>CAHIKZ030005201.1:132500-502500 GCA_903632075.3 Acanthosepion pharaonis | reverse complement strand
AAAAAATAGGTGATAACATCTGCTGATTCACGTGATGAATTCCGCTTCAAACTAAAATGTGAAAGAATACTTTCTCTCTCTCTCTCTCTCTCTCTCTCTCTCTCTCTCTCTCTGTCACACACGCGCATACAGACGAACACACTATCTCACACACACACTCTCACACTCTCTCTTTTTCTATCTCTGTCTCACACACTGTCTCTCATACACACTCACTCTCTCTTTCACATACACACACATACACAACTTCTCCATCTTTCTCTCTCTCTCTCTCTCACACACACACACACACACACACACACATACTGTCTCCCTCACACACACTCTCCCACACATACACCCATTCACACACTGTCTCTCTCTTACTGTTTCTTTCTCACATACACTCTCTCTCTCTCTCTCTCTCTCTCTCTCTCTCTCTCTCTCTATCTATCTATCTCAGCCCAAATGAATGAATATGGTTGTCATTTTTCCTTCTTTAACGTGACAAAAAATAAAAAAAATATGGCCTGCACTATTGTGGTATGTTGTCTCAAAAGTATATGTGCAAGGAGAGTTAAGTACATGCCTTTCAAAATTGACAAAAGTATATACGCCAACTCAGCTGAAATTCAAATTCAGTTTGCTCATTCAATTTTCAGGCCCAAGAGATTTTACCGCATCTCACTAACCTAACACGCAACAAATCTCTCACACACACACACATTGTATGTTAGAAATGATTAAAGATATCTTACTGGAATTCTCCGAGGTTTTTATAACACTATTGGACATGCTTTGAGCAATAAGAATGTATAATTACTTTCTAAGCTTAACCGAAGTATCATGATGAAATCAATCATAAACGAAAATGACATGTTCCTCATTAATTAATCATACCTAAGGATCGGAAGTTCATCAAGTATTGAAATAAATTTCATATATATATGTTACTCCAGGACAGAAAGTTAGAAATTTAGAGAGGGTGAAGAACATCTTGAACAAGGTACTTCACATGTTTCATGTACAATTTCATTTTCAAGTCCTTTTTCACTGCTCTTTGAACTGTCATAGCTGAAACTACTCTCTCACGTGCCAAATGTCTTATAAATTGAGTTGGATCTTTTTTCTAATTGATCTCTTTATTTCTAAGTTGAAATGATGGTCTCTCTTCCTGTTATAGCCTCCTGATCCAGTTTTCCTCTCTACTGTTCCCTCTTTATAAAACTTATTCACCGTTGTCTTGATGGTTCTTGAATGAACGTTGAAGCCAAAGTATGAATGTTGGTACCATTACTAAAGGCCTGAATGATCTTTTTCTTTTTCATCATTGCTCAGTTGGGAAGACAGTGGGCCTGATACAAAACAATTTTAACCTGCTCTCTTTTTAGCTAAATAACTCAAAGGGTTTTCAGTTATTCTTACGGAAAATGGCGTCAAGATGTCTTATCTGAAAACCTGGAAAAAAAGAAATCCAATTAGTTTAGTGTTTTTTAGATATTAAACATTTTGTGAGATGTATAATTATGTTGTTACACGATTTAGAAAATTTTGCAGTTGCACCCGATATATATGATTGTCTCTCCCGTCGATTTGGGATTATGAAGTCCCAAAAGATCAGTTCAGAACTGAGCTGCAAAGACAAACTACACAGATGATTTGATTATTTTCGTGACGGCTTGTGTCAAACGTTCTTCACTTTTCGGAAGAGCTGATAATAGAGAAATGATGCACAGTCTGCTAGGAAATCTAAGAACATCCCTCTTCATGTTTTATTGTCGAAGAATTTAACATCTGCAGAATAATGGCAAAACCTAAAAACTTAAATTTTAAAAAAGATCAAAACAATTTTCGTAAAAGTTCGTGATCCATTGAAAAAATAATTTCTTAAGTCAATACTATTCATAAATATCTTAATTAAATAATGTCTTAGTTTTATTGCATTTTTTTATTTTACGATTCAGAGCAGATTTTCTTTAACTGGGGTACTGTTTTACAAAAAGAAATTGATGATTTAAATTCTCCAATGACTTGTCCTTAAAAACAATAATCTCTACAAAATAGATTTCTCTAAATTTCATAAAATAATTTAAGTGGGGCGTAAGAGATGTAAAAAATATTTTTACCAAGATTTTCTAAAAGAAAAAATAATTTCTAAAATAATTTAATTCATTTGGAGATAAATTCTGAAAGTTTCCTTTAAATTCAGCAATATTTTGTTTTGGCAAGAATTTCCAAAACAATGTCAAAATTAAAACTAAAAGTAAAAGCTTCAAGAAAGATTTTTCATTTTAAATAATTAATTTTAAACCATAAGTATCGTTTTTCTTTATATATATATATATATATATATATATATATATATATATATATATAGAGAGAGAGAGAGAGAGAGAGAGAGAGAGAGGAAATAAGAAGAAGAATGAGATGGAAAGCATTCTTCTCCTTCGAGGGAATAACTTAACAAAAAAAATAACATGTGGTTTACGGCTTTAAAAGTAAAAAAAAATTGCACCATTTAATAAAAAACTACAGGAATTTGAAAACCTACTCAATATAATCAATAACATCTCTTTTCAAAAAAAGAAAAGCAACTTCCAAAATCATCTAGACCAAATAGTTAAAAGCATCAACGACAGCGATAAAATACTAGTTAAGTCCGACAAAACGGGAAACTTCTACAAATTGACGGCAGACGACTACAACAAATTAATTTTAAAAAATTTAACTAAGACTTATAAAAAAGCTTATAATAACAATATTAATATGGTAGCCAGTATCAACAGAACTAGTAAATTTATTACTGAAAAATTAAAAATAAGCGATAGGGTAGGCAAACTAGCTGAAAAGGAATACTACATCACTCTTAAGGACCACAAACAAGATTTTGAGGAAGACCCCACTACTAGAATGATAAACCCAAGCAAACCCGACAAAGGAAAGATAAGCAAAAGAATCCTAGAAAGGATCACTAGGCAAATCAAAAACTGCCTTGGATTAACACTTTGGATTAATATCAAAGAATTCATCAATTGGTTTACCAACATCATCAATAAGCCTGATTGCACCCTAATACAATCCCATATTGTGGATTATTACCAGTCAATATCAAGAGATCTATTCACGACTGCCCTGGAGTTTGCTACGGTATATTCTGACTTAACCAAGGAAGAAATGAACATAATTCTTAGTGCAAAAAATTTGTCCTCACTCTCTATGGGTACCAATGAATTAAAAACACTAATGACAATTTTGACATCACCATGGGAACTTTAGACTCTGCAGAGTCTTCTGATACTATACAATCTAACCGCGCATCGTGAATTAGACATTAAGGATATCGAGCTATACAGGGATGACGGGCTCATGGTAGTGAGGAGCTCCACAAATTTTAAAATAGATAAAATTAGAAAGATAATATATAGTGAATTCAGAAAAATAAATTTAAAAACTACAGTCAGTACTAAATTAAAAGGGGTAAACTTCCTCGACGTAACTCTAGACTTAATGAACAACATATAGAAAACCTAACGCTAACCCCTTGTATGTACACCCTAAGTCAAACCACCCTCCACCTATAATTAAACATATACCCACATCAATAGAGAAAAAATCAGCATGAACTCCGCTAATAATGAAATATTCCAACAAAACAGTAATCTTTATAACACAGCCCTAAAAAAATAGCGGATACTAAAACGCTAATATAAACTATAGAAGCACCTTAAAATTAAGTTACAGTTGCACTGAAAATCTAGAAAGAATCATAAAAAACATAATAATAAAATCCTGGGAAAACACGCATGCCAAAACAATATTAATAAAAATACTAAACTAAAATTAGACAAAAATAATGTGATTGTAGAAACCCTGAAGACTGCCCGTTGGAAAATAAATGCCGCACAAAATCTGTGGTATACCAATGCACTATCTCATCCATTGAGAGTCCTAACACTGAAAGGATATACATTGGTTCAACGAAAAATGAATTTAAAATTAGATGGAGACAACACAAAAGCTCCTTCAATAATATTAGAAATAGAAATCGGACATCTCTATCCAAATATAAAAGAAATGAATAAAACACCAAAAGTAAAATGGAGAATAATAAATAGAACAAGAACTTGTAAAACCTGGGGTGACCTATGCCCTATATGCCTACATGAAAAACTACACATTATTAAGTTTCTAAATAATGAAAATTTATTAGACCATAGACATGAGTTAATGGTTTTTTGCCGACATCAACAAATTTTCGCATTAAATAATTAGCATAAAAAATTAAATTTCATAGTCTAATAAAAGGTTTAAAAGCTTAACCCAGTCATAAAATAGAAAAACCGTTTATGAAGTCATCAAAAAAACAAATTGTAATTCAGTGCGACGCTTTTATGTACGAAAGAGCCATTTAGGAATAAATAAATAAAATAAAATTCTTTAGACACTTAACGACGTATTATGGTGTCAACAACTATCTGTCGCTGTGACTGAACAGGCGATGTGCGTACCTGAATCCCATCATTCGCTTTGAAATGGACACCCCGGCCCTGCCTCGGCTTGACCTCTTTCGGAAGGTGACTGATATGTGGATAAAAATTAACTCTTAGGCCCCTTATCAAAATGGTCGCCCCAAGCGTTTCCATAGTAATTAATTTTGCGAATGAACATGCTTATAAAGATGCGTAAATTTCAAGATTGGTTATTCCTAAATTTTCGCTTGAGGATGAAACGAGGCTTGATACTTTAATTCAATTTAATTTTAATAATTATATTGAGGTTTTCGGCTCTTGTTTTTGAAACATGAGAATTTTTATGTAGCGAAGGAATCATATTTTTTTTAAATAATTATAATATATATATATATATATATATATATATGTGTGTGTGTGTGTGTGTGTGTGTGTGTGTGTGTGTGTGTGTGTATATATATATATATATAGGCACGGTCGTGGTGAAAAGTTCTCAGGCCTACCAACTTCTCAAAATCTGGCCGAATAACTAAACAACAAATAATTTTTAGAAGAGCAAGAAGTCGAAACATTTCAGCAATTCTTCTTATATAATGAGTTCTTAACACAAAACCAAAACCAGTTTACAATACAGAAAATCAGGACTTATTCCTTTTAATTCTGGGACACTGTGACGATCTGAGAGCGATTGAAATTAAGATGAAAGAAGTACTTGTCAAAAATGAATAATGATTAATATTGCTACATCTAATAACAAAATTCAGGGTCATATTATTACATAAGTTACACTAGCGGTTGAATAGATACAATGAAAGGCAAATAAAATTACTATGAAATGAGAGTCAACAATCAATAATGGTTGGCGATGCTTTATCTAATAATATTAATAATAATTTAAGATCTTGTTACTTCAGTGAAATGAAATTGAACACCTTTTTTATGTTGGAATAAAAAAGCAAAGATAATCTTTCACTTCTGAATGAAACGAAAAGACTTATTGAGTTATGACTAATGTTAGCTACAAGTTCTTGAACAGCAAATTATTCCTATTTACTAAACATATCTCATTCTGGCACAAGGCCATAAATTTGAAGCACCTAATGAAGACCAACTTCGCCAAAAAATGTCTGTGTAACTAACCATGGCACTAATTATAGGCACGTGGTCGAGTGGTTAGAACGTTCGTTTTCTCACCATGAGAATCGGGTTCGAATTTAAGCATGGGCGATTTGAAAGGTGACTTTGATTTTATCGGTATGGAGGGAGACGATCCCAGCGTGCGGCACCTTAGGAAAATGCCTGGAAACTATACCCAAGCCTTGTGAGTGAAATTGAGTAGACGGAGCCGTCGATGGTTGTGCTAGCATGAAGTTACAAGTCATCGTGACCGAGTGTTTGAGCGCGTGCTGGCTTTGTTCAGAAAGTTAATAACGCACACTCTCCTAAAAACTGGAACTAAGGTCGGCTCATCATAGTTGCAGTATAAACCACAAAGGTGGGGATGTGGGTGTTGAACAAACATAAAATGTTCCTAGGGATTAGCTAGCCGGCCTAGTAGACTGGCAAACTCGGATACGAATGGCTGCGACACTTACAACTGAGGATGGCCTACATCTGGAATAGGATGACAGGAGAAGAATTCCCTAAGCGCGACTTTATTATTGAACCAACCTTTCTTCTTTTGTTCTGTATCGAGTCCTTCAGGGCGTCGGCGATCCAGGCTCTCTGATAGGAAAAGTAATATCCAAGATCTTCAATTTGGTTTGAACACCTAACCTCAAGTATTGATGGCAAGTATGTAACTACCTCAGCCAATTTTCAATTCTTTTTTGAACACAGCCTTGCCGTTTGAGGTTCTTTGTGTACGCTCGCGCGTACACGCACGTGTGTGTGTGTGTGTGTGTGTGTGTGTGTGTGTGTGTGTGTGTGTGTGTGTGTGTGTGTGTGTGTGTGTGTGTGTTTGAAGCCGGCTATCAAAAAAATGGTGTCGCCCAAATAGTGATGGTGACTTGACTTGAACTAATGATTCATTTATCCCCCCCACCTCAAACTCCAAACCGAAAACAAAAAACAAAATAGCCATAATGGTTGATTCCGGATCAAGAAGGATTTCAGAGCCAATCCTAAACACAGGGCATTGACCTCATAATTAGTTACTTCAAAAGACATTTTCATACCACCTCTCTCTCAATTTCTTTCTTTCTTTCTATCACACCCGCACACATACTCCACACACTATTTGTCAGTGTGTCTCTCTTTTCAAACTTAGCATGTCACTGCCTTTTCATTGGTCCTTCATTATACCTCTCTCTTTTACCCTTCAATCGCTTTGAATTTCTCTCACTCTCTCTCTCTCTCTCTCTCACTCACTCTCTCTCTCTCTCTCTCTCTCTCTCTCTCTCTCTCTCTCTCTCTTCGCCCCTTTTCTCATCATTCGTCGGTAACACTCGTTACCATTTTGCCGTAGAATAATGATTATTGTTCTGTTCTTGAAAATTATGGTTAGCAAGTTCGATCCCCAAAGTGGCTACTGTGTCAAATGTCAGCCATCATTTTAAGTGAAACCTCGAAACATTCTAGGTTAACATTCTAATTCCGAATAATGGCTCGGGACGAAAAGTCGGAGTGTTGAGTTCGTATTCCAGTCAGATTCGTTATATTCACTTACGCGCAAATACCCTTAGGTACCCGTATGCATACCCGTATGAACCCATCTCTTCACTCCCCGCTATGGGTTAAATCCTGGTACTTCTATCTGGAAAAAAAATCATCATTATTCTTAAAAAGTTCTAATACAATATTCACTCGCAAAAAAAGAAAATTATCCTTACAATCCAATATGTTTCGAATTTAAGTAACCCTCAAAGTATTGATAATCTGTAAAAAAAAAAAACAAATCACCCTAATTCCGAAAATTAGAGCTAATGAGTATATTCTTCGATAGGTGTTCAACTATTATAACCTTGTACCATGTTTGGCTTTAACTAAAATGCCTTCACAGTACCTTAAGTCTTGTTCCAACACAACTAGATTTGTTTTATTGATTCGTTTCCTACGGTTTATCAACCCTTTGCAGGTTATTTAAAGCAAGAAAAAACTTTTTTTGAATTGTAAGAAGTTTTTTGAGATAATAATGATTTAATGATACAAGTTTTAACCCATACCTGGGGGGAAAAGAGGTGGATTCATGCCTTTCACGAGGGTATTTACGCATAAGTGTATATAACGAACCCAATTGAAATTGCAACTCTATTAAAAATTCCGAGCCAATATCCATTACACCACCCGCACATCCAAACTTATAACACCTGGTATTCCCCATCAGCCACCCATCTTAGTACTGACCAACCTCGATATTGCTTAACTTTGGTGATTGAACGGAAACCGGTGTTTCAACATCATATTGCTTTAAGCCGAGCTAGATTTGTGTTTTAAATATTTGAAATTAAAGGTTTCAGTTGAAAAAAAAAAGAGTCAAGAGATGGTATTAGTGATGGAGAAATTATCCGTTTCCATATAGGAAATATTCGGCGTTCATTAACCAATTTGCTTCTGACTGATACGTCTCTCTTTTACCCTTCAATCGCTTTGAATTTCTCTTTAAATAGTATTCTTACTCTTCCTTCTTCCTACTCTCTCTCTGTCTCTCTCTGTCTCTCTGTCTCTCTCTCTCTCTCTCTCTCTCTCTCTCTCTCTCTCTCTCTCTCTCTCTCTCTCTCTCTCTCTCTCTCTCTCTCTCTCTCTCTCCCTTCGCCCTTTTCTCATCATTGTTTTTTCTCCCTCTTCCTCGTTTTTCTCGCTTTTCCTTTCTTTCCTCGTTTTTCTCGCTTTTACTTTTGCCGTTTTTTTTTATAATTTTTCCATCTCTTATTTATTTCTACTTTCTTCGCATCTCTCTCTCTCCCTCCCTCTCTCAAATATTTTACTTCTATTTCCCTTTCTCTCAGCTCCAGCCGTTTTCACTCTCGCTATTTTTCCTCTCATTTTTTTTCTTCAGCATCTTCTCCCACTTAATTTTCCCTTTCTTTTTCTTTCTTTCTTTCTTTCTTTCTTTCTTTCTTTCTTTCTTTCTTTCTTTCTTTTCTAACTTTTACGTTCTCCTTCCTTATTACTTTATTTTCTTGTTTTCTTTATCTCTTTTTCATTTTCTTTCATTATATTTTTCTCTGTCTTACTCTCTCTCTTCTCAAATAATTATTTATTTTTACGTTCTGTTTTTCCCTGTTTTTTTATCTTTTGCTGCATTTCATTAATAAAATTTTCATTCATTCTTTACAATTACTTTCTCTCTATCTCTCTCTCTCTCTCTCTCTCACACACACACACACACACACACACACAGTATCTCTTTCTTTGTTAATTTTAACTTGTTCTCTTCTTTTCCTCTCCTTTTTCTCATGTCTTTCTTTCTTATTTTTTATTAATTTTCGTTTTTCTTTAGGCTTTCCTTTTCTCTTCTCCTTTATCTTTATCTCCCCCCTCTCTCTCTCTCTCTCCCTCTCTCTCTCTCTTTCTCTCTCTCTCTCTTTCGTTCTTTCTTTTCTCACACCTCACTTTAGTCTGTTTCTATCTTTTTTTCTCGCTTTTTTTTTCTTTCTCCTTTTCTCATTCTTCTGTTTTTCTTTTCTCTGGCTGTACTTCTCTTTGGCTAATTACATCCCTCTTTATTTTATTTCTCATCTTCTTTTCTTTTTTTCTCTTTTCTCTCTCATTATTCCTTTTTCTCTATTTTCCTCTACTTTCTTCCCGTCTTTCAGCTTTTTTCTTTCTGTTCTCTCCGACTTCCTCTTTCTTTCTTCTCCCTCTCTTTGTCTTTCAGCCTTTCACTATCTTTCGATTATTTCTTCCATTTCCTTTCTCATTCACTGTTCCTATTTCTTCTCTTCTCACTCAGTCTCATTCTTTCTATCAACTACTTCCGGTTTTCTTAAGCCCTCTCTCCTTTTTATATATTCTACTTGCTCTCCACCTTCTCTCTCTCTCTCTCTTTCTCTCTCTCTCTCTCTCATTTCCACAACCCGCCTTCACACCCACATCTTCTCAGACTCAAATGCTCACTCACCGTTCCCTTTCCAAAACCTCATAACCGTAATTTGTGCAAATTCCGACTCTTTCAGGAACAGCACAAGAGTCCTCGTCTCCAAGCTATTCCGTCTTTACTTACCCTTAACGGCAAATATAATCAGTCACTAATTGCCAATCCAAGTATTCCATTCTCTTCAGACCACACTTCTTGCCCTTCACTAAAAGTTATCAAAGAGAAACGGGGATTGCAAGAAAACAGGCTCTTCTACCCGTCCACCCACTCCTCTTACGTGAATCGACTTGACATGCCATAAAGTTTCCGTTCAAATAATCCGAAACTCGTCACAGCTTAGAAAATGATCGGTAACACTCGTTACCATTTGCCGTAGAATAATGATTATTGTTCTGTTCTTGAAAATTATGGTTAGCAAGTTCGATCCCCAAAGCGGCTACTGTGTCAAATGTCAGCCATCATTTTAAGTGAAACCTCGAAACATTCTAGGTTAACATTCTAATTCCGAATAATGGCTCGGGACGAAAAGTCGGAGTGCTGAGTTCGTATTCCAGTCAGATTCGTTATATTCACTTACGCGCAAATACACTTAGGTACCCGTATGCATACCCGTATGAACCCATCTCTTCACTCCCCGCTATGGGTTAAATCCTGGTACTTCTATCTGGAAAAAAATCATCATTATTCTTAAAAAGTTCTAATACAATATTCACTCGCAAAAAAAGAAAATTATCCTTACAATCCAATATGTTTCGAATTTAAGTAACCCTCAAAGTATTGATAATCTGTAAAAAAAGCAAAACAAATCACCCTAATTCCGAAAATTAGAGCTAATGAGTATATTCTTCGATAGGTGTTCAACTATTATAACCTTGTACCATGTTTGGCTTTAACTAAAATGCCTTCACAGTACCTTAAGTAAATGATTAGTCTTGTTCCAACACAATTAGATTTGTTTTATTGATTCGTTTTCTACGGTTTATCAACCCTTTGCATGTTATTTAAAGCAAGAAAAACTTTTTTTGAATTGTAAGAGGTTTTTGAGATAATAATGATTTAATGATACAAGTTTTAACCCATATCTGGGGGGAGAAGAGGTTGATTCATGCCTTTCACGAGGGTATTTACGCATAAGTGTATATAACGAACCCAATTGAAATTGCAACTCGGCTCTCCTATTAAAAATTCCGAGCCAATATCCATTACACCACCCGCACATCCAAACTTATAACACCTGGTATTCCCAAGCAGCCACCCATCTTAGTACTGACCAACCTCGATATTGCTTAACTTTGGTGATTGAACGGAAACCGGTGTTTCAACATCATATTGCCATAAGCCGAGCTGGATTTGTGTTTTAAATATTTGAAATTAAAGGTTTCAGTTGAAAAAAAAGCGTCAAGAGATGGTATTAGTGATGGAGAAATTATCCGTTTCCATACAGGAAATATTCGACAGACTGAAATTTTTCAAATCCTTGTTTTAAAACTGTTTTACAGAAAATGGAATATGTCAATTTCACTAGTATTGCTGTTTCTAATATTGAACCTACGCACTAATACCCATGGGAAATATATAAATCCATCTCCTCCTCCCAGCTATGGGTTAAACAATAGAACTTGAATCTGAAAAATCATTATTTTCAAAAAATTGTTAAAATTACCGGAATGGCTGTTATAACCATAACACTATAAAATATGCAGATGACGTAGAAAAAAAATGTAAGAACTATTATATGGTAGCCCAGGAAAGCAAAAAGAAAGGATTAACTGTTAACTGTAAGAAGACAGAATGCAACAGCCGAAACGAAGTCAATGAATTAAAATAGTAAAGGAAAAAATAATGCTAAAAACTTTGAATTAAAAGAAAAAAAATGTCTTTAGAAAAAAGAAAAGTCTGCTCAACTGTTATGTAATATTTAATCTTCTATCTGGCAGTGAAATTCTTCACAGATAGAGAAGTGACTTGAAGCTTGACATGTAGTTCTAACGACAAATGCTAAGAATACCACGGACAGAACATATGAGCCACGAGAAAGATTTAAAGGAGAATATGAACTAAAAGGAAACTGACGCTAACAATCAGAAAGAGACGGTTGAAATTTCCGGGAATTATAATGAAAAAAAGAATAATAATAAAAGAAAGCTTGGAGTGTATAACACTCATAGGATATATTGATGGCAAAAGAAGCAGGCGAAACAGAGAGTTGTATAATTAATGAACCTCTGTGAATATTAGATAGCACAGGGACAAAGTGGGATGATAAAGTGGCAAAAGTTACTTCAAGCAAATGAAACGAGGAACTTGTGGAGAGCTATAATCATCCACGTTCTGAAAATTAAATTGCAAATAAAAAAGATCTAGCATAGGAATTTGTGAATCTAACAGAAGTGGTATTAGTAGTGTTTCTTAGAATCTGAATGTGAAAAAGAAAGAGATTAAGGTAGCCTATGATGTCAAAGGTGGGGGTAATAGAATGAGGAACAGGGCAATGACTTCTTTAGTGAATGACGTAGGCGAAGATCGAGTAGTAGGACACACAATCGCACTCATAATGACATCTCTGAACAAAGAGGAGCGACTGGAATTAATAAACTCTAGATTGAATACCCAAGGATTATCCTTGAAATGGGCATAACAGAGGATAGGTTGAACGTTAAATAACAAATAGAAAGAAAAAAAGAAAATATTCTGTAAATATTGAAACAAAGGAAGATGAAGAGAACATAAGTTTTTCCAAGAGTGGAATGCGAAAAATAAAAATAAAAAGAGAAATGACATATATTCTATGGTTTCGAAAATAATGGCTACCTATACAAATTCTAAGATGAAAAGAAAGCTGAATATTATGTATATCTGTTGAGGATTTGAATCAACCCACAACAAAGAAAAAGACGTGAAAGGTTTTTAAATATAGAAATATAAATATTTTTATTTTCGTGTTTTTACAACTCAATTTTTTTCAGCGTGTATGAGTGTTAAATTTCTTGCGTTAAATTCTTTGTTTAGAGGCAAGTGTGAAAATGAAGAGGAAAGTGTAACTTGGTGAGGAATATAGCTTGATGAGGAAGAGTGTACGTGACACGTAGCTTGGTGAGGAAGACGTATACGTGACACGTAGCTTGGTGAGGAAGAGTGTACGTGACACGTAGCTTGGTGAGGAAGACGTGTGAATGAGTAACGAAATCTCTGTTAAGCCGTGGTGTTGTGAATCTGTTGCAGTATGTTGCCGCTACTTCTCCTTACTGGTTTTGTCCGTCTAGAGACTTTACTTAAATAATCTTCAAAGTGATTCCGAGGCATATTTTTATATTGTCGGTTGGAAGGCGACCGATTGATTGAAAAATGTTACGTATTTATTTACCAAGGTTTAATTTTTAACCGGAAGGATGCGCAGATCCTCCGACTCTGAAAGTATTTATGTCATTTGATGACTGACTGTCTTGGTGTATATTTCTATCTTCGTTCCACATATGGACTCATGAGATACGTGAGCTAAAAAAGATCCTAAAGGGAAGATTATGTTGCGTAAGAAATGAAAAGGAACGAGAGATACACCTTCATATACTGTATTTGATTTTGCAGGGTTTGCATGGTGAAACGTTAAATAAAGGTGGGGGTGTAGTGTTGTGTGTTTTACAGAACGGGAAGTCAAATCCAAGAAAGATCCAATAAGAATTGACAGCAGGTGACAAACAAAGATGTAGAAAGGCTTGGTTTTTTTAGATACGGAACAGGAGAAAACGTGTGAAGAGACTTTAATTGCGATGAATGATTACCGGAATTAAATATGGAAAAAATAAGAAAATTTATTTACATTGTTTGGACTGCTGTCCTCGTCTGTGTTGTTATATTCTCGATATTTCGGCCGTTGTACGCTCGGTCCTTCTTCAGGTGATTGGAATTTCGAACTGCACTCTTTCTTTCGTCCACGTGGGTAGATTGTTCTAGTTCCACGTGCCTTACCTCTTCCGGATATCTCGGTTATCTCGATTTAACGCAACTCAGTTTTTGTTCCCCACAGCAGTAGCCAGGTATTGAACTGAGAACTTTTTGGGTCAAGTCATTGGCTCCAACCAACGCTTTTATCCACTGGGCCATGTGTCCTTGAACAATAACTTGGAGAGCTCCTAAACTCCGCACGTGTTCTAACCTCAAATGTTTCAACTCTTGTCTCAGACGGTGGATGAGTTGTTGTTGGCCTTTCTTACACTCATCCCACACCCGAGGGGTTTCATAGATGAGCCACTTTGATGTTAGCAGCTCTGGATAAATTGGAATATTGGACCTCAATCGTCTCGCCATTAGAAGGGGTGGGAGGATATCTGCAGTCCATAGGGATCGCTACATGGACCAGTAGAGACATATATGGGTCCCTCGATGTTTTTTAGCATGGTCTATGTTATTTTCACGCCTGCATCTGCTTTGGAAAAATAATGGGTTCTTCGTAATGTATTGAAGTTCCCAAATACTCGCGAAGTCGACAAATTCTTTTAAAATATATTGACTTATTGAATTTCTTCTCAAAATCTCTGGTACTCCATGTATGGAAAATGTGAGTTTCAGTCTTTCTATTACTGCTCGGTTGGCAAGTGAATTCAGCCGAAAAAAATCTACATACAGACCAACTCCAGTTCTCAAACGTCTCACATGTCGAACAAATCAGTTTTCGTTCAGAAAATTAGAGATGAAAATGCCTCGGTTATTGAACAAAATTTCGGTTCTCGAACAACATTGCCGAAGCAAGTTAACCCGAACGGAATCATTTCTGAGTAGATCACCGTGTACATTCGTGTGTTGTGTACTTTTATTTTCCAATTTTCACAGTATAATACTGTGACCTTTTTTCTCTACATTGATTCCTATTGGAAAAATAGTTTCGGTTTACAAACATTTCGGGTTACGAACGGCTTAAATTCGTGAACCGAGGTTCCACTGCATTTGGAAAAATAGTCAATGACTACAATATACGGTGTTTTAGCTCGAATAAATTCGAAAGTAGAATATGCTATAGTCTCGGTGGGAATTTGATTGTTATTAGTGGTTCGGCCTGATATACGTCTAACCGTTATCAACCACATCCTTTATTTGGTTAGATAATTCTGGCCCACAGACTGATTGCGTGCTCGTTGTCGGTACATTGGTGACCGGAATGGATCCCACCGATTATTATTTGCCCAATCCACTGGGTAGGTTAGGGCTATGAAACGTGTTCCAAACATTTATAGGCCTTTCTCCCAGGTTATGTCCCCTTGATGGACTCAATACATCTTGACTTATATAGAGACTTGTTCCTTTAAGGTGTTAGTCTTTTTGACATATTTACTTATGCAATCACATATGTCATCTTTGTTTGTTGCTTCTCTTATCTCCGACAATCAGCGGTCTGTTGCAAGTAGGGTGCTCATATTGGCGTGAACGAACATTGCTGAACTTCCCTCAAGTTATCTATTTTGGTCCGTTGGCGCATTGCCAGATGTGGTTCTCGATAAGGCATCTACAATATACAGTTCCTTACCAGGAACATGATGGATTTTAAAACTGAATCTCGTCAGGTGGACACGAAATCACTGTATTCTGGCTCTAATTGTTCACTAATAGCTTTACTGCCTAGTCGTGGTAGAAGTGATCCGCCTCAATAGTGAATTACGATCCTATGATGCATATGCCTCAGTTTGTACGCTCATATCTTCCTGGTGCTGCAATAGTACTGCGCCAAATTCCAAAGACGAAGTGTCTGTGGATATTACTCTTCTCTTTGTTGGGCTGAACAAAGTACAGTCTTTTTCTTTATGTACTGTGTCCCCTCAGGACGTAGGCGATCATGGCTCTCAGTACTGCTGCTGAACGCCAGGCTTCTTTTTTACGGAGGTGAGGGACCTTCTTTGTTTGCTCTCCGACACAAAGGCATTCTTCTGACCTACGGCTTCGTCTTATCTGCTTAGTTTGGAATGGATTTCCCCCATTTGGTTCACCATTCCCAAGAATCTCCGGATTTCAGTCATATCTGTCAGAGCGGGGAAGTTATATAGTTCGGCGACAATATCTGGATCGGGCCTAAGACCATCTACGTTGATAATAATATTTTTTTTATAAGCAATTCGCCCCAAGCAAAGCAGGAGTGCCACTAGCACGCAAGGGGTTAAAGAATGGGAATAAAAGAGGAGTGTTTCGGAAAAGGATAAAAAGAGAAAGACAGGGATCAAGGTCAAGTCATCAGAAGATATCGATTGACATTACATTGAATATTTGAAGATTATAGCTATCAGGAAGCAAAGAAGTTCCACTGACGGGAGGTGTGAGATAAGAAGCTGTTAGAAGAGATAGCTACATTTAGCCGTTTCGAAAGTGTGGGACTGAGATGCCAACCTAGTAGCACGCTTAAATTCAAGCAGTTTGAGAACCAGTGCTCGTCGAGGCAGTTGTCATGAAAGTACTTATAGAAAAGACAGAGGGAAGCCACAGCACGTCTGTGAGATAGCAATTGAAGACGAGATGCCAGATCAGGACCAATCACGTTGAAAATCCGTCTCTGGATTTTGTCTAGGACCTCGAGATGAACAACCGGAGCACCAGACTATATATGGCAGCAGTATTCCATGCAAATGATTGATTTGTAGATTTGAAGGATGGACTCCGGCGAGAAGAACCTTCTGGCGCGCAGATGAGGCTATAGATTCAATGTAGTTGTTCCACTTCAGGTCAGTGGTCAGCAGAGAGGCGCTCCTGATGGGAGGCAGGGAGCGTTCTCTAAGGCGGGCAACTGAGAGCAGTTTCGTTTTAGAAGCATTAAAGTTTACAAGCCATTTCCTTCCCCAGTCAACCACAGATTGGAGGTTACGGCAAGGTTAGTTTTGTCAACGATACCGGATCTACTATAAAGGCAGGAGTAAATAGTAGTGTCGTCACCGTAGATGTCAACTTGGGAGTTGATGACATCAGGAAGATCATTGATGAAGATCAGAAATAGTGTAGGACCCAGGATATAGCCTTGGGGAACAGCAGTGTGAAAGGAAATGGATGAGAACCCGTTTAGGACGACCTTCATTTCACGGTTTGACAGGAATTATATGTCCTAAGAACTTCAATGAATTCCTGGATATTTCATAATTTGAGAGATTTAGGGTTATTCCGGTTGCTTGGATTTTCCTTGACGTGGCTTTTTGTCTCCTGTTATGTCAAGTTCGTCGTCCACCATACATATCACTCCTTCTTCGTTTCTAGCATGGCTGACATCCGTTTCTGGTATATTACACTGGCTGATGTCATTCCAAAATATTAGGTGACTGAACTGATATATGCCGAACGGGGTTCTGATGCCAGTCTGCGGAATTCTCGCGACATTGAGTTTTGCCAGTATCCACAGTATTGTGTAAATTGCTCAAAAATAGCTAGACTAGTAGATTGTCGACAGTCGGTAGCATGCAGCACCTTCTATTTACAGAGTATGTGTCAGGTACACATACTCTGACCTTTCCATTCTCTTTGGGTATTACTAGCTGTCATATAGGAAGGAAATAAGTAACTACGTTAAACAAGTTCAAGCGTGACACTCTGGACTTATGAATATATGTTTTCCGCCAGGTGTATAAATAGCGTTGTCAGGCTACTGACTGCAGTGATTATTGAGAGACTACTGAGTGGAACTATCCAGTCGAATTAGTGTGAATTATTGTGCGTCGATGATTTGAGTTTTGATTTAGGATTTAACGCTGCTAACAAAATATTCACTAAAATGGTTAATTATCTTTGATTGACTTTTACTGCTTTGTTTTTGTTAAGTATTTATTTGCGGTTGTAATTAAATACTGTTTTATCATAACATTGAAGTCTTGGTTCATACTTAATTATTAACGGCCACATCACAAAACTATCATCGAGTAACACGATTTTGTGGCCTATTCTACTCTGCTAATGACTCCTTTCTCTTCCATCCTCTTTAATTCTTTCTGTGTCTCCTTTATTAGTGGTAAAGGAATGCAACATGGCTTGGGAATAGAGTAGGACTTAGCCCCCCCCTCCTTTAGGAGTATGGTGTATTCTTCTCCGAATGTTCTCAGGCCTTGAAATATTTTGCTCAGTTCTTTGTTCGGATTATAGAGTTCTGAATTTTTTCTACGCTATGAACATCTGGGTGGGACCGTAACTATTTCAAGCTCTCCAATATCTGGTTTTCCTAATAGGGGTGCCTCCACATTGGGAGTCACATGTTGTATCGTCTTTAGCCTGCCATTTAATAGGGGTGCCTCCACATTGGGAGTCACATGTTGTATCGTCTTTAGCCTGCCATTTAATAGGGGTGCCTCCACATTGGGAGTCACATGTTGTATCGTCTTTAGCCTGCCATTTAATAGGGGTGCCTCCACATTGGGAGTCACATGTTGTATCGTCTTTAGCCTGCCATTTGAAATTTTTACTAATATTTTCCTGTCATGTGGGCCATGTAGTGTTTCATCTGTTACAGCTTCTGTTGATAGATCTGTTCTTGTTCTATACACAATCTCTGGAATTGCCGTTACATCGGATCCAGGGTTTATTTTGAACCTCAGTGGTATGTTATTCTTCTATTGTCTGTTGTTTTATTTCGCTTAGTGTTAATAAACCAAAAGTGGTATTTTCGTTGCTGGTGCTGCTATATGAGTTTTTGTGGTCGACCCATAAACTTGTCTTGACTTGCAATACTGTGCATAATAGATGGCATGCGAATAGAATAGCAAGACACGCGCGTGTGGCTTGTTCAGTTACTGCAACAGCGGTACCCCGTATCAGGCTTATATTGTTACCTGTACCCGTTTGGTTCATGGTTATGGCCATTTTCAGTGGGGTTTATTAAAGGGTTACGTAAGTTTTACTTTCTACAGAATGAGCGGCAGCTAACTTCATTTAGTTGCTCGACTGTATTATTTTCGGCTGACCTAATGTATTTCTGTTGAGACTTTATTGACTGCACCCTCGAGGGCGAGATCGGGGATCTTTTGCAGGTTTTTGATAATTTTTCATGCCTACACCCCACTACGATTTTGTTCCTTTTGAGTTTGACTTCGAGTTCCGCGAAGCCACAGCTCTTCGCTAAGGTCGTTAAAAAAAGAATCAATCACGTCATGCCTGACGGCGGTGGTTGAATTTGGCTCGTTCGTATGTTACATTTGTGCCGGCCATAATTGTCTGTCAAATCTTGCCTTGACTAAATCGAAGTTTTCCAAATCCTCCCAAGAGAAAACTGCGAGTAGATCTGCTTTGTCGCCCATGTGGTATAGCAGGGTACTCACTTGGGTCATTTCAGATTTCTCTTCGATCCCGGACACTGTTTTCTATCGGTTGAATCTTTTTATTCACTTTTGACATTGCACTGGCTGGTTGAACGTGAAAGGTTCTGGCGTTGGCAAGTTGCGGTTCATTTTCGAATTTCTCTCATTTTGCTTATTTCGGTTTCTAAGTCGGATATTCGCAGACGTCCACGGACACTTCTGCACTTTTATTTTATTTTTTGCTTTACCACCAATGATACCAGGTTTTATGTTGATTATACACTGAAGTGAGAACACGCGTGGATGCGTCATGTAACGAAATGGCTGTCCCGAAAGGCTTTTTTTTATTTCCAGAACGAGGATTTATTACAAAAACAAGATTGTTCCTTTCTAAGGGGCGTAAATCTACACATTTAATGAACTAACTTAACACAGCTGGTTGAAATTCGTGCGTGATGGAAATGGCTCGAGGAAACAAACAACAAATCATAGTCCCAGCCTTACACGCAAGTCACCAATCTAGCACTGGTGGCCCGCTGTCGGACTGACGGCGTGTTTGTCTCGGCAATGTTACCACTGTTGGACCGCTAGAGGCCCGCCGGTGGCTGCCGCCAGAAGATCACTGGCGTCGCCATCGGCGGCCCACCAGCGGGCCACTATCGGTTTGCGTGAAGGGAAGTTGCAAAACAAAAATCATTTTAATTACAATAATATTATACATGGTAATTATTTTTGTTTGGTTGAAATCCAAGCATGATCGGAAGGGCTAGGAGAAAATTTAAACAATTATTCAACAGTTAAAAGTACTATTATAATTTTAGTTTGACTAATATTATCGAGCTTCAAGAAATGTTTGATGGCCGATTTTCCTGTTGCATTATAACCAAATTTAGCTGCTGGTCAAAACACAAGGCATATCCCCAATTAATCTCTTGTCCAACTCCAAAGATCTCAAAATTAAATTAACTTATTAATGGATTATTAATGGCATTTTAATGTCTTTTTAATGACGTTATAATCCCATCTTCCTTCGGGACGATGCCAATCATGACTTGCTACAGAATCACTTTTTATTTACTATCTGTGAATTGCCATGACTTTTGGAGAAATATTGTGAAGTGCCTTTTTTAAATTTTTTTGTTTTTCTTCACTGTTTTAAATTCAAAGCTTTTTTTTCTCTCTTAAACTGGATAGCACACATGGTTAGAGAGTCCAGTATACGAGAAGAGACGGATTAATTGCCTTTCTCAGTGGCATCAGTGAATATAACTGTCTAAAATAAAACTAGAACTTGGTTCATCGATTCTAGTTGATAACCATTATGCTACATGCACATCTATTGTGAATTTATTAACGAGAGCGCGTTATGGGAAAACGTGAGTTAATGTTAGCATTTGATATTTTAAACCCCTTGCAGATTATTATCAATTAACCATTATCACGAATTTCCATCTGATTATAACAATCATTTTATAATACATTATTAAAATTATAACTTTTAAAATAATCATTTTTTTCATCCGCCTTCTTTTTGATGTATTAACTGAAGTGAAACGAGATAAGGCACTATGAATGATAGCACGTGACACATGTTGTGTGCGAAATTTCGTACTGGAGGTTTCTTACTGTGACGAATGGAAAGATCATTTGAGGTTGACGGCGATCAAACCAAGATATGCCTTGATGTGTATGATTGCTATAGTCATAAGAGAGTCAGCATGCTGAATATATCTACGTCAAACACTGAAAATCATCTACACCAACGTAATCATGTTAGTATCTTTGATGTGTAGCTTCCAAAAAAAATAAGCCAACGAGACTTACTAGTTCGTATTTCTTGCAAAATTCACTTCTGGTTTCTTGCTTTCCAGTCAACTTTGATCTTGAAAAAGTTAAATGCAATATCAATCGTTATCTTCTGTTTTCTTAAATTCTGTTTTTTTGTTTTTTTTTATTGTTCTGTGTCCTTGATAACCTTTTTTCTTATATTCTCTCACCCCTTGTGGTTAGTGGCGTTATTGCCTTGCTTGGGATGAAATGATTTAAAAACAAAACAAAAATGGTGTCGTCAAACCTAACATCTATTTAACCAGTTCAAAATAAAGGACAAGAATTTATCATCGGGAATTCATTAAAGTTCAAAATAAAGGAGAAGAATTACTCATCAAGAATTAAACAAAGTTCAGAATAAGAGATAAGCAAAATTCTAAATAAAAACAATAATTGCTTATCGGGAATTAAACAAAATTCGGAATAAGAGAGAAGAATTGGTCATCGGTAATTAAACAAAGTTCTAAATAAAAGACAAGAATGACTCATCGGCATTAAACAAAGTTAAGAATAAGAGTAATAATTGATTACCAGGAATTAAACAAAGTTCAGCGTAAGAGACAAAAATTGCTTATAGGGAATTAAGCAAAATTCTAAATAAAGGCAAGAATTGCTTATCGGGAATTTTAAAAAGTTAATTAAGGACAAGAATTATCTGGAAATAAATAAAGTTGAGAATAAGAGACAAGAATTGCTAATCGTTAAATAAACAAGGTTCTAAATATGAGACATGATTTGCTCATCGAAAATTAAACTAATCTCTAAACAAGAGACAAAAATTGCTTATTGGGAATTAAGCAGTGAAAATCTGTTAGTAAATGGTGTTGTTCTAGAAAACCACCGAATAAAAATGGAAGAAAATTTAAAAAGCTAGAAAAGATTTTTGCCAGTGTGGGTAATATGGAGGCCACAGCTGTGCTCATTAATTCTCAGAACATTTAGAAAAGACTCGAGTTGCAAGAGGTTACGAAAAATTGTAAAACCGAGGAACAGTCGAAATATTATTGACGTCTTTTCTTCTTTTTCTATGTGCCATGCCACTTCACAACGTGAGCAATCACTGCACCCCACAGCTTCCTGCTTTTGTTGCTCTTAGCTACAAAAATTCGGTAAAAAAAGAATGATACATAAAGAAAAATTTAAAGAAAATATTAAAGGATTTTTTAATTTAAAAAATTATTTTTTTATTTTTTATTGAACCCTAGAAATTTTGATTATTTGATCATTGAATTTGTACTGGAAATCTGCGCGATTTTATATTTGTTTTTTGGGTTTTTTTTTTTTTTTTTTTTTTTTGTTTTCTTGGGTGATTTGGAAATTCTTTCAATAATCAGACAATTTTCTGATTTTAATGAAAATGAGTAATTTAGAAATGAATTAACTTACTTTTTTAAACATTTCTTTTTTAGAAATTTTCTAAAAATATTTTTTAATATTGTTTTAATTTTTTAATGTGTGTGTTTAAGAGTTGTTCCCCTTGCGGGAAAACACGGCATTGATTTTCCTTTTCCATTTGAGATATAGAAGTGTAAATAATTTCATAAATATTAATAAAATTTAAAATACTATAAAAATTTCATAAATAATAATAATATCATTTTAAAATTTCACAACTGAGGCAATATAAAAATTAATAAGAAAAATAAGTAATAAAATAAAAAATAACAATTAATAAATAACAAATTAATAAAAAAAAAATAAAGAGTAATAAATTATTAATAATAAAATAATTTAAAATTTGAAAAAATAAAAATTTAATAAATAGAAGTGCCTATAACAAAATAAAAATTTATTGACAATTTTCTAACATTTTTCAACGAGCGTCTTCGAAATTAAGGCTACAGTGGCAAAGTGCCTAAAATTTAATAATATATCAGATTACATAAAATATTTATAAATTTTTTAAGATTACTGGGTAATATAAAAAATATACAAAAATCTTTTCACATAGTTCATCAAATAATATTCTGTCGCCTCATACTTAAGTTTTCCAAAAATCATTCGACACACTAAAAAACAACTACTCTATGTTAGAAAATGCTTTTCTATTACATTTTAAGCTTGAACTAAATATTTGTTTGGAATCAGATTAATTAAGCTTTAAAATCAGCTATTTTCTCTCAAATAACATTTCAGAAAAGTATATTTTATTTTTGAAATAAAGTCTAAATTCGATTTGAAATACATAAAAGTATTTGCTCAATGGGATTTTTTTCTCATTTCACCCCATACAAGGCAATAAAACCGCTAAAGCACAAGCGGTTACTGAGTCTGAAAGAATAAGAAAAAGAGAAAAAATTATTAAGGAGAAAAGACAATAAAATAACGAGAATTACGAAGACACAAGATTGACGTTGCATTTAAATTTTTGAATATCAAAGTTGACTGGGAAGCAAAAAGCTGGAAAAGAGTTCCACAAGCGAGAAGTGCGAGAGAAGAAAATGTTAGCATAGTTCAATACCTGGTTAAGGCGGTGGAGAACTTGGAGAAAGGGAATTAACAGGAGATAACTGACAACTGACATCCATTAGACATGGCACGTGGAACTAGAACAGTCTACCCCAGTGAGCGAAATAAAGGGTTCAGTTTGACATTCCAAACACCTGAAGAAGGCCGGAGCGTACAACGGCCGAAACGTTGTAATAAATATGCCGACAAAGATGAGGACAATAGTCCGAATAATATAAATAGTGAATAGAAGACTTATTCTTATTTAATACAATATTACAGAGCCGCCAGTCGTCACGAGAAACAAAGTTGCTAGAGGCTATATGGTGCTTCATTCTATCAACAAACAAAGGCTTAGATCCTTTGAGGATACGTTTACAATTATTACATGTAAACACAAATAGGCGTTTGTTGTGAGCGGAACTGTCACGCTGGTATAGCCGGAAAAAGTGATTTGTGTGGGCCATAGCGGATAAAAATAAATTTAATCTATTGTCTTGAAACTAAAACTTAATTAAAAATGGATTTTTCACTTTTTTAACGTGCATTTTAAAATTAGATATCGTTTATCAAATTCGATCAGTAAATAGATTTTCACCATTTCTTTTGTTTTTCTCCTCACACTTTTCTTTTTTGTCTTTCTTTGCTTCCTCATATTTTCACTTTTTCTTTTTTCTTTCTTTCCTTTTCTCCTTTTCCTCATCTGTTATTTTTCACTTTTCATTTCTTTCTTCGTCTTTATTTTCTTTCCTTTTTTCCACGATTCATTCTTTCTTGTTTCATTCTTTCCTTCTTTTTTCCCCATTCTTCATTATTTTCGTCTTTTCATTCTTCCTCTTCCTATTATTTTTCTTCTTTCACCGATGGGAACGTGGAACATCGGGCAGGGGTCACTGTATCCCCCCAGCAAATGGTTTTTATTGACTGGGAACATTTTGGCGTCAGAGGACGCGTTTCAACATTCCATTGTCTCAAGGCAGGCAGATTTCAAGAGAAACAGTTTCAAAGGAACCTGTTGTATACGATGGCTAGTTTCTTCAAGACTTTTGGCTTTCCGTAAACAGGAATTATGAGATTAGCAGATAGAGATGTTGACATATGGTACTTTTCACAAAGAAAGAAAGATTGTTTGTGAGAAAGAAAAGTAAAGGAAGAAGTATGGCTGGAGAAAAAAACAGTGAAAAAAGCAGAAAGAATAGAAGAGAAAAAAGCGTAAAGAGACATTATACAAAAAAGAAGTAAATAATAAATAGACAGAAAGAAAAGACATGGAAAGAAAAAAGAAACGAAGAAAAATTGTTAAGAAAGAAAGAAAGAAAGAAAGAAAGAGAGAAAGAAATTGTAAAAAGAAAAGAAAAGGAAAAAGAGGCAAAGTAAAACAGGTCAAAAAATTTAAAACGGGATATAATGGCTTCTTTGTTTTGGTGCCCTTTCTAACTTGACCGCGCCGCCCGGGTGATAAAGCAATGTTGAAAGGCTAATCGTAACAAGTTTTATCCGTCCATAGTCGAACAGGTCCATCAGAGAGAGTTAATGATGGCGTCGGAAATCTTTAAGAAATAGAACCGGGTTTTTTTTTCAAAAGGTTTTTCCTATCATAGGATTGTTTTCTTCCTCATCTCCTTTCGCTCAACCATTAGTACGTTTACATCTTTCCCCGGCGTTTCTTATTGATTACATTACAACCATGACACTGGCAAAACGCCTTGTCTTGTCTGGGTTAGAATATCTTTATAGGCCATCTTTGGGTTGGGGGACAATTTTAATTCCTTAATTAACGTAAGAAATCAAAAGTAAACAATTTATACATTAACGCAGAAAATAAATCTAATGATACCCTGTTTTCCGTTTTCCACAATAAACAAAAGCCTCATGTAAGTCTAACAATAATGTAAAAGATGTGTTGTGATCAGAGCAAAAATTAAAAATAAACTCTTCTTTATTCGCGAGTTCAAAAATTCTTGCCTTTTCCAAAAGCAGTAAAAGTTTAATAGTCGAAAATCAAATCTGTATCATTTTGTTAGTTTAGCATTCCTATTCTGCCATCTTTTTTATGTTAGAACAAATAACTTTTCAAGAAGTTAAGAAAAACGTCCTTCTCCTTGAAATTCGTTCTTTCCTCTTCTATTTCCTTCCTTTGTAACTTTCTCGCTTGTTTCTTTGTTTTGTTTTTTGTTTTTTCATTTTGTCCGTTAGCTCTTTCTCATTCGTTCTTTTCTTTTCACCCATAAATGAAAAAAAAAAGTCATACACGTATGAATTTGTCGCATTCTATTATAGCGACTATTAATGACAAATTCAGCAATATTTTCCCCTATACAATTGGCCCCAATTTTACCTATTCAGAAAAATTACATTTAATAATAAAAAAAAAGATTAAATTAGGCAGAAACTGTTTCACTTCGATAGCTGCGGACACTTGAATCGAAATATTTCTTGAAAACGAGTCACCATTGTCCACAGCGGCCAATTCCTCAAAAAAAAATGTAACCTTCCAGAGCTAAATCTTGTGCATTCAGCATTCATTTTACCCACTACAATTTATCGTCTGCTTCCTACAATGACCGATAGATGGCGCTAGGGACTCTTAAAATTTGTGTACATTGTTATTTTTTGTGGAGGAAGCTGGAACATATGATTCCCCCCGGTGACCTTCCTAATTTTGCTCTTTCAGATTTTCTTCCCGTCAGTAAGCAGAACTGGTGATTTCTGGATACGACATATAATTTATTGCCCGGCTCTGGGACATCTTTTCATAGACAAATTAGAAGAGTCATTTTTCATTCACCTATAATTTTCCGAGCTTAGGGTAATTTTTTCAGCATTGATAATTTTTCGATGTTATCGCCGATCGTCGGCCAGAGCGACACATTTGGCAATGATCCCACTACCCTTCTTTAAAGAGAGGTGAATATTTAAGGCCAGATGTAATGGGGAGATTCAGGTTCCAGCCATATGTCGACTGTCTTTTCATCTATCTATCTATCTATCTATCTATCTATCTATCTATCTCTCTCTCTCTCTCTCTCTCTCTCTATATATATATATATATATATATATATATATATATATATATAGCTACCTCCAAAGAAAAGTGATACCTAAGGTTTAAAATGCATTTTAAAAAATGAAAAGTCTTTCTTGAACCTTTTATTTTAGTTTTTATTTTAAGCTAATAGATTAAATTTAATATTTCCAATGAGAAAAATACTTTGCTATATTTCAAGCTGAATTTAAATTGATTGGATTTTTTAAATCATTAAAATTGATAAAAATCAAGTATCTGCTAATACAACATGATTTTTTTCATTAAAACAATCTTTCAAAAATAAAATATACTTTCTGAAATTTTATTTGAGGAAGATTAGCTGATTTAAAGTTTAATTAATCAGATTTGAAGCAAATATTTCTTTTAGTTTAAAATATCGCAGGAAAGCTTTCTTTTTAACACAGGATGGGTGTTGATATGTCTCTGGATAAACTTATGTTTTGGGGATCTTTTCTACAAGGGATATAATTCTAAGAATTACTTGATGAATATAACGTGAGCGCCTTTTTATATAATTTTTAAGCTAACTAGTAATCTTGAAAATTTAGGAAAATATTCTAATTAATCTGATATTTTATTGTATTTTAGGTATTTTGGCTTTATAGTTTTACTTACAAAGACGATTGTTGAAGAAATATTAGAAAATTACCAATAAATATTAAATTTATTATAGTTACCACTCTTAATTTCTGATAATGTCATATATGGACATGCGTATTTACAAAAATCAGTACGTTTATACACACACATACACACAAAAATTCAAAATTCTTTATGAAATATTGATGGTCGAATTCAAGCTACCGTGTGTAAATAAAATGTTATTTTCTTTCAGCTTTAAGGAAAATCCAGTTAATTAATCTTTAAATTTACTAACAGACTTCGAAACACATCTCTAGGACAAATATTGGATTTTAAAGAGAATTTTAAATTTGTTGTTTACATTTTTTGTATACGAGTTCTATAAGTCGACGAGTGACGAAAAACGTGCCAATGTTTTTAAAATGCCTAAAATGTTTATTTATATACGGAAACTAATTTTCCTTTTAATTCCGATTAGCTTTAGGACATTATCTTTCAAATAGAACCGAAATTTAAGTTCAAAGAAGGCATTTAAATTATTTTAATGCATTTTCGGGCTTTCATGGGAGGGGGATAACTACTACAATGTGGTCCGAAAATCTTGTCATCCTTACCTAATATAATTTTCTATTTCAGATGGCTGACACGAGCTCCTATCTGAAAATGAAAGACCTTCTCGAGGCATGACAACGTCAACGAAAGTGAATGAACTGAATCCAGTACATGTGCTTTGTATTACCGTATTGTTTGTTCTATCGTTCTCTTTGCTAGTGCGTGACAAGACTTTCGGACCACCCTGTATATACATATCTTTCAATTTGAGTTTGGCAAATATCTATTTCACTTTTTTCTGATCAATCTATCAATTCAAAGTCTTCTTAACGAATAATCTTAATACTTACTAATTCATTTACCGTGATAAACATTCAAAAGCAAATATCAAAAAATTATAAAAGTTAAAAAAGATTTACTTTCATTAAAATACTTATTTACGGTGGAGTAATGGATAGTGGCTTGGATTGAGGAATCGGAGATCGGAGTTCGAATTCCAGCCGAATCCTTTACATTCACTTACGTGCTAATATCCTTGGGAAAAATATGAATCCTCTTCTTCTCCACCCCCTAAGCAAAGGATGGCAACTAGTCTACCGCGGAAAGAAATGGAAACCTACTGCGAGAAAAAAATCTGCTTCGTCAGTCATGTATCGAAAGATACATGATTACCTAAGTGTGTATCACTCATAGCACATAACTGACTGACTTATCCTGACTGACTGAAATAAGAACTATGACAGTATTTGGTAATATCCTCAGTGAATTTCCCTCAGCTTTCATATTTGTGATGACTTCAGTATTCGCCACAAAGCGTGGTTAGTCCACTCGAACAGAACTGATGAAGAAGGCAGATACTGCAGAGACGTCTCCTTCGCCTACAAACTATGTCTGATCATTGAAGAGCCCACGACATCAGGCAAACCTCCTTGACCTCTTCCTCACATCCTCCCCTGAAAAAATCTTCAAAGTTTTGCCTATCTTAATAGGTACTAGTCAGAGTCAAAGTTTATACCAAACCAAAAGCATTCCCTGATGTACCGTTCCATAAGACGATTTTTCGGCACAGTGTCATATCTTACATGGTTGGTGTATCTCTCTCAATCATCTTAAAACTGTTGCCCTCGTTTCAGAATGGATCCTTTCTGGAATGAAGAATTTTATATCCCAGAAGAAAATTACAGCAAAGACCGAACAGCTAACCCTCGTTCACCGCCGAATGTGCTGCAGCCATAGCTTACCATAACCACTACTACAATGTCCCTTACCGAGAGCGGTGTAGTATGGCGCATGCTGCTTTTAGAACTGTCCGCAATTAGAGAGTTTTAGAAGATGCAAAGCGTAGCTATGCATAAGCAGTCCAAGCCAAGGTCGAAAGCAAACAACTTGGATCTCTGAAATTCTGAATACAGGTAAAGCATCAGTGCCTACTATCATAAATGGCCTAAGGTCATCTCATCCGCATCAGATAAGGCAAAGCTCTTCGCCACAATCTTTGCCTCTAACTCAACGTTAGATGACAAATGGCATCTCCTTCTTAACTTCTCCCGTCTCACTAAGCAGAATCCCACTAATATTTTTATTACAGCCTGGAAAGTCTCAAGGCTTTTGATAAGTCGTAACCCTAAGAAGGCTACTAGTACAAATAAAATCCCGGTAATTGTCCTTAAGAATTATTAACCAGGCGTTATCTCGATCTTAGCGAAATCACTTCACTCCTACTTGAAGGAGAAACGCTTCCCAAGTCTGTGGAAGGTGTTAGGTGTATGCTTTGTTTCCAAGAATAAGGGTATTTCAAGCTTTTTAGTTATGGAATCATTGGAAGAATCTTTTCAATTATAAAGGCCTTCAGTAGGTCACTGAAGAGAGTTGTTAGCGGCCAGTCCTCCGAGGCCCAAGCAATCAATGCAGGCATGAATGATCTGCCGAAGAATATACTTCGATCATTTGTGAAGATCTATGCTGATGGCACAACAGTATATGGGATGCACCTCCAAAAACTGACTGCTGATCTCTTCTCTGACCTAGCTCTAACATATCAGTGAGGAAAAAACTGGTTGGTCACATTCAAAAACGAAACAAGTGACGTTCCATCATTACAGGGTTAACTCTGATTTTTCATCAATCAAATAAATTGAGCGCCTTAGGACTTCAACTCAGGCCGCAAGTGGAAATCATACATGCGATCCATTGCTAAATATGCTGGAAAAATGGTCGGTTCATTGTACTACCAATTCCACCAGTTCTAATCATCTGGGCATGCCATGCAGAGTGTTGCGAACCACTCACATTCCCTTCGTATTCAATTGTGTTCCATTGGTGAGATTACCGAAGATGATGCTTACCCAATCACTATAATTTTAATCTGTTCAAGGATCAACCGTTATGTTTTCCACATATCCGCATAAAATCTGCCTCTTCCTCTGTAACTCTCTACCTCGAGTCACTCTTGGGCCTTGAACAGGGTGAACATCATTGTAAAAAAAGAGTTTCTTCAAATGGTGGATATGTTAGATCTTATAAAGCAGCAAGCCATGCAAATCAGTTCAACCTAACAAAGCTATTAACCATGTAGATCATTATTGAAATCCAAATGTTTTCTCTTTAATATTTTTCATGTCTGAAGTTGTGTGTTGCTCTTAGCCTTCCGATCATTCATAGATTTCAAACTAACAAAACTATTAACCATAATATTATAATGCTGCTTGTTCCTCCGTTAGTAAGTTTGAAATTAAGTCAGTCAGTGCGTTACGCACTAGACATTACTTCAGATAAATAATGGACCATTCCGTTTTGATTGCGAGGAAAGTTGGAAGTAAAAGACAGAGACGCAGCTTCTTAATGAGAAAAAGAAAGCACGCATAAAAATAAAAAAAAAAACAAAGGAATAAAGAGGAGATAGAGGAGGCGATAATGCTCTTATGAGTTTAATGTCTGATTTCATGGAATGGAAGACCATGTCAATTTCGAATCTTTTTGTTATTGTAATATTTGGTTAAAGTTTTTAAACTCAAATATTTAACGGTCTAATTCCACGGGTATTTTATAGCCGTGGAAAATTGCAACGAGTTTATTCAATCATTAAGTTAAGAATTATGATTTATTCAGAAAATTCAAATAGTAAAACCGTGTCTCATTTTCACGTGTATGTGACTGTAGATTATTGTAATCCATCGTTTTTCTGTTTTATTTTTTTTTTCTGAATATTTGTCATTTTCATGGCAAACTTAACAGTTAATCCATGCTCGCCCTTCCCCCATTATTCATGAATTTTAAATTCATACATTTATTTCTTTTACATCTCACTCTCTCTCTCTCTCTCTCGTTTTATATATATATATATATATATATATATATATATATATATATAATTTTAAAAAACATGCTATCTTGGTTTCAATTTTCAGACGATATGGGCTAAATTTTTATTTTATTTTCTTTATACGTGTATTGAGCACTTTTAGTACTACTATTTCCTGGCCCAATTCTATAACATTTTTTATACTTATATATATATATATGTGTGTGTGTGTGTGTGTGTGTGTGTGTGTGTATCAGATAGATAGATAGATAGATAGATAAATAAATAAATAGATAGATAGATAGATAGATAGATAGATAGATAGATAGATAGATAGATAGATAGAACTTTTTTTATATTGAATTGGCGTCAGTTGAAGATTCTACCCTCTACCCATTGGTGCAAGGTAGGGATGAAGGTGAATTTAAGCGTATTTATTTTTAGATAAACACACAGTGACTGAGAGATGTCGATTCGCTTTATCTTCAGTCTGATGAGACTTACTGGTCGAAATAAATCATAATTTATTACCGTATTTTCGTGATGTGTTAAGCTTTTCCTTGATATATATATATATATATATATATATGTATATATTTATATATATATATATATACACGCACACACACACACACACATATATATATATATATATTCAAACAGGTTTGGTTAAATAATTTAGACATATCATGTCGATTTACCTTCGTTGTGTTGCTTTCAAGTTCACTGATTAATTTCTTGGTAGCTTTAGAAAAATATCAAAATTTTCTTTCAAATAGTTTTTATTTTCCGAAGTACTTTCAATCTCATCTGAGACCATCTTCTCGCGTTTAAAGTGTCTGGGAATATGTAAATGTATTTCTATAAACTCAAAACATTTTCAACTGTTCGTCTTATGCATTATGCAGCGTTCTAGATTACAAATTCAAAATTCACGTGTGTTTTTTTTTATTTTTTCATGTCCACACTCACAGTTTAGATGGACAGTTGGAATTTCATCTATATTACATGAAATTAATAATAAGCAAAAACTAAAAATCATAGAAGCCCTTTATATAAGAGAATTAAAGCTCAAAATAAACTCAACTATGAGCATAACAAAGTTCTTAAATAATGTTTGTAGCAGTAAGAATATATATATATATATATATATATATATATATATATATATATATATATATATATATATATAAAAATATTTATTCTTATACTAAAGATTATTATAATAAATAAAATGAAAAATATACCTCCCTTAAACTGGTGGGGGGACACATGATTTTCAATTTAAAATATATATGGTGGACTCTCCCGTCGTATTCGACGTATGAGGGTCAAGCAGCTCAGTTCCTAGGAACCGACAGCCAGACAACAGCATATATGATTTGATTATAGGGGTGAAGGATTTTTGCAGAACCAACCACACTTTTTGAAGGGCTGAATACAGAGACCTGGTGCACTATGTACTACAAGGTCCCCAAACAACACTTCGCAGGTTTTGAATTTAGAGTTCTCCTTCTCCTTGAGCAGTTGCCATCCAAGGCTATAGAACCCAGTCTGTCCTGCTATTTACCCATAGCTAGAGGGAGAGGAAGAGGATTAATACCTTTCCCAAGGGAATTAGCACGTGAATTTCATGGATTCGACTGGAATTCGAACTCGGCTCTCCGATTCCTCAATCCGTGCCGCTGTTTACTACTCCGCCGTGCCTCCTCCCTCCCTCCCTCCCTCTCTCTCTCTCTCTCTCCCATCTATCTATCTCTCTCTCTCTCTATATATATATATATATATATATATATATATAAACATTCTGACTTTTTTCTTTGCCTGTCTGTGTAAATATTTCCTGAAAAGGAATACAGTGATATCTATTCCCAATCTGTAATAGTAATAATTTTTTTTTTTTATGGAGGGTGTGTCACATGATTTACCACCTAACCCTGACAGATACTAATGATGTAATACTTCCGAGGATCAAACACAATATAGTCGAACTCATCCACACTGCATTTCCGACAGCTCTTCCTTTACCGTGAACGTCTCCAAGGCAACTGGCGCAAAACAAACAGGAAGATCAACTTGCCAATGAAAACCGAAAACAAGTGAAGAAGTAGAGAAAACGAAAGTGAAAAATTCAATATAAAAGAAAATTAAATCTAAAAACAGTTGCAAATATTTCAAGATATGGAACAGATGAAAGTAAACTACATTTAATTCGACATCTATTCAAATGTATGTCGCTCAATTGGGCATTGATAAGGAATTTAATTTGTTTTGTTTAATTCTTTAATTGGACTATTCAAAAAACATACATATTTATTATTAGTGAGCCTCCCAGTATGAATCGAACTCTTGTAATAATGAATTGGTTTTCAGTATTAGAATTCGAACCATTACGCTACGGTAGAGACGCAAAAAGTTTAACTTTTTGTTGCTCAAGTTGTGGATCACTCAGTACCAAACTTAATCAGCTGGGGTCAAAACAGTTTTTTAGAGGTGGGTCAGATTGTCACTATTTTTGAACTTGTGGGCTAAGATAAACTCAAAATAAAACACTATTTTCCCGAATCATTTAACCTATATATTCGTGTATAGTGCGGGTTTTTAGGATTAGTTTTTTACGCAAAAATTAGAGAGTCGCACTATACACAGGTAATTTTTTTTTGTAGTGGTTAAAATCATGCATTTCGGTTACCAGTTGCACTATACACAGGTAAATCATTTCGGCTTTTTCATGCATTCTCGGTGACCGTGAGCTACCTGATAGGCCTACATTCTCACGGCATCTTAACGGCTAACCTTAACAATGTACAGGTAAGCTTCTTTAGCCTGTCTCCCGCAACCTAGATTTTGTTGCTATATGAATAGCAGAAAGCCATTCATTGTGTGTGTCGTTTAAAATATATAAATACCTTATATAAATGAAGAATTAGCAATGTTTTTTGTTTTTTTTTTCCTTTCTTCAATTTTCATTCATCTTCATTCGCACGTGTTTACATCACTGATATATTGCTTTTCCAACGGAACCCCCTTTTGTCTGATACATTTTCATACAGTCTGATGTTTTTTCCTTCTTCTGTTTTCCACTGTTTATTTATTTGTATTTATTGTATTCTTTACATTCCCTCCAATTATTTTATCTTATAATTCTCCGTTACATATTCTTTTAACAAGGCAAGATGCAGCACAATATATGGTAAATGATGATTGCACAGGGGGAAATACGAACTAAATTTAAATTCCAGTAGCTTTATTTACGGTATACAGTAATATTATCAATAGGAATCAACCAAAATGAGTAGCATTATAAAAACATATCCGACTATTCATCTATAAATTATACACAATGTATTAAGTTATACATGCTACAGGAAGAAATTATTATGATACGCCGAAGAAAATATATCCCGGATGATGGCCCACTACAACAATATTTGACTACGTTAGACCTACTAGTATTGTTCAGAAGGTGGGGTTGCATTATACACGAGCTATAGGAAAAAAAGCCAATTTTTTCACAAAAAATTCAGGGGTCGCATTAGACTTATACACGAGTATACACAGTAAACAATATTCAATTAGAATTTCCTTTGGGAATAAAAATATTAAATAGAAAATTTTATAATAAGTAAAATAACAATAACCTATCTCTTTTTGTGTTAAGTATAAGGGTCCTTTTTCTTTCCATTTTCTCTAAAACTTTATTGTTACTCACATGTTCGGTCCATGCTGTAGAACCACATTTTTGTTGCTTCAAACCTCTTCTTCATCTTAAAGGATTCAGCATTAAAGTTCAGCATTCAATGTCATATAGGAGGGCAGATATTACATAACAGTTCAGTACTCTTTTCTATGTTTCTAATAAAATTCTAGGATACACATAATGAGAATGGAAGGCCTGGAGAATTTAACACGTAGTCGCACTGAAACGTTCTTAGCCAGACCAAGGCTCTCCAAATTGTGATGTTTAAACATCACAATTTGGCAAGTTAGCTAATCATTGGTGTTATGGTAAGCGCCCTTTAATAGATGATTTCTAGACATTTCCTAAATTTGCCAAAGTCTGGCACAATGCCAAAATAACAGGAATCGAACGGAAAGAATTGTTTTAAGAGACAAAGATACAATAATATGTTCGTGATTGAGGTTCTGCAAGACTCGTCATTATTAGAAAAGGTGTTAAAAAAACAACGAAAAAGTTACTTTGTATACAGGGAAATTTACTTAAATTTCTCAGAATTTAAAAATAGCTTATAAATTTGTATATTTGTTCATCCGAAGAACGCGCTAATTTCAAAGTTGATTTGTTGTCCTAACAGTAGGAGTTATTGCTAAAACTGAAGGTCGTTGGATTAATAGTTCTTGTTGGTTTCTCTGTGGTAATGATAATGATGAAATTTAACCGTTTCTATGCAGGAAAAGTTTGGCATTCATTGACCGAACAGTTAGCGTTACTATCGGTTAAATTTTATGTATACATTTTAGGATATTAGATTTCTTAATCCCACTAATTGTTATAGCTCTTTCTAGTATTGATGGGAAATTTTCCCCTAAAAATTGTTTTGGATAATATGAAAAGTTAACAGCGCGATTATTTCATTATTGTCTCTGTGCAAACCATTTGTGTTGGTGTCGCTGTTGGAAGTGTTCAAGTGATACGGTCTTTGTTATTTGGTAAAGCTCTTTGTATGTGATTCACTAGCGCCAGTCTTTAGGTTCTGATGAAGAATTGTCTTCATTTGCTGGAAGCCATTTTTAATCATTCATCTGTGAAAACGGTTGACAGCACCCATCTCGTCTCGTTACCAATATTGGTACACATTTTTAAGTTTTGCAACTAATATAACCTGCAAATAGTTGTTGGCGTCTCACAGACGTTTGTAATGTTTCTATTTGACTATTCAAACCCGATCGGCAGCGCTAATCTTCTCATATTGTACTTTCTATTGTAGACTAATTCAATAGGAACTTGAAAAAAACATTCGTGCAATTGCTTAAGCCCTTGTAACGTTAAGGCAGTTTACCATATTCGATTGGTTGTTTAATATGTATATGATTTTTGTAGCAGTCTACATAGATAGATAGATAGATAGATGAATAGATGATAATAGATAGATAGATTAACAGAATTAGATAAATTGACAGAATTAGATAGATAGATAGATAGATAGATAGATAGATAGATAACAGAATTAGATAAATTGATGAATAGATAGATAGATAGATAGATAATGATATAGATAGATTATACATAGAATTAGATAAATTAACAGAATTAGATAAATTGACAGAATTAGATAGATAGATAGATAGATAGATAGATAGATAGATAGATAGATAGATAGATAGATTAACAGAATTAGATAAATTGACAGAATTAGATAGATAGATAGATAGATAGATAGATAGATAGATAGATAGATAGATAGATAGATAGATTTTGTGATGTAGTCAGACGGGCAAATAATTAAGCTCAATAACGTTTCATCGCTTTCATCTTCATCTCCCCATCCAAATAGATAGCCTATGTTGCCCGGACATTTTATTTATGGGCAAGTTTATGTATGTGCCTATATATATATATGTGTGTGTGTGTGCGCGCGCGTGCTTCTATGTGCGAGCGTGCGTATGTAGGTGTGTGTGCGTGTGAGAGAAAGAGAGGGAGAGAAGTGAGTCCGCATCAACGATAGATCGTTTTGGTTTTTACTTTCAAAATTCCAGTTGAAAATCGAAAGCGACAAAAAAGAGAGAGAGAGAGAGAGAGAGAGAGAGAATCAAGGGAGCGAAAAGAGTGAGACATTGACAAGAAAGAGAATGAAAATTGACTTTCCCTTCCTTGTTGAAAGGAAATAAACAGGAGAGAAACGGACGCAAGTGAAAAAGAGAAAATCCGAAATAAAAAATATTTACTGAAGAAAACGAAAAAAACAAAGAAAGAAAGAACACGGAATAGCAAAGAACAGCTGGTTTAACAGAAAAAAAGAAAGAAAGAAAGAACAGTAAGAAGGAAAGAAAGAAGGAAAGAAAGAAAAAAGAAAGAAAGAAAGAAAGCAAATTCATTATCTGCTAAAGAAGAAATGTTATTTGTTAAGAGGTAGGAAATTATTTTTTTAAAGTTAAATACTATATTTTGGAAATAAAAAATATGAAGAAAGCGTGGAAAGCACACACACACACACACACACACACACACACACACACACACAAACGAAGGAAAAGATTGGAGCTAATCTATCTTCGAGACAATTTCGTCTCTTCTTTGAAAAAGTTCACATCAAAGCTAAATGATAGACCCAGAACTCCGACACTTGATCCAATATAGTCGCTGTTCCCCAGAGATACACGGAAATGGAACTGAAAGTCATGATTAATTCATTCTCATTTAGAGAAATATCGTCTGCTCCTTTTGTACTGTTATTTTTTTCGATTCTTCTTTCGTTGATGTTTATTAGTGAAAAATCTCTCTCACGCTCCCCTCCCCCTCTCTATCTCTATCTCTCTATCTAACGCTCACCTCTCTCTTATCCTCTCTTCCTTCCTGCTTGTACCCCTCTCTCTCTCTCTCTCTCTCTCTTCCTCGTTATCTCTATCTCTCTATCTAACGCTTACCTCTCTCTTTTCCTCTCTCTCTCTCTCCCTTCCTCCCTGTTCCTCTCACTCTCTTTCTCTCTCTCTCTCTCTCTTTCGCTCTCTCACTCATCACGGTCAACATTTATCAAGAATTCGTCGCCTTTGCATTGCTTTCAATAGAGAAAATTTAGTAAGCCATACCTCAAATATCAAGGAACACACACACGCTCTCTCTCTCTCTCTCTCTCTCTCTCTCTCTCTCTCTCTCTCTCTCTGTCATCTCTCCCCGTCATCCCTCTTTCTCTCCCTGTCATCTTTCTCTCTCTCTTTCAAAATTTAATAACGGGGTAGTTTTTAACCTCAGTGCCCATGCTCTTCTACATCAAGTGTCGTGGCTTCATATCGACAAAACACTTAAAATCGAACAGAGCGTAGGGAGAAGATGATTCATGCCTTTCCGAGCGGAATTGAACCAAAATGAGCACAGACGCACACACACACACACACACACACGCATATACATACACACACCTATATAAATACAAACTGCAAAAACTGTAACTGAAATTTTTTAAATTCATTCTTGTTTTTCTTATGTTTTGTTAAAAAGAAAATAGTTAAAAGTTTTGTTTAAAGACATTGATTATTGATTAGAATTTAACTTTTTTAAAGTCAGTCTTTAAATTTGTCGGCAATACACCAGCAATTTCCTATCTTTGATGCCTGCCGACATATTTGTTTTTTTTTTTTTTATATTTTAAAACTCTTCATAATCTAAAAAATAAAGCAACTGTCAGATGAAAATGCTTTCATTTAAAAAAATAAAACAACTTCATTCCATGTTTGCTCAACTGAATCGCCAAAAAAACGTAGGATAATTTTTACTTTAAAAAATAATTGAAAAAAATAGATTTTTATTTGTAAGGGTATTTTTATTTTGAACACGTTTCAAAGGTCAAAGTAGGGAATGGTTAATGGCAGTTGGTATGCTGAACAAGTAAAAGTTGCTGACAGCTGACGTAACTGTTATTCTAATACATAGAATAGTGATCAGAATGGTTATAATTTCTCTTATAAAGTTGTTTTTTGTCACTCAGTTATTGTTTAATTTTCTTTAACACGGATCAAACCAATTATATGCTTTTATTTATTTTATTAAATACAAATTTTCATACCGCCAAAAAGAAGAAAAAATTGCTTTCACAAATTTCATTCTAAAATTTCGGTTATCCATAAAAATCTTATACTAAGAGAAAGAAAACCCGGAATTTTAAATACATTCTTATAACACATAATTTATTTCTAAAAATGGCAAAAACGGTTATTGGAAAATATTTTACAATGTTTTGGCAAATATTTTACAGAAACGTTTATTGGAAGTTTTAAGAGTATGACTTATAGAAGTTCAATTCTGTGTTGTTTCTGTGGCAAATGATGTTTCAATCAAGAAACCAGATCATGAATTATTCATTCAGTTAGTTCAAAGTGAGTAATTAACTATATTGATGCTTCTAGGCTTCCGTACATGATAATGGCTTCTCACGAACAATTAAAAAAATAGCACATAAAATATTTTTTATCGTTTCAGTATATTTAAATATTCAGCATAGTTAATAACAAAATATCTGTCGAGCCAAGTTAGAAATGAAACGAGAATTTTCAAAGCTATCGAGTTAATCGAAATATCCAATAAAAAGTTAAATCAAAATTTTAAATGTGAATCTTTTCTCTTTTTACAAATACAATTTATAATTTAGGAAATAAAACTATAATTTCCCCAAAAAAGAAATGTTTGGCATTCGTGAAAATTCTAAAACTTATATAGTTAATAATAATAAACAGAATTTATTTCTCCTGAATTTAAAAAAAATCAATGGAGGTACGATTTTTAATACAGTGAAATCATCAAATGAATTATTTGGTAGTAGGTGAGGGATTAAAAAAAATCACTTCCATTTTTGCATTTTATAAATATTTTTGTATCTCAAAAAAAGTGATACCTAAGTTTTAAAATTAATTTAAAAAATGAAAAATCTTTCTTGAAGCTTTTATTTTAGTTTTAATTTCAAGCGAATAGATTAAGTTTATCGCAGAAATGCATTTTTTTTAAACTAAGGGTGTTAACAGATTTATCGATAGCTTAATGTTAGGCAAATTTTAGCAAAGGGTACATAACTGTAAAAACTACTCGATGAATACAACGTAAACGCCTTTTTATATGATTTTTAACTACTCAGTAACCTTAAAAATTTAGGAAAATATTCTAAATAATCTAATATTTTATTGAATTTTAGGTACTTTGGCTTTAGTCTTACTTACGAAGACGCTTGTCGAGGAAATGTTAGAAAATTACAAATAAATTTTTGATTTAATATAGTTACCGCTCTTATTTATAATGTTGTGCATTACAAAAATCGGCACGTTTATACAGACAAAAACAATCAAAATTCTTTTTGAAATCCATTCATGATTAGTAAATATTAATTAGTTTTTACTTAATAACAATGTTACCTAAAACGTAAAAATTAATGCAGAATTTTAAAAGATTTAAAACTTTATAAATTATTATAATTAAAATTTAAAAAGAAATGAAAACAATTCTTTTAAAACTTCATTATTAATCGAAAAAAAGTTTTCTTTAGACAATAGTGTCAATAATATAACTTATTCATAAAAGCAATTAAAGTTTTTCTAACTAAATAATATCTTAGTTTTCTTGTATTTTTATTTTACGATTCAGAGCAAATTTGCTGTAACTTGGGTCCTGTGTGTCCAAAAAACTGATGATTTAATTTTCCAAGGACTGGTCATTATAAATAATATAATTATTATAACTATAAAATGAATTTCTAGAAATTTCATAAAATTAAATGTGAGAGCTAAAAAATGCAAAAGAAACTATTTTTACGGAGATTTGCTAAAAAAGAAATATTTAAAAAATATTTTTTTTCATTTGTGAATAAATTATGGATGTTTAATTAAAAACTGACTATTATTTGATTTTTTGAAAAAAATTCCAAATCAATGTGTTTTTAGCGCAAAAAAGACGCTAAAATTTCCCATACTATTTATGGTTAACCGTTGATGCCAGAAAAACAAAATTTTAAACCACAATTTAGATGGTTCTGAAAAGGATTCGTATAATAACAGTTCACAAAGCCCAAATCTCCATGTATACACTTGCAAATTCCTTGCAAAAATCTGTTTTGGTACGAAAAGTCAGTTGCTTTTATAGCAGTTTGGTGGACCCTTTCCAGGTTTTGTGGAGCATAGAAATGGATTATCATATTTTTCATTACAATCAATTCCTTTCAGTGAAACTTTAACCACGATTGGTTAGCAGAAGCTAATTTACACGAACAGACTGACTTCATTCAGTGGTGAAGCATTTTTCTTTCTTCTTTTTTTCTTTCTCTTTTTTCTTCTTTTTTCTCTCTTTTTTTCTTTCTTCTTTTTTTCTTTCTCTTTTTTCTTTCTTTTTTCTTTCTTCTTTTTTTCTTTCTCTTTTTTCTTTCTTCTTTTTTCTTTTTTTTCTTTCTTCTTTTTTCTTTCTCTTTTTCTTTCTTCTTTTTCTTTCTCTTTTTCTTTCTTCTTTTTTCTTTCTCTTTTTCTTTCTCTTTTTTTTCTTTCTCTTTTTCTTTCTTCTTTTTCTTTCTCTTTTTCTTTCTTCTTTTTTCTTTCTCTTTTTTCTTTCTTCTTTTCTTTCTCTTTTTTCTTTCTTCTTTTTTCTTTCTCTTTTTTCTTTCTCTTTTTCTTTCTCTTTTTTCTTTCTTCTTTTTTCTTTTCTCTTTTTTCTTCTTCTTTTTTCTTTCTCTTTTTTTCTTTCTCTTTTTCTTTCTCTTTTTTTTTCTTCTTTTTTTCTCTTTTTTCTTTCTTCTTTTTTCTTTCTCTTTTTTCTTTCTTCTTTTTTCTTTCTCTTTTTTCTTTCTTCTTTTTTTCTTTCTCTTTTTTTCTTTCTTCTTTTTTTCTTTCTCTTTTTTCTTTCTTCTTTTTTCTTTCTCTTTTTTCTTTCTTCTTTTTTTCTTTCTCTTTTTTCTTTCTTCTTTTTTCTTTCTCTTTTTTCTTCTTTTTTTCTTTCTCTTTTTTCTTTCTTTTTTTCTTTCTTCTTTTTTCTTTCTCTTTTTTCTTTCTTCTTTTTTTCTTTCTCTTTTTTTCTTTCTTCTTTTTTTCTTTCTCTTTTTTCTTTCTTCTTTTTTCTTTCTCTTTTTTCTTTCTTCTTTTTCTTTCTCTTTTTTCTTTTTTCTTTTTTTCTTTCTCTTTTTTCTTTCTTCTTTTTTTCTTTCTTCTTCTGCAAAAGCAGAAAGCAACACGAAAGCGTTTTAGTCTTCTGAGCATGTCACCATTTTCTTCTTTACAGAATTAAAAATATAATTTAATAACCAAATAATACTTTTCCCTCTTAGTAATAACATAAAGATTTTGACGATAAAATTTGGTTTTTAATAAGTTTGGGCTATTTTTTTTCATCATGTATGCTCATTTTTAAGCAACTGTTTGGATATACCTATTTTTCTATTTATCAAATAGACACTGAAAATGCTATTGAAATATAATAATTATTTGATTTTCGGTAGAATTTTAAAGACATTGTTTTCCGCGTTAAAAAAATAATTCCTGGATACTAAAAGAAGCAAATACTTACTTCAGTAATTAATCGTAAATTGTTATTTTAAGTTTGACTTTTTATTATTTTTAAAAACAAATATTTGTCTTATAAAGTCTTACCTGTAAAATTGGTGCCCCTCGCCACCAAGAAAAATTACGATGAAACTATTTCATTCACAAAAAAGTACATTACAATGTAATTGTGTAATTTTTCTAAAATTTACTCTTAGAATAAATGTTTTTCTTTTTACTTTTAAATGTAACGCAAATTGCATTTCATTTACGCATTATTATTTTTTTACTAGCACCTTAATGCCTTCAAATTCATTCATTATTCTAAGTTTAATAAAATCGTATAGAATAATATATATATATATATATATATATATATATATATATATATATATATATATATATATATATATATACTGCCCGGGATGTAACAGTAAGAAATAGATCAAGTATCGACTGAAAAATATAATATAATTGACAAAGATTATTGTTTAAGGTTGACGGACAGGCATGTCTTAACTAGTTTTTTTGTTTTTTTTTACAAATTGGTCAAACTCAAACAAAAACATTGTTTTCAATCGTTATGAGTCTACCGATTGAATAGAATTTTATTATAAACAATTGTCTTGTAAATGGAATTTTTAAAGCATTCTGAATGTAAAAATAAAGGAAAAAGTGTGCAAGACAATAAGAAACACTACTTGCCAAAAAAAGTGAAGTTTTGTTGAAATCGGTTGAAAAATGTAGGAAATCCGATCCCATATATAAACGAACACACACACACACAAACGCAAACAACCTGGGTTTTATAATGAGTATAACTCGACATGAGTTGTCCCCTTTCATTCTCGCGATGCCTCTTAATCATGTTTTCAAATTGATTTCGTGCAAAAACAATTGTGTTTTTCCCATTTTTTGGCGCTGTCAGAACCACCGCAAAGTCTGTCGTTCACTTTCTGAGCGACGGTTCGGTTTAACTCTCTGCTTTCGGGCGGGAGGAACCCGAAGGAGGCTACGCCGAAGGGCGGAGTCTCCTTCGAGGAGGTAAAACCGGCCCTGAACCCGTTTATACGGGTTCAAATGGGCTATTTTTTGGCCGAGCCTAATGGCTCGGAAATGCCCACGTTAAAAAGGCCTTGTGCCACATGACGCCCTCGTGGGGGGGGGACGACTAAATATAGTCAGAACCACCGCAAGGTAATTTTACGTAGTCCTGTGAAATTTTGTTGAAATCGGTTGAAAAATGTAGGAAATCCGATCCAATATATAAACGTACAGACACACACACACACACACACACACAAAACCTGGGTTTTATAATAAGTAAGATTCTAAAACGATTGGTAATAAGGTTAAAGGAAATGTCGTTTTAAACATAAATATGATTATTGCACTGCTGGTCTTCCATTTTCCTTTAGGTTTTATTTTTACTTTTCCGCACGCTTTTTTTTTTTCGGATACGAGTGGAATTAGTGTTTTTATTTTGTCAGTACATCTATTCGATTATAGGGTAACAGACAAATTCCACGCTTCTGCCAGGATCAGTCCCAAATTTTCTGAATTCACATTTTTAAGTACATTGACAAAATTAAATATGAATATAAAATTGTTGTAGACAATAAATCAATCTTAATAAACGGTAAATAGGATTAAAAAAAAGAACGAATTGATTTTTTACGGAAATCGATTTTATTGGAAATCTATGAAAATAATGAGCAAAAAGATTTTACTTTGTCCAAATTCTATACGCCCCAAAAATGATAATATCGAAATGACAGTGATATCATCAGTCCTTCATCATTCTTCTGATTATTTTAACAGAATTTTGCCCGGTAAAACTCAAATCTCTAAATATCACGCTATCTCGTCAAATCTTGTGGAAGCAATATTAAGATTTTTCATCCCCAAACTCCCGCCTCCCCATTTCCCCACACATACTGTAAAATAGAACTTTCATTTTTTTTAATTTTATTTTGCCAACTGGTGCGATAACTACGCGTTCTTTGCGGAAGTGTGTTCACTATTCTTTGATCTTGCCGCCTTTACTTATATGATAAGATGCGCCGTTCTTGAATTTATTTTTGCTCTTTTTTTGTGGGAGTGGTTTCCGACCGGCAGACGGCTGAAGCTAAGGGAAGAAAAAAAATAATGGTATTGATTATTAAGTTTTTCTTTTTGTTTCATTTTAATATATTAAAAAAATATATTTAGTTGGATTGATGTGAGTTTGCGACCCTGAGTTTCCCGCCATTTGCGATCGTCAGACAAATATGTTAGCTCTATCACTGATATTGAGCGCTTTCCAATAAGTACCGCGCATATATATATATATATATATATATATATATATATATATATATATATTTCATTATTATATTTACGGCACCTGTGTTAGTCGACATATTGTTGCCAAGCCTTCTTTCATATTCTCTCCCTTCCTTCCTTTAAGTCATCCCTACCAATTTCTTTTACTCATTCGTTACATTCTTTCTTTCTTTCTTTCTTTTTTCCTTTCTTACTCTACATTTTTTTCTTTTTTTCATTTTTCAGTTAGGTGAACATTTGCGTTATTGTGAGGTCAACATTAAGGTGGATCAATAAATCTGTAGCCTGACTTACAGTTATGTTTTTGCGACAACCAGAAAAGGTAATCATCGGTCGGTGCAAGGTCAGTTGAATATGGCGGATAGGGTAGAACAGGCTAACCGAGTTCCAAAATGTTTTCCTGTGTTATCCTTGCTGTCGGCGCCCTTGTTCTGTCATGAAGAAGAACAACATTATTCTTTTAACCCACTGTGTATGCTGCTATTGTTAAGATATTTATTTTTAGCTGCCATGTATTACTAATTAGGATGATGCATTCGTCATCACAACATTTGAAAAAAAAATTAAGTTTCTTATGTTTACAAAGTCATCAACAGATTATATTCGTGTGGAGTTATCTTATGATAACGTTCATTAACAACATATATCACTATATTTGGTTCGGGTGTATATTGGTCTTGTTTGATGATTAAAAGAAAATGCACAATGTGTTGATAAATACAAAATAAATCTTTATATAACACAATAAAATAATACAGAAGGATAAAGTGAACGTTGAAGTTTCAAGATTCAAGTATAAAAATTCTGGCATATACGAGAGAGAGGGTGAGGGTAGATGTAAATATATATGTATCTGGCATCTCGTTTATAGTCACTCACTCACAGATGTGTCATCGGTTCCCTCTGTCTTTTCTACAAATAATTCCACCGTAACTGTCTACCACTTTGTCCCCAGCCCCTCAACCTCCGGCGTCTTCCTCTTTGGGTTGAGGTGTCCACTCGGTCCAAACCGAACTTAGGGGTAACTGGCCGTACGCTCCCTGAGTACCCGTAGATTATTTCGACCGGTCAACTGGTCAAGTCCTGCTCGCTGCCCACGCTGTGTTAGTTTTTAGATCCAGTAAACGGGGTGTTGTCCATACGTTCACGGTCGACTGGGGCTGTGAGAGTTGGCACTAAGAAGTTTAGAATGTGGCAAAATAAAACAAGAAATAATATCTGCAGAAGCCAGACAACAATTGGGGGAAATATTGACGTCTTTTATATAAGAAGATAACATCAGAACAGAGGTTACGGGGATAATAAAAACATTTAACATAAATGAGAAAAGAAAAAGAAAATGAACAAAATGCATCCAGCGAATTCCCAACAGAGACAGGGTTTGTGTGTAATAAACGCGTATTGAATCGCCTGGGGTAGGTTTATGACTAATAGTCCAGTCTCATACAGACTTCTCAGAACAGGGGTTAGTCTTCTCTCTTCCGTCTGGCTTGTAGCACCGCGACCCGTAACGGTCGCCTGCGGGTGCTCACGCACGTGACGACGATGTGCCGACCGATCGCGGTCTCTCCCGTCTGGCCTCTTCCGTCTCGCTCGACCGTCTGCTTCTTCTTCAGCATAACTATGCGTTTATATAGATAAATCTGGTTGATCATGAATCGACCCTTGGCCCGGCACGCGATTATCATGAGTGCCAAAAACTATCCCTTGACATGTAAAACTATTCTCCAATTATTTACCTTATCTCAATCACGAGTTCTTCTCGCTTCACCTAAATTATACTTTGGGATATCTAAACATTGATTCAACCTTTTCATCAAAACAAATACTGTTAAACAAAACCAAGTATCTCGCCCATCCCCATTGTTTACTAGTGACCCAGATTTAAAACGTCGCCTCTTGCCATGAGATCGTGTTTCTCATCGGTAAACACACATCTTAACCCAAATTGTACTTTGATATATAAACACCGTTTCCACTTCCAGTCAATAAAAGTTATATTTGTGTGTGTGCATTCCTGTGGGTGTATATGTGTATACCTCTCTCTGTTACAACTGTTCCGACGAGCTACTTTCGCTAGTTCCCAAATTGCATGAATTTAAACATGCTACTGGTTTGGCATCTCAGCCCCACTCTTTCACTGTCGAAACGGTTAAATGTAGCTTCATCATGTCTCGCACTTCCCGTCTGTGAAACTCCCTTGTTCTTACTTGCTTCCCTGATAGCTATAATCTTCAGTTATTCAAATGCAATGTCATTCGACATCTTCAAATGCCTTAATCTAATTCCCCATCCTTCTATTCATCCTTTCCTCCTCTACCAAGCCTCTTTACCCTTGCTACCACTCTCTGTAACCTCTTGCGTGCTAGTGGCACTCCCGCCTTGCGTAGGGTGAATGTATGTATCTAAATGTAGTAGCCGACTATAATGTGGGTGAAAGAATGTCTGTATGCTTTCAAATGGAGCAGCGGACTGCTTAAAAAGTGGTGAAATAAAGGGTATATGTTTTCAAATGTAGAGGAAACATTGAATCGTCTAAAATCGCCAACGAGCCAGGTAAAATTTCTTATTTCAGCTCTGGATATGTTACGATGACCGCAGCATTCTGGATTGGGTTGATATTCCATCTTATTATAGACACATTTAGAAATCCGCTTCGAAAGAGCCGCTTTGACTCTTCCTATTAGTGGCCTTATATTCTGGTTTGTAGTTCTTGTATGTTTGTATCCTGGTTCGAGACGACTTCTAATAGGGTGTCCGAAATATGACTTTATGGCCTAGCGATTCTGAATATACAGCTATTTGTAATTTTGGTCAAATTATTATTATTAATTATTTTTATTTATTTATTTTTCTATTAGTACATGATCATCAAGATGTTAGTGGAAGATTTGTCATTGAAAACCTCGAAACTGAAGCAATGTGTGGGTAGACGATAAAAATCATTTGATAGTGTTCCACATGACTGAATCATGAAGACATTAAAATTAATGGACATTTCTCCGCTTCTCGTTAATCTTTAAAAATCCCGTGTAAAATAAATGGACAGACACTTTAATCCTAAAGCACTTTAATGGTGAAATAATATGTGACAATTTACAGGTGAATAGAGGAATATTTCAAGGAGATTCTATTTCGCCTCTATTCTTCTGTCTTGTATTAAAAGCTGCCATCAAATGAAATAACACACACAAGTTGTGCTTATCAGCTTAACTGATCATTAATCACTTATTTTACATGGACGACGTAAAATTGTTTTCGAAAAAGGATAATCAATTAGAGAGTTTATTAAAAACAATCAGAATATTCAGTGATGATAATCGACACGGAATTTGGTGAAGAAAAATATGTCCAGGCAACCTTCAAAGGAGGTAAATTGGCGTGAACAGCTCAAAGAAAGATTGACAAAGCAACTGTGATTCGACAACTCGATCAAGAATTATATGAACAAAACATGCTATAAATAAAAGACAAGGAACCCAATATGCAAAAAGGAAAGAAAAATTAGAATAGAAATTTTTAGGCGAGTAAGGGCGATAAATAAAACTGAATTAAATTCAAAAATAAATTTAGATTAACATTATCTGTTGTTACGTCCCGTTTTAATGAAGAGATACAAAGAATAAATAGAAGGAACAGAAAAGTCTTTACCATATACAACATACAAAAGAAGACGATGAAGATGAAGAAGACGACGACGACGAAGAAGAAGAAGAAGAAGAAACAGACGAATATGAAGAAGAAGAAGAAGAAGAAGAATACTTAGAAGAAAATCTTTATCATATACAACAAGCAAAAGAAGACGAAGAAGAAGAATACTTAGAAGAAGAAGAAGAAGGATGGATATATTAATAATAATGCGAAAGAAAATGAAAGTGTAGATTATTCATACAGAAATAGAACAGAAATGATTACTGGCCGCAGTAGATGAAAACAAAATAAATAAAAAACGGCCAGAGAAGAGATGAGATTATTGAGAAAGAATTGCACAGAACACGTCCAATAAGGAAGACAAAAGACAAAACCTAAAAACAAACGTGTCAGAAGTAAGAAGGAAATATAATCTCCTCCTTGATTCACACCTGCCTGTTCAGCTACTGTAGCCCATAGAAATCACTTTTTCAGTCTGTACTAGCGTGATAATTCCGATCACAACTGACGCCTCTTTGTGTCTGCTCATAATAATTGTTAGCGTCTGCTTAAAGAGGCTAAGTCTTCGTTTACTAACAAAATGAAGCACTATATCGCCTCTAACATGTTCGATTTCTTGTGATGACTGGCGTCTCTGTAATTGTGTGTTAAATAAAAGTAAGTCTTTTGAGGTGTTAACATCTTCTGTTGATGAAGCACAATATTGTGCTCGTAAATTCTCTTCCATTTCTACTCTTGTCTCACCTGGAGTATCTTTGCTTGACTTTCCACCTATAACTGAGTCTCCATACTTATAACTCCGTCTACCGTTTCTGCTATCATCTCTAAAAGCATGTGGATTTCATGATATCCCTGCAATAGCCCTTAAGAAATGTACGCCAGAAATGGATCATGCTCTCTCTAAACACTACAATAAATGTTTTGATGCTTCTTACTTTCCTGCTTGTTGGAAAACCTCTTCTGTAATTCCAGTCTTTACGAACTCAGGTTAAACTGTCTGAACGTTCTATCAGCAAAGTGATAGAGGTTCTAATCAATTCTGAATTGATTAAGCATCTCACCTCGCCGGGTCTTTTTTTTTTTTTTTCAGATAAGCAATATGGCTTTCGCTTCTCTAGGTCAACTGCTGATAACGATTATTTCTGAAAGAGTCTATCAAGTTTTAGATAAGAATGGTGAAGCTCGAGTTGTTGCTATGGATATCTGGAAAGTATTTGACAGGGTTTGGCATATTAGTTTTTCTTCAGTTGAAATGTTCTGATATTTCTGGGCGAATTTTTGATCAGATTCAATTTTTCTTGTCAAATCTAGAATGGAAGTTATTGCGTCATTTGTGCTCTTTAATACCTTGATTGACTCTTTTTCCTCCAAGTTCGGTTCCTTCTTTAGTTACGAGACTTTGTTTGTGTAATACGAGCCGTGCGTATTTCTCTGTAACAAATTCCAATTTTATTCCAATATAATCGCTGTATTTTAAACTATTTGAGTGTCTCAAAAGTACTTTTTAATGAATTCTCCATATCAGAAGAATTTCGATCGTCTTTTGTCGATCCAAGTCCTCTGAAAGTTTTCAACTTACGGTGATCAGTCTCCTCTATATTTTAAAAGCATCATAAGTGACAACTGATGGTCATCTGATTACTGTTTTGGGCATTCCGTTATAGAGAAATACGCGCTGCTAGTATCGCACAAGCGAAGACTCGTAACTAAAGATGGAACCGAACTTCCAGGCAAAAGAGCCAATCAAGGCATTAAACACCAAAAATGACGCAATAAAGCGAGATGAAGTAAAGAAAATGATAAGGAGTAACTTAGCAGAATAAAGAAAATAAGATTACGTCCAGCGATAATAAATCCTGTTGGTCTTCTAATTCTCTTAAAATCATCCCTTTTTAAATAAATCTGCTGAAAAAAAAAACGCACCCTTGTTGTACTCCTTTTGCTGTTTTAGTTGTACTCATGATGAGAAACATTTTCTAAAATTGAATAAGGCATTAAAAAAATCGAAAAACGACATCAAAAAGAAGAAAAAGGGTTGGGCTGTTATACGATGCCTATTCTCCTATATTTTAGTGAGAACTGGATAATTTCGTCACAAATGATGGAAAGGCTTCAAACGGCCACACGATATGGTTCTACTGACGAATATTGGAAATTCAAAAAATAGAGTATGCGATGAATTAAGAAATTCTAAAAATAGGAACTACAAAAAAAAATTGTTGATAGCAATCAGAAAGAAACAACTGAAGTTTTGAGGATACATGAGGAAAGAAGACTTGGAGAATTTAACGCTCACAAGGTGCAACGAAAGCAAAAGAAGCAGAGGAAATCAGCATGTAACTACGTCGACAAGTTTGAGCATGAAGAAGGAGTCTTAAATGAACAAGTGTTCCTGAGAGTAAGCAAAATATGAAGCTGTTAAGAATCGTGATCTTCAATGTGCAGGAGAAAGAGAGAGAGAGAGAGAGAGAGAGAAAGAGGTAGGGGAAGAGAGATGATCGTAAAGGGTACTTTCAATAAGGTTTACAAACAGGTTTCTTACGCAAAGAATTTCCTCTTAGTTCACAATTTGGTTAATTTTAGATTACAACAACAAGGTGCAAAAATTCATATATTTGGTCATGGAATTGATATGACATGGTGGAAAGTAGTCAATACAAAAACATTGGGCATATGCCTAATGATTAGCGAATTAATCACTCAAGCCATTGCAAGTGAGTTTCATCGATTTATATGCCCTAATAAAAGAAAGGGGGTTAACAAGCAAGTGTCATTGTTGATACAGTGAGTTCGATCCCATTATTGTAGCCCCGTGTATCATTAGACTATATTGAATTTATTCAACATAGTCTAATGATGTTATCCTAATGGAAAGGTTAAACTTGCACTGAACTCTAAAAATTAAATTTTTTTTTATTGATGTTTGAAATTCTTCAGTGACCAATTTACAAGAAGTTCATAACTTCCGTATGTTGCACTTCTCCTCCTCCTCCTCCTCCTACACCTTCTTCTTCTTCTTCTTCTTCTTCTTCTTCTTCTTTCGTTGCTCTTTTCTTTTCTTTTATTCGTTGTCGTTTTTCTGTGACTTTCGTCTTCCCTTCTCATTCAATTTATCCCTCCGTTAAGAAGAAAATATTTCCTTAAAATATTTCTCGTAGACTTTCTCTACCTTTTTTTGTCTCTGTCTTTTTCTCTCTGAAACAATAATTATAATTAAACACTTTCAATTATTCAATTAATTACATTATCATATTCGTTATTAAGCAATTGTCCAGACCAAGAAAAAATGCGATAATTAAAGGGACAGAAATAAAAAAAAAGGACAAGCAGTTTAAGAAGAAAATAATTATTTGATAAGAAGTGTTAGAAATTTGGCGCAAAGAAAAAGATTTATAAAACTCAGTTATGGTGAGGGTGAGTGGATTGGAAGGAGAAGAAGAGGAGGAAAGTTAACATCTTTCTTTTAAAGAAAGAAAGAACAAAGTAAATAGTAAGAAAAACTTGTAAAAAATGAGTAAAGCAAAGAAAAAAGGAAAAATTTTAAAATAAAGAAAATAGTGATATAGAAAGGAAGGTTAGATGAAAGACAAAATACAAAAAACATGAAATAAAGAAAGCATTAAACTCGTTAATTAAAAACGAGGAAGCGAAAAAATTTTAAAGTTGAAAACAAAATGGCGGATGTTTTGTTTGTTCTAAAACAATGACTCATTAACAACTGAACAATGAATCGGCCCTTTTCACGTTCCTCATTCGCACCAGTCACGTGACAATATGGCCACTGTTGAAAAGGAGGCAATCATTTTCTCATTGTTTGATTAAATTTGACTCCTTAAAAAAAGAAAAGTTTTCATTACTTTTTAATAGAAGAAAAAAATTTCTTTTGTCTTCTAGTATTACTGATACCATTTCTCTGTTTATGCGTGTGCATTCACACACGCACGCACGCGAACACACACACACACATATATATATATATATATATATATATATATATTATTGGCGCCGATTTGTATGCCTCTGCGTGTTCGAGTGCTTCTGATTGCGTGTGTACAAGTCTGTGGGCCTATGTATGTTTATATCTACGCGTGTAAAATCTGCAGCTGATTGCGTGTACTTGTGTCTGTGTCCGTGTATGCATGCTTGAGTGTTTCTTCCTGCATCCAGTCGCGTGCGACTATATGTGTATGTCTGTGTATGTGTATGAGCCCCTGTGATGGGAGAACTCTATTGCCCATCCGTCTGTGCATGTGTGTGTACATATATACATGCGCAGGTGTGTGTGTGTGTGTGTGTGTGTGTGTGTGTGTCCATAGGCAACGCCATGCAGATTGTTTCTACTTGTCCGGAAATGCTTCAATATATAAAAACATTTTCGGTCTATCCTTGGATGTTCAAACGAATTAATGAAATATTTAGAGTCCATAGACTCCTTACATAGTTATGTACTGGCAAAACAGGTTTTTTATGTAACTTCTGATAGCCTTTAATCTAATATCCAAAGTCACAATTCTCATCAAGAAGGTAGAGAGAGTAAGTGTGAGAGAGATGAAGAGAGAGAGATAAAATAGTGTGGCAGAAAGGGAGTGCAAAATGTTGTTAGAGACAGAGAGAACATTCTGCTCCATCGAATTCTATACAGTGGTCATATAAAGTGAAGTGCCCAGAAATAGGGACAGATATTTAATAGCATATTGTTCCTCCATTCATCTGAATAACGGCAGCTACGAGACGTAGCGTGTATAATGTACATCGCATATATCGTATGTTTCATCTGTGATCATTGGAGTTTAAAACGTAGGAGCCAATGGGTACCTGGAAATCAGTCGAGGGTTCTTGAACTCAGCACGAATGTTATCTTGCTGGAATCCAAATATCCCCACGAGAATACATGACATATATAAAGGAGTTTAAATCATCTGAAGAAAAAATCCAAGAATCCTTATTAACTCCAACAGTGGTCACCATTGTTGAGCCATCACGAGCCTCATGTGGTCTCAACATATGGGTTTGACTTCACGAAAGATTTGAAACGTGACTCATCAGAGCAGTCACCTCGGTACCAGTCTTCAACGGTGCAGTGGAAATGTTTTCTGGCCCAGGTGAGGTATGTTAATCGATGCTGCCATTTCGAATACAATATATGTTGTCTAGTATTGAACTTGAATCTGATTTGATGCAATGTTCCTCTTCCTTATCGACTGCCAACGATCCTCTATTTGCATCACCTGTTGGCGCCTGTAGTTTTCAGTTGCCACTGATTTGAATTCACATATTCCCGATATACCTTTGCTACTGTTTCTTGCCACCTCAGAAATGGAATGCACCACCTTCCTGGTCCCAGCAATCATTTCATGATGTTAAATCCTGTTTGTGTCCCAAGCAACATTACCACAGCTACACTGTCGTATTAGCTCTTTATTTATCGCAACACGTCTACATCATTCGACTGGGTTTATTTCTACAAGAAACATAACGTGAAACTACCTTGTGTAATTGTTTAATTTGGAAGACACTTCAGCTAAACGAGTTTTTATGTAGCTCCTCATGGCCATTATTGTCATATCCAAATTTCAGGATCATATCAAGAACGTAATTTTCTGGTTCATTAATTCCTATAGAGTGGTTATGCATTGCCAAACCAGTTTAAAGGTAACTTGTGATAGTGTCTACACACACACGCGCGCGCACGTACGCGCGCACACATACAAAAATTATATATATATATATATATATATATATATATATAAAAGAGTAATGGATTTTTATTTATTAATCCGACATTTTTATCACAATAAACGTTATTTTTAATGGATACCCATATTTCGGTAAACGCTAACGTTTCTTTAGAAATAACTTTATTTACGTTTCAGATATGAAACTATTCAGTTATAAACATTCGGGAATCTAAAACGAAAAGGAAGTGCTTAAATGCAGTATTCAACCTTGCTTAATCGATGACGCTCTTCGTAGCCGAGTCGGTTATGAGCACGTCGAATCTAATGACGGTTTCTCCTACAAGGAGGACGTAGATTCGATTCCTGTCGCATTTTTCTCGAATATTTAAGCCCGTAGACAAAAATAAAATACTGTTTAAAAAAAAATAAACGGAGATTCTATTCAAATATGTTTATCCACTACAAATAACGTTTAAAGTGATATATATATATATATATATATATAATTATTTATTTAAAAATATGATTCCAACTCGCGACATAAGAGGTCTCATGTTTCAAAACAAGAGCCGAAAACTTCAATATAATTACTTGAATTAAATTGAGTTAAAGTAAGCTCTGTTCCATCTTCAAGCGAAATTTTTTTTTTTTTGGAATAACGTATTTCTGAAATTTACGTGTTTTAATAATTGAAATCAAAATTTCCATGGTAACAGCTAGGGCGAATTGTTTAAATTGTGTAGGCGAGTGTTGGTTGTTAATAATAAGTATCAGTATAGAGTTACTTTCATAGATGTCAAGTCAGGGAAAGGTGGGGGTGTCTAAATTTGAAACGGGAGATGTATTAACCCTAGTCTGTCTATGGAGATTTATTTATTTTTTTATTTTATTTTTTTATGAAAGGGATTTGTGCATATAAAAAAACTGCCGTAACGTTTGTTTTTTGACGACTTCATAAAGGGTCATCTTTTTTGTAGGGTATTTATACTATTTATTTGGGCTATGGATTATGAAAGTTATTATATTGTATGCTTGTTTTTAGCTAATTATTCAAACCATGAATCTGATGATGTCGACAAAAAACCGTTAACTCATGTCTATTGTTTAATAGATTATTATTATTTAGAAGCTTAATAATGTGCAATTTCTCATGGGGGCACAAAGGGCATGGGTCATCCCAAGTTTTACATTTTATATTTACTGTTTATAATTTTCCATTTTACTTTAGGTGTCCTATTTGTTTCCTTCAGATGCCAAAAATATTTAGATAGGAAGTCTGATTTCTTTTATTTATATTATTGAAAGAGCACTTATGCTGCCTCCATCTATCTTTAAAATCATTCTTCGTGGACCCAATGCAACTGTAAGCTGTAACTCAATTTTAGGGTGTTCTTATTGAATATATTACTAAGCTTACTATTGGTGGGGAAGTGTTTATCAATTAGAGCTAAGAATTTATGTCCTAGTTTAATACTAACCATTTGGTTGAACGGAGGGGTATACCAAATGATTTTTCTTTTCCTGTTTTTTTTTCTTATGACCAGTGCAATTGTCTCTATAGTCAATGTTGCTCTGACAATCTTGAACGTATAATAAAAAAACACAATAATAAGATCTTGAACAAACCCCTATGCCTGAATAGTATTAATAAAAACCCTGCACTTAAATCAGAGAATAAATGGGAAAAATTATGTAATTGTACAAACCTAGAAGACTGCCCATTAGAAAATAAATGCTGCATTATATCTGTTTTACCAATGTACTATATCATCCACTGAGAGTCCTAGCACTAATATGATATACATTAACACCCAACACACGCCTACACAATTTAAACAATTCGCCCTAGCTGTTACCATGGAAATTTTGATTTCAATTATTAAAACACGTAAATTTCAGAAATACGTTATTCCAAAAAAAATTTCGCTTGAAGATGGAACAGAGCTTACTTTAACTCAATTTAATTCAAATAATTATATTGAAGTTTTCGGCTCTTGTTTTGAAACATGAGACCTCTTATGTCGCCAGTTGGAATCATATTTTTAAATAAATAATTATATTTATGCTCTACTTTTGTATCGAGCACTATTTTTTAAAAATAATAACTAAAATACTAAGGAACTTTGGATTATTTACCTAACCAGTTCCTTCCTATTTTCTATATATTTTTCACACACACACACACATATATATATATATATATATATATATATATATATATATATATATATAGAGAGAGAGAGAGAGAGACATAAAATATTTAAAAAAACAATGTTCCTGCTACCGCGGTTTTTACCAATTAGGTATCGTCATATATATATCGTGAGGTATATATATATATATATATATATATATATATATATATATATAAAAGAGAGAGAGACAGATGTATTTTCAGTTCTGATTATAAATGTCATTTTATGGTACTTATATTGATCATGTAAAGACAAACAGTTGGTTTTATTGATCTTTAATCAAGTTTTTAATATAGCATATCGACCACTATATAATGGTCAGATAGAAACATCCATACATTCACAGGCATTTTCTTAACCTTGCCTGGTCTGACAGAAGGCTGCAATAATGGTGCACCCAAACAAGTTTAAAATCATAATGACATATGAGGTTAATTTAATACTTATTGCTCTACAGGGGTCCGTCTAAGCGTATGGTCTTAAAAACGAGAATAACGGAGCATACGCATGCGTAGTAAGCAGAAAAGACAGACTTTGTTTACATTTTGAAAACTTTACGCTTTAAATTTCAAGAGAAAATTTCGTAGAATGGCTAATTTTGTTTGGCGTTTTCTTTAATAGATTTGAACTTTGTTGTTTCTTTTTCCTACTTCCTATTAAATTTAATTTTGCATGAGTTCTCTAGCAGAAGTTCTCTACTGTGCCATGGCAGAAGAAGATTGGGATGGATTCAGGGTTGCTTGTGTATCGAGAGGTTGAATGACCATGAACAAGCTATGTAGGGCCGGCTAAATAAAATAGTGTTCAGAAAAATTTGTAAAAAAAAAAATAAACTACAGGAATATTATTTTTAGGAAAACAAAGAAAGAAAGAAAGAAAGAAAGAAAGAAAGAAAGAAAGAAAGAAAGAAAAGAAAAGAAAAGATTACGATAAACTAAAATGAGTAAAAAGGAAAATGTGAAGAGAGAGAAGGGGAATGGGAAAGAAAGAAGAAAAAGAAGAAAGATAAGAAAATAACATGAAGGAAAGTAGAAAGTAATGTAAATAAGGAGGAAGTGGAAATAATACAAACAAGAAAGAATGCAATGAAAAGTGAAGGAAATTGAAGAAAGTAACAAGATGAAAGTAAATAGGAAAGAGGTAAGAAGAATGAAATACAAAAAAGGAAAGAAAAAGAAAAATGGAAATATGAATAAGAAGAAGAAGGAAAAGGAAAAAAGAAGGAAGATAGCAAGAAGATAAAAAATGGAAGGAAAAAGAAAGATGGAAACATGAATAAGAATAAGGGGAAAAGAAAAAAGGAAAAAAGATAGCAAAACGGTAAAAGATGGAAAGAAAAAAGTAGATAGAAAGAAAAAGAAAAGATGAATAAGAAGAGTAAACGGAAGAAAAAGAATGGAATAAAGCCGATGGAAAGAAGAAAAGATATCAAAAGGAAAAGAAATATAGAAGCAAGAACTAAATAGAAAAGAAAGAAATGAGAAAAAGTGTAAAAGAATTTTATTTTAGAAAGAGGAATACGACAAATGACAATAATTGAATAATCACAGATTTCATTTGTTTGCTGACAAAAAACAAACATTGCCGCTGTTATTTGTTTTATTTGAATTTCAATGCCAAATTTTCAATGAGGAAAGCATTCAGACATTTTGGAATATTCGGCAATGTATGTTCGTTTATTTATGGCTATAAATCTAACTGAAATTTTGCCATTCTTCTGCATTTTTCTTTCACTCTCTCCGTTTTAACTTTCTTCAACACGTCTATTCTCTCCCTAATTTCTCTTCATTATCTCTTTATTTTTCTCTCTTGACACTCAATCGTTTTCTGTCACACTGTTTCTCACACTGTCTCTCTCATTTATTCTCCTGTCTTCTCTATTTTCACACCTTTCTCTCTATCTCTTTCCTTCACTCATTCCTTTCCCTCTTTTTATTATCCCTTTCCCAGTTCTCTTCCTTCTCTTTATGTTTTGTGGCCATTATTCTGTCTCTCTTTGCTTCTCCCACTAACTTACTTTTAACTTTATGTTTTCTTCTTTTTTCCTCTATATATTTTGTGTACTTATCTCCTTCTCCCAATCTTTTTTCCTCATTGCTTTCCCTTCCATGTCTCTCCTTATCTAAAACGGTATGTCTGCCCGTTTTTATCCCTCTCTCTTGTTCTCTTTCATCTCTCTCTTTGTTTCTCACTATCTGTCCAACATTTTGTGCCTAGTATATATATATATCTATATATATATATATATATATATATATATATATATATATATATATATATAAAGATAGATAGATATGAACAGATTGAGATTAGATAGATAGATAGATAGATAGATAGATAGATAGATAGATAGATAGATAGATAGATGAAACAAACAGATCAGTAACTAGTTCGATAGAGAGAGAGAGAGAGAGATCGATGTATTTGATACAAAAGATCCGCCAAGGTATCTACTTAAAAGAAGCAATACGTTTGAATGACAGTTGAAACGGATGAAAGGAATATATAAGGACTTTTGTCCGAAAATGGTTTGAAAGTCAAAGGAACTTCTGGAAAAATGAAGGTAAAAGATGAAGAACGAATGCCAGGCTGAAAGAAACTGTCCGGGAACAAGGACACGTTTGGCGTCATAAAAACAGAAGAACAAAAAAAGAAGTGGATGAGGGGATCAAATGAAATCTTCAAGGACACCAAGAGACGCTCGGTGTGATTAAAAAACGACCGATCATCCGGGGAATGCGTAAACATTTCTATACACACGTACGCACATTCACTTTTATAGAATAAAATATTATGTGCGTGTCTGTGTATACCCTTCACTGCGTGATTATGCACTTTTTATATCTATGTATTTGTATATATGTGCGTGTATATGTTGTCTGTGTGTGTGTGCATGTGTGTGCATGTGTGTGTGTATCTTTTAAACGCAAGACAGGGTCATGATTAGATGCCTAATAATACGATATTTCTAAATCATTAGAAAACTATTCAAAATAATCTGCCATACAAATTCATTTTAAATTGTTTACTATTACACTACCAATTATTTTCACTATAGAAATGCATTTTATATTATTATTAAGGTGCTCAGAATGTAATTATGTATTTTACTGTTCTGAATTATAAGGTAAAACGAACGCTGTAAACTGCATCTAGAATTAGTATATTTATGCTATCCAACAGTATGTTGTTTAAAGTGCGTTTAAGATTGGGAAATTACAAAAAGGAAATCTGAATTCCTCATCCTTGAATTCCTCATGGGTTTTCGTTTGAAAACCGAACACTACATTCCACTATATGCAGAAGACTTTCAACCACTAATGATAACCTTTTATTTTTGCATCGCATTGTTACAGGTGATGAAAAATGGGTTTTGCATGTCAAAAGAAAACGGAAAAAAACAATGGTTATCAACAAATGAGAAACCAGTACTAACAGCAAAACCAGTACTCCATCCACTGAAGTCCTTGCATCGTGTCTGGTGAAATATGAAAGGTGTCGTCCATTATGAGTTATTGAAACACGAAAAGACCATCACTGTAGACATTTATTGCTATAAACTTGATCAAACAAAAGAAGCATTACGTCGAAAATGTCCAGTTTTAGGAAAGAGAAAAAGTGTTATTCTCCTGCATGATTATGAAAGGACTCACTCTGCAAAATTAAAAATGCTAGGAAGGATTTTCTTCTATATCCTCCATACTAACCAGATTTAGCACCTACAATTCACTCCCCAAAATCTATGAAAAATTCATAATTTTTAATCCCTTCCTAGTTTGGCCGAGAAAGTTTTCCTATTCCTTTGTATCTTATACATATTACTTGAGTGATAGCTCTTTCTCATAATTATCAACTTACATCTCAGGTTCGTAAGTGATGAAGTTGGTTACATAAGAAAACCAACACTACTAAATTTTCAATAGACCTTCATCTCCGAAACAGTTTTGTTTACACAAACCTATTTTAAAAGTAGGCTCAAAATTCTCAAGTAGCAAACTTCAAAATTTAGTAACTTTTGGCTTTCAAAAGTATCCAAATCTAGCAACTCCAGGTGATATTTAAAAAAAAAACTTAGTAATTCATATACAAGCAGTTATTATATATGAAATGGGTTATTCCGTTTCACTGAATAATTTTCAATACAGCATAGAGTTATGTCGATCTATGTGTCACCATAAATATAATACTTATAGGACCGGATATGAACTCGTTGTTCCGGTCACTAAATGTAGCACTACATCTTGAGTGTCTTTCCGTCATATATATAATCTCCAGCTATTCAAATGTAATGTCAATCAGCATCTCCAGATGCCTTGATCTGTCCCCTGTCCTTCTCTTCATCCTTTCCTCTATCACGCCTCTTTACTCTTGCTCCCACTCTCTGTAACTCCTTGCGTGCTAGTGGCACTCCCCCCCCCCTGCTTGGGGTGAAATGCTTAAAAAAATAAAATAAAAATTTAATAACATTAGACAACCATTTCACAGGATGTTCAGAGTTACTAAGAAGGAAAAAATGCTATGAAAGATTATTCTTCGAGATTATTCACATAAGAGAAAAAACGAATGGATATCTATATGTCATAATAATATTTTCATTAGATAAACTATTTGTATAAATTCGCATACTAAACAGTAATATCTCGCTCCACATAAATCACCCCAAAACAGGATCTCAACAAATGAATCAGATATTATAAATCTAATGTGAAAATTTAATTTAATAATAAAAATCAAATTGAAAATTGCTATTCCATTAACATTTAACTTTTATAAATCACTTAATTATAAATTTGGAATTTTATTTAACACATCAATTTCATGTCATGAACAGAATTATGTTAAATAATTTACGTCAGCATAACTTTTTTTTTGTTGAGAAAAAATACAATCTGTACATAAACTTAGTTCAACAAAGTTCTTTTGAGGATTGGATGTGATAAGATCCATGAAGTTTATATAATTGAACTACTTTATTTTACTATTAAAGATCACACACACACCCACACCGACACATACACACACTTAAAAATATATATATATATATATATATATATATATATATATATATATATATATATATATATATATATGTATACGTGACAATGCTACCCACAATGTACCATTTAACAGCATATATAGTCGAGCGAAAACAGAACACACCTAGCCTGAAAGATTTCATGCAAGCATGAACAGATTGTCATCGCTCAATGTTAATCTGTGTCTACTTTTATATTTACATATGCTCTATCCCTGATATTGTGCACTTTTACCTATAAATATAGCATATCATATCATATCATATATATATATATATATATATATATATATATATATATATCAGAAAGTAAGATATTTAATGAGAGATAAAGGCAGAGGGCAGAGGAGCAATGACCAATGACAGAGAGAACATGAGAGAGAAGAAAGAGCAGTAGAGACGTCACTTCTTTACATCATCATCAAAATTCCTTTCAAAATTCCTCTAGTGTGTCTTATCACACAGCAGGATTTGACCAACATCGGCATTAATTCTCCCAGCGGCCATAAAATCTTACTGGAGGTAAACATGATCAAATGCAGGTGCTGTAGAATCAGGTGCATGAAAATGTATGTTCGGATGGTTCGAGTGGAACGTGGGGACGACTTTGTTGAGGAGAACAAAGAGAAAAGACCATTCAAAGACTAAAGTTGAAGCCAACTCAGAAACGCCAAAGCACAGAAATTCAGCTAATCGCCGTTACATTACAAGACACAATTCCAAGCGTTCACGGTATGTTCGCTTTTGTTTGGTTTGGTTTGGTTTATTTTATTTTACGGCCTGCCAACCTCGACTGTTTATTTAATGCCGACTAGATTTTTAGGATAGGTTCGTATGAATAGAATATATATTCTTTGTATGAAATCAGTATGTATATCAGCTTTCCATTGAGTATTCCTGTAAAGAGGGTTTTGCCGACAGTTAAATGTATTACTGGTAATATTTTTTTCAAAAATGTATTGCTGGTATTTTTACTATAAAAATCTATTTTTATGCTTTCATAGTGTTTTGATCTAAGTTTGGGGTTAACTATTTGCCAATAGCTGGGACCCTAACAGGTGCTACACCCCGGGTCAGGGTGGACCTGTGAACAACAGCAATTAAGAAGTGGTTCTACGCTCCTCAAAACCTGCCGAGAGAGGCCTTGTTGCCGGATGTTCGCGTTGTCTTTTAGATTAAATTCACACACAGATAAAAACAAATTCGGCATTACTAGTGTTAATATTGAAAGCATATAAACTTGCATGCATAAATCGACTTGCAAATTATTCAATAAAGCTCAAATCTTCGTATTATTATAGATCTTCTGCATCAACATTCATGGCTACCTTTTGTTTTCTCATTCTACCACTCCTCTTTTTTTTTTTTTTTTCTTCACGTTCAGTCCTCACACCAGTAGTAATTGGTCTCTTACACTGGACATTAAGTGACAGTAAGTCTCCTCAATAGTTCAACATACTCTTTTGAATTCTAGCTGTTTTCAAAAATAGTGTCGTCTGGATGACCTTGATTCTTCTTCAGAATCGAAGTGATTCTAAAGTTTTTTCTTTGCTCTTTCGATCAGTTTCGAGTACTCCAACAACGACAAGCGAAACTGCCAACTTTATGTTCCATAAGTTTTTTTTTTTCATTTCTTTCTTGGCATCCAAATATTTGTCCTTTCTATCAGTTGTATTCTCTAGTCTGCTCACATAGCGAAATCTACAATATTTTTTTATAATAATGATTTCTTTCTTGGCGTCTTCTTGGTTGCCTTCGTCTATGTCTTCGTTTATAATTCCTCCTCCTTCTCACTCTTATTATTAGTATTATTATTATTATTATTATTATTATTGGCTGTTTTCTTGAATACCTTCCACTTCTAAATGATATTTTTCTTTTCGCTGTTATTATTGTTGATCTTCTAGGCCGTCTTTTTGGCTTCTTTCGTCATCTCCTTTTTCTTATCACTATTGCTATTATTATTATTATTATTATTATTATGATTATTATTATTATTATTGGCTTTCTTCACCTTCTTCTTCTTGGTTATATTCGTCCTCTCCTTCTACATCTCCTTTTTCTCCTCACTACTATTATCATTGTCCTATTATTAGTAGTATTTTTATTATTGGACAATAATAATAATACTAAGTATTATTATTATTATTATTGTCCATCTTTTTCTTGGCTAACTTTGTTTTCTCTTTCTACATCTACTTTTTCTTCTCACTATTATTATTACTATTATTACTATTATTATTATTATTATTATTATTATTATTATCACTATTATTGTCCTTCTTCGTCGGCTTCTTCTTGGCTACCTTCGTCTTCTACAACATTTTCTTCTCATTATTATTATTAGTGATCTTCTTCGTCGTCTTTTTCTTGGCTCTCTTTGCCATCGCCATTTTCTTCTCTCTATCATTATTTATTTTCTTTTTCTTCTTACAAAAACTGAATCATACCTTTTAGATCACTTTGTTATTAATTTGACATTTGTTTTTCGCGTTTACAGATTTTGTTGGTCTTGTTGAAGTGTTTCGGGAAAAAATTATTCGAGAGATGATTGATTCTTTTATTTCGAACTTCTATAGAAATGGCTAGATTTTGATGATTTGTGAAGAATTTCTCTGAACAAAATGGTCACACTGAACATTACCAGCGATACAAAAGCTCTTTCTCTTGAAATGCAGATATTTTTTCACTTGTTTTCTCACCAATGTTTACAATGTCTACATAAACAGACAATCCTTATCGTTTGCTTTAAACTGCGTGATCAACTTCTGAATCTTCAACTAATCGAAGATGTCGGGAAAACAAACTTTGATATCCAATTCACAATTTTGTGAATACGCGGCAAATATTTTTTCTCTATCTCTTATTAGCTTCGTTGTCACAAATTCTGCTTCGCTCGCATTTTTTATTTTTTCAAAACGAATAACAATATAAATTTAATAAGAACTATTTTCGAGTAAAAAGAAAATTTTATCATTTTCTGTTGTGATAATCAATTACTTTATCCGTCGTTTGCTTGTCATATTTTTCCGTTTCTCACTTTTTACTTATGTATTTCCTTTTATCTTTCGCCTGGTCTATTTTTCAACGGTATTATTGAATAAAACTTAAATTATAAAATTTACTAATATCTTTTGATGTTACACAGGGCATATTAGTAGATAAGATGCCCTTCAAATACCAGCTAAGCGAAAAATATTCAAGAATCCCCGATAATTTACGATAGCCAGTAACGAAAACTAACGTACTTTACCTCATATAAGATGCAGGGTGACTTTTTTTAATCATTTTGTTGGTTTGTAGGGACACGTCATTTGGGTTGTTAAATGCTAGGAATTTTTTTAAAAGAAAGAGCTTTGCCTTTCATTAAATAAAAGTAATTCCGCAAAGCATATATATCGCAGCTTCATGATTGATTCAATTAATTATCTGCATTTTGACAGGTGTTAAGAATAAAAACAAACCGTTTATTCTGGGTATAATTTAGCAAAACGGATTTTAAAAAACGGGAGGCTTCAAAATACGTTTAGAAAACTGCTGTAGTGAGAATTACCGCAGAAGTCTAAGAGGTCAGGTCAGTGGAAAACGTGATACCAAGAAGGTACAGTGGGACGCGCACGTGAAGTTGAGCATCAACCATGCTGACAGGAGGCAGGGAGGTATTTCTATGGTGGTTAAATGACTGAAGCTTTGTTTTGGTGGGCCTAAAATTTACAAGCCATTTCCTGTCCCAGTCAACTATAGATTGGAGGTCTTTTCAAGACCTACGGCCAGGTTAATTTTGTGATTGATATTTTAAATCAGCGATATCCAAACTTTTCAATACAAGAGCTACTAAATATATTATTTTCTATTTTCGCACCAAAGAAAGCTTTTATTTGGAACCTTATTTGTAATCAATGTGATATGACTGAAGGATGAATAAGAAAAGCAAGTAATTCATTTCAATATTTCAAATAGTTCTCAACCGAATAAAATCATATAGTTGACCTGATGTGACCCGACGGATCGTAATTTGAAAATCCCTTTTAAACGATTGATTAAAGCTACAAAGAACAATATTCATCGCATTTTAAAACAATTGTTATCGATAATCATTTAACCTATATTCAATCAATCAACGAATTGTTTGTTGGTTGATTTTGTTTAGCGATATATCAACCTCTATGGGTTAAATAACTAAATGCTGAAATCTAAATATTGTGTACGCAATTTTTTTTAATAATAATAGTTTTAGTGATACACATCTTACTAATTAACCCATAGCTGGGGAGAGAAGAGGTGGATTCATACCTTTCTTAATTATATTTGCGCGTAAATGAATATAACTCGGCCCTTCAATTAACAATTCCGAACTACCCGCACATCCAAGTTTATAACACCTGGTATTCCCAAGCGGTCACCCATCCAGGTACTAATCAGGTTGCTTAACATTGGTCATTAGTGATCGTACAGGCATCGGGGTTCCAACGTGATGTAGCCGTAATTTCAACCAACGGATAGGTGCTGTCAATAAGCAATGTAAAGGAGAAAAAGTTCAACCATAGATTGAATCTTAATCGATTAAATAGGCGATAAAAAATGAACATCGATATTTTTAGTTCACTACAAGAAATATACGATTTACCTTTTCATAAAACGTTCTTTTATAACAGAGCAAGAAAAAAAAAACTACCGTAGCTCTTGTTGACCATGAATTTACTTGTGCGGAAATTGTAACGGCCCAGTAAATAATTATTTAATGAGAATTACTTGGTGTTCTCTACTGAATACATTGTGGTTCTTCCTCGCTGTCTGGTTGTCATGAAAAAGGAACGTCAAAAAGTTTCTTTCAAATATTAAATTCTGATAATCGTAAAGATCAGTTTGTAAGTTTTTCGTAATAAGACATAGCGTGAGAATCAAAACCGTTAAAATTGTAATGATGAATGATGTTTGCGATATAAATGAAAACGGAGGTTGAAGGAAATGTAGGTTATGAAGATAGGAAGGATAAATAATGATTGATACTGGAATTAAAAAGATTAAGACTGTAATGTTCAGGGAAGCACTCACGCAGGATTCTGTTCCATAAACTGGCAGTTCTTGGGAAAAAAGCTGTCTGAATGGAACTTTCTTCTACCCTTTAGAAAACAGGAAATGAGGGTGATTCGATTCTAGAATGGCTTGGTTGTAGAGGTGGAAATAAAGAACGGGGCTCATCTGAACATTTGCCATGGAAGTCACGATAGACTCGCGATAAGAGTGAATAAGTCTTTCTCCGGAAGATCATGTAAATTATTTAGAAATCCATCAAGACACGATAATGAAGATTGTGCTACTCCAGTCCAGACATGGCAGCAAATGCTTCATTTTTTGGTTTAAATCTCATTCTTGCAAAGATAAAGCATGATTGAATGAGTCAGGTACTTTGTGCAGCGTTAGAGTGAGTCGAATATTTTTCCAGTAGCTTTACCAATGGATTGTATATATGAATTCCATTTGTGATCAGAGATTGAACTTTAGCCTTTCAAAACATGGCGCCTCGTTAAGAGTGCAACAGATAATTGAGACTGAAGAAAACTCAGGATCTGATTGATGATGATGAAAAAAGTAATTCTTTTCATACATGAATGTCAGTTATTTTGGCAATGTCCCATACTAAGCAAATTTGATTCAATAATTACTTGCAACCACACAAACATTTGAGATGTTACAGAAAAAGTTGTCAACCTGATGCAGTTTAGAAAATCAGTATTTCTATGACCAAACATTGCTTTTAGGGAATGGGTCAAGCGGTGAACTTTCTGTACTTTCTCGTTGATGTGTCGATTTGCTCGTTATTGAAATAGTTGCGTATTTTTCAACGGCATTAATGGACAGTGTTAAAAGTTCGTATTACGAATGATGTCTTTTTAAAATAGGCTAGCATTTCTCAATTTACAGATTAACGCAACACAATTTGTTTTCTTCCTGACTTCCATTCGGCTGTGTAAGGTACTATGCCTGATCACACCAAGTACTACGAAAGAAGATTTTATTTTTATTTTAATTTCAAACTAATGAAGTAAATTTAATATTTCCAATAAGCAAAATACCTTAGCTGTATTTGAAAACTAATATTAATTAGATTTGAAGGATTTTTTTAATCGCTAAAAATCGATGACTTTAGCCATTTTTTAAAAATTTTCAAAAGTAAAATATACTTTTCTGAGGAACATTAGCTGAATTAAAGTTTAATTAATCTAATTTGAAACGCATATTACATAATTCTAGTTTTAAATATCGCAGAAATGTTTTTTTTTTAACACGGCGGTAGTTGTTTATTTAAGGTGTTAAAAACGTTAGTGTAAGCCCGACAGTTTTATTGACAACCGGAAATTTAACTAATTTTCTCTACGGGAAACATATCTGTAAAATTACTTGACGAATATAACGTGAGCTATATATTTTTGATAATTTTTAACTGCCCAGTAATCTTAAAAATACTTTTTATTGAATTTTAGCTACTTTGGTTTTATATTTACTATAGTTACCGCTCTTATTATCTGATAATATCGTGTATGGACGTCCGTATTTACAAAAATTGGCACGTTTATACACACAAAAAAATTCAAAATTCTTTTTAAAATACTGGTGGTCGCTGAATTGTAATCTTTTTCATTTATGATTAGTAAATATAGTTTTTAATTAATAACAATATCATCTAACCGCTGCAAATTAATACAAAATTTTAAAAGATTTAAAACTTTTTAAACTATTCTAATTTAAATTTTTTAAAAATGAAAACAATCCTTGTAAAAATGCATTATTCATCGAAAAAGATTTTTTTCAGTGTTCATTATATATTTTATTCATAAAGGCATTGAAACGCATTTCCAATTAAATAATGTCTTATTGCATTTTTTTTTATTTTGCGATTTAAATTCTCCAATGTGTTCTGCTTATAACTAATATAAACATTAAGACTTACAAAATGAATTTCTCAAAATTTCATAAAATTAAATAAGTTGGGGGTAACAGATGTAAAAATAATTATTTTTCCCAAGATTTTATAAAAATAGAAGTATTTCTAAAATAATTTCATTCATTTCTGAATAAGTCCTAAAAGTTTCTTTAAAATCCGACGATTATTTGATTTTTGCAAAAATTTCCAAATTAATGTGTTTTTCTCCATACTGATTTATGAACACCCTCTGACGCAAGAAAAACTATATTTTTAACCAAAATTTCTAAAAAGAATCAAAATATAATTTAATAAAGAAAAAATCCTTTGGTCTTTCCTCTTAATAATAACATAAAGTTTTTGACAATAAAACTTTGTTTTTATTAACCTTGGGGCATTTCTTCATCATGTATGCTCAATTTTTAGCGAATCTTTGCAGGGTCCCATATTTAATGATTTGTTCCCACCCTCGCATTAAAATCCCCCAAAAGGAGAATTTTATCAGCCTGAGGAATTTTTGATAGCGTTGAAATTTCTAAAAAGGATCAAAAATATAATTTAATAATCAAAAAATCCTTTGCTCTTTCCATTTAATAATAACATAATGATTTTGACAATAAAACTTTGATTTATTTAGTTTGGGACATTTCTTCATCATTTATGCTCACTTTTTAGCGAATCTTCTCAGGATCCCATATTTAATGATTTGTTCCCAACATCACATTAAAATCCCCCAAAAGGAGAATTTTATCAGGTTGAGGAATTTTTGTTAACGTTGAAATTTCTAAAAAGGATCAAAAATATAATTTAATAATCAAAAAATCCTTTGCTCTTTCCTCTTAATAATAACAAAGATTTTGATGATAAAACTTTGTTCTTATTAAGCTTGGAAAATATTTTCATCATGTATGGCCATTTTAGAGAATCTTTGCAAGTACATATATATATATATATATATATATATATATATATATATATATATATATATATATATTATATTGTTGGCCCTTGTCAGGGCCAGAAATAAAGACACGAGAGGGATTGAGTTAAATATATTAACAGAAATATATATAAATATATATTAAATATATGAACAAAAACAGTAATACAAACATATACAAACGAGAGTGTTACAGCAAGAATGTTTGGTCCTACTGTCCAAGCTGACTGGTGGAAATTTCCCTTTCCAAAAGGCAGTACCTGCTCCTATTTATAGCTGCAAGAGTCAATGTGTGCGTGGTTAAATTACCATCACAACCCCTCCTAAGTATTAACTTCACAGGAGTCATAATACCTTTTTTTCTTTGGGTTAACGACGATTAAATCTGTCATTTTTCTTTTCCTCTTTTATCTGGTATTGCTCCGGGGTCGCATGAAGTATTAGCATGCCAAAAGTATTGTAAATGACATACATGACTTCTTTTTCTTCAGGAGGACTGCTGTTAGCATCAGCCGACATGCGTTTCCTGATTGGTTGAAATTTTTCTTGTAAGTAAACTGGGGACCTTTAATTATGTAAATCATATTTCCTACTCTTTTCTTAATTGTACCCATTTCCCAGAAATATTTATTATCATGAAACATCCCCCAAAAAAAACTTTCTCTCCGGGTTAGTAGTGTTTTTTGGTACAGTGTTTGTTCTTCCGGGTTTTGTTTGTTTGGGGAGTAGCTTGTCAAACACAGACCTGATTTTACGCGCAAACATTACCTCGGCTGGGGGTAATGATGATGGTCTGTTGTCGTTGAGCGTAAATCTATACACCTGGAGGAACTGTTTTAGGGCTTTTTCTGTGGGTGTGTCCCTAGCTTTCTTCAGGGCTCTTTTCAGCGTATCAACGAAGAGCTCAGCCTGTCCGTTGGAGCTTGGGTGATATGGGGCGATCGTGATATGATTGATCTGGAAAGTTTCACCAGAATCCTTAAAGTCGCCGGACGTAAATTGTGTCGCATTGTCGGAGACGAGACAATCGATTGCCCCAAATCTGGCGAACAGTTCGTGGAGGAAATTGATTGTAATTATGCAGTGGGTTTTCTACATCTAAGGACTTGGGGTCATTTCGAAAAACTATCTACTACTATGAGATAGTAGAATCCGACTAGCGAGCCTGTAAAGTCTATATGTATTCGAGACCATGGTCGGTCCGTTTTAGGCCAAAGTCTATATTTGATTGGGGGTGACTTAGCTGCCAAGGCACAGCCTTTACCGGATTTTACGATGTTTTCGATATCATGTTCGGCCAGTAGACATAACTGCGCATAAGGCTTTTCATCCTTGTAATCCCTGGGCGGCCGGCATGGAAATCTTTCAGAATTCTTCTTTGCAGCGTTGTGGGAATGACGACTCGCTCACTATATAGCAGTACTTCGTCGCATATGGAGAAAATTCGTCCTTTTCACGAATTTTGCTTTTGGTTTTTCTGATAAACTCATCGTTTAGAGCTTCTCGTTTGATTTGATCGAGAGTTACAGGGAGTTCCCTTACTGTGTTTCATAATGTGGTTTTAATTTTTCCTTCTGTTCGAAGAGAAGCAATCACAGTATCTTCAAGAGGTTTCCTGTATTTCGGGATTAATCTGGATAGTCTGAGTTTTTTAGACGGTAGGAACTCCATCTTAAAGTTATAATTTAAGAGGAGTATTCCACATCTCCATAGTCTATTTGCTGTATGCACAGGCAGACCTCTTTTAAGAATTGAAAATGGTAAGTAATGGTTTATGGACCGTCTGCAATGTAAAGTGTCTACCGTGAATGTGCCGGTGAAATTTCGTTACTGCGAAAATAATCCCTAAAGACTCTTTCTCAATTTGAGAGTAGTTCTTCTCTCCAAGAAGAAGTGTTCTCTACGCGTGAGCAACTGATTTGTGAGATCCCGCTGGCATCTTGTGCAGAATACATGCTCCAGTGCCATACGAGCTGGTGTCGCTGGCAACTATAATGTCCAGGTCTGGGTTATAGTGAGTGAGAAACAAGTCCGATGTGAGGACTTCTTTTATTCAGGTGTCCACTCCCAGTTCTTGTTTTTTCAGAAGTTCGTTTAGAGGAGCACGTAAGTTGTGCTTATTAAATATAAATACTTGGTAGTAGTTTGCCAATCCTAAAAAACATTGTAATGAAGAGATGTTTTCGGGAGCTGACATGTTCTTGATTGCGGTAGCTTGTTCTGGGTCTGGTCTTCTTCCATCTTTGTCAATAATGTGCCCTAAGTATTTAATCTTATCCATAAAGAAGTCGCATTTTGATTCTTTCAATTTGAACCCGTACTCCTAAATTCTTGAGAAAACTTTATGAACATGTTCCTTGTTTTGTTCTACATTTTGGCTGTTTATTAATATGTCGTCCAAATATGCAACCTCATTAGTGTCCATTACTTGTTGGAAGATTGCCGGCGCGACCTTGATCCCGTAAGGTAGACGTTGGAACTTGTACAAACCACGATACAGAGCAACTTAGAACATTCTTCCTCTACCGGTATTTGAAGATATGCGTCACTGAGGTCGATTTTTGAAAAAAAAAATCCTCCATTTAGTTTTACGAAAATTTCTTCTGGGCTTGGTAAAGGATAGTGATAGTCTTTGGGTATAGCATTAAGCCTCGTCGAGAAATCGGCGTAGACCCGGATCTCTTTTGACTTCTTTTTCACATAGACGGTCGGTGAAGCCCATTGACTGTACTCAATTTTCAACAAGACCCCGGTTCTTTCTAGTCTGAATTAAAATGAATTAATTGGCATGCCCCTCAACTTAAATTTCTCCATCCAGTCGGTGCCAAATAAATTTTCTGTATTCTTTAATACGTACGTTTTTAGTTTTAACTTCCTTCTATGAAAAGTTACATTAGTGATAAGTCTCCCTCAAACTTTTTCCACTGTCACGGACCTGGCCATTTTATTAAATCTTAGCATGGTTGGTTTTCCCAACTTTTTCAAAGTGTGTAGATTTATGATTGTCAAATCTGAACCAGAATCCAACTGTGATTTGATATTTTTATTTAGGATTTGTACTTTCACGTAATTCCTAATGTTTAACCCATCTTGTTCATCCGATTTTGTGTTTTTTACGCAGCTATTAACCTTTTTTTCTCGCTCGGCAGTGTGAGTTCTTGTGCCCGATACGGCTACAATTTAGACACTTCTTATTCCGGTAAGGGCAATCCCAATGTAGTGATCCACAATCGGAACACGAGTTAGGAGGCAAGTTATCTTGTTTCTTTTTGAACTGGTCAGATTTAGAGGGAGAATTAGATTGTTTTTTCTTTTGGCCTAACTTTCTTATATGTGCTATGCCAGATTCCTCGATGTTTTTCGAATCTTGACGTACGCTTACGAATCCCTGAGTCTTCCGCTATTTGTTGGAGAGTAAGGTTTGGTTCGTTTTCCAATTTGTTCAGAACTCTACGTCTAATTTCAGCGTCTTTAGATGAAACGAGTCCCTGAATAAATATCAGACACTTTGAAAGTATTCGAACTCAATTCTGACAGTTTAAAATCGTCGCAATGCTTGTTCAAGACCGACGCGAATGTAGTGTAATCTTCACTATCCTTTCTGGTTAAATTCATACACTTCCATCACTTATGAAAAAGTTGAAGTTTTAGGACTAAGAAGTTCTGTAAGAAGTTTAACTGCTTCGGTAAATGTCAGTTCGCTTGTTTTACGAGGTAAAATATAGTTCACAAATTTGGTGTGTTCCATGGTGCCTAGTTTTCGAAGTAGTAGGCGAAACTTCTTAGAGTCTGCACAATTCGCGTAATCTTTGGCGTATAAATCCTCGTACCTTCTAAAGTAGGAAGCGAAAGTTATGTCCTCGTCCGGAGAATATGCAAAATTGTCTATTGCGCCCCAGATTGTGTTTTGTGAGAACGCATTTTCGTTTGTCAGTTCAAGCAATATTCTTTGTTCTTGTTGAGTTTGAAGTGGAATTTCTTCAGGTTTTAGTTGTCATGTGTAACAATTTAGAAAATTTATGGATTTCGGCATTTGTCTGCGCTCTCGTAAATGTCCCTCCACATTTTTAACGGTAAGGTAGTGGATATAAAGTACGCAGAGAGAAGCCGTTTGCACAGATTGACCTCGCGCATGCACAGTAAGTTATATTGTTCTCTCTAAGTTCCGTTGTTTATAGCATTTCTTAGAAGGGAGATGTATAGGGTGTGGTCGTCTCACTACACCACAGAGGTTCCATCAGTGACCAAGGCGTGTGCAGCAGTTTTTGACCAATGAAAACATTCCGCAGGTTCGATAACAAAGATATTCCTTTGCTTCTCTTTCCGCTTTCTAAAAATCAAATCACACTTGAAAAGAACAAGTTATCTCAGACGTGGAAATCCAAGAGAATGCGATGAGGCAGCTGCTCGCGATCCCAAAACAGAAGTTCCAGGAATTCTACCCTCAATGGAAACGACGTGTGTGGCTTCAGAAGACTACTTCGAAAGAGATTTAATGCTGAATTGATACGTGTCGTATTTTTCTTTTTATAGTACAAGTCCAGATACTTTATGAACAAACCTAACACACACATACACACACACACACACACACACACACGTGTGTGTGTGTGTGTGTGTGTGTGTGTGTGTGTGTGTGTGTGTGTGTGTGTGTGTTTGGGACCTTACCCATAATAACATAATGGACTATTCCATACGTTATAAATACTGCGCCTCAAGAGGAAGCAGAGAGTTCAGTCCGAAGTCAGACGACCGGCTGATCGGTTGAACTCTCTGCCTTCGGGCGGGGAGGAACCCGAACGAGGCTACGCCGAAGGGCGGAGTCTCTTTCGGGGAGGTAAACCGACCCTGAACCCATTTATACGGGTTCAAAGGGCATATTTTTGGCCGAGTCCACGGGCTCGGAGATCCCACGTTAAACCGGCCTTGTGCCACATGATGCCCTCGTAGGGGGGGGGTGACTAAATACTGTTCAGTCTGAAGTCTGGAGTCAAGTCCGTCAGGAGTCTGTCAGTCAGTCAGAGCGAGCCAGTCAGTCAGTCGAGTCAGAGGCAGTCCGAAACAGAGTCGCGTTCAGACAATTACTACTAAACCTGATTGTTCGTACTAACACTTTCTACTTCTCTGTATATATTCCTGTTTGTAATATATCTGTGTTATTCCATATCCGTATTCGAGTTCTTCTTTATTGGTTCTACCTTGGACTATGACCGTGGTACAAGGAACCGGACCATAACAATATATATATATATATATATATATATATATATATATATATATATATATATTCAAGAGAAACAGAAAGAACATATTTAGATAGATAGATAGATAGATAGATAGATAGATAGATAGATAGATAGATAGATAGATAGATATTTCAGTCAGTTCATGTCTATCAGAATCTATTCATACATATCTATCAACCTGTTCACACATATCTACCTCAATCCAGTCCATATCTATTTCAACTTATTCGTACTTACCTGTCTCAGCCGGTTCATATCTATTTATTTCAACGAATTAATCCGGTGAATTATCGTTCTTCAATAAGCTGCGTTTTACAATTTTTTCTTTTTTTCTTTTTTTTTTTTTTTTGCTGTACTGTCTTGGTCCTACCAAGAATCCCTTTAGAAAGTTGATGTTTGGTCAGATTTTAGAAAATGGATCAAAATCTGTTTTTTGATTCACTTTCCAAAACCTGTCATATGATTATTTTCTTTTAGAGTTATCGCCCATGATTTTTCTTCCAATTCAGTTTTCTTCCTTTTCCCTTTTTTTTCTTTTCATTTCTTTTAGCTTTTTTCTTTTTCTCGTTTATTTTCATCACCTCCTCTTTTTTATTTATTTCCTTCTTATTTTTACTTAATATTTTTCTTTCAACTTTTCTTTCATTACCCATTTGCTTCTCTTTTCTTCATTTTCTTTCTTTTTCTCTCTTTCTTTCATTCGCATATTTTCTTTTCCATCTTCCACTCCTCTCTCTTCTTTTCCTTTTCTCCTCTCTTTCCTCTTTTCTTTCTTTGCTTTTTCTTCTTCCTCTGTTTGCCCAACTTATCGAGCCTTTTGCCGCCTTTTATTCGCCGACATCAAGTGTATTGTTAATTACGTTCTGATATTAGCAAAAGATTTGATCAAAGAGTTGACTGCGGTCAGCCGAATTAAAAACACTATTTATTGATTTTTGCAACAACAACAGCAAGAAAAAGTCACCAAAAGAAGATGTAAAAATATGACGCAAAACAAAATGGCGCTGTTCTTTAGCCTCGATAAACAACATCTCTAAAACATAGTCGCTGCCATCTTTAAAACGGTCCATCTTCTAAGAAAACAAAGGTACTTAGGCTGAGTGAAATTTTCTCTTTGTTTCTGCAAAAGCTCTCAACCTACTGTATTATCTGTCTCTCTCTTGTTCTAATTTGATTACCATCCCTCAATCTCTCTCTCCATATATATATATATATATATATATATATATATATATATATGCATATATATATGTGTGTGTGTGTCTATTTGTCTCTAACTCTTGTGGATACCTATAATAGATCGAAGTTTAAAAAGCGAATTTCACACGCTAATATCATGAGTTCTTGTGTCAGACTAAATGTCTCCCTCTCTCTTCCCTTCCAATCAAACCCTTGCTCTCTCGCTCTTCCTCTTTCACAATCTCACTCTTTATCATAAAAAAGACCGTCTCGTTCTCTCTCTCTTCCCAAGTGTCTTGTATTTTTCCTACTTTTTCTCTCCTTCTCTTCTTTTCTCTGATTCTCCTCTCGATTTCTCTATCCTCACTCTTTCACTTCTCTTTTTGTCTTCTCTCTTTTTCTTCTTTTTTCTCTTCTCTCTTTCTCTTCTCGCTTTCTCTCTCTCTCTCTCTCTCTCTCTCTCTCTCTCTCTCTCTCTCTCTAATGTCTGTTTCTACAACACGCGCTATATCTCTCCTTGATTTTTTAGTTGCCTCTCTCTTTCGTCACCATCTTTCGCCTTCCCTATTTTTTTATCTTTCTGTCTTTTCTCAATATTGCCTCTCCTCATATTTTCGTCTCCCTCTCTCTCTCTATCTCTCTTGTACTTTTGCTTTTACTCTCAATCTCTTTCTCTCTTCCCTCTTTCTTTTCTATTTTCCCTCTTTCTCTTACTCTTTTTCTTCTTATCTCTATTTCTTTCTCCTTCTCCATCTCTTGCTTTTTTTAGTCTTTTTTTCTTTCATTTTATCTTTTTGATGATAAAGTTTCTTTTTGTCTTTGTCGTTGAAAAGAAGGTAAAATATTTCTAGCAGTACCCAAAAGGTAAACACATTTTTTTTTATATATATGTGTGGGTGTGTGAGTGTGCGGGGGGAGGTTATTTTTGTTTTGTCTCCTCAATGTTCACGTGATTTTCATGTTCACGTGACCTTCACGTTCACGTGACCTTCCATTCAACATTGTTGCTAGGCGTTGCTCTAAGAAAGGATGGAAGACGAAGAAAAGTTACCGGAATCTAAAAAAAAAAAAGTTACGGCGCTGGGGGGGGGGCGACGGGGGGAGAAATCGTGGACACCAGTTTATGGATTCCATTTCTTAAAGACCAACAAAAAACAATTCTGTATCTGGAATAGTCAGATTATACAGTTATCTTAAAGTGAAATAGCCGAAATTGCGACCTACAATCTGTAGATGTGTGTGCGTGTGTGTGTGTGTGTTCTTTTTTACAGGCGTAAAGAAAAGTGAAAATAAACCTTTGAAGTTCGAATTGGATTCATAACAATTTTGATTAGATTATAAAAATGTACCATAGTCAAAGAAGCTTCCCAAGAAGTCAGTCATATTTGCGCATTACAAGATAACTCAAGAGAAAAATGTTTTGTACCGGTGCGGGAAATATAAATCTGATATTATTCCTAATCTATTCTAAGATATAAAACACAATGTGACTTTATTTATCGGTCAGAAAAGCTGATCTCCCCCACACAGAAATGAGATTATATTTTGTTTTGGTATCTCGAAATGACCATAACAAGACACATATCCAATAAATTACTTTATATTTATTTTGTTTCATGTGAGCTTTTGGATATTTTGACTTTTAAGGATATAAAATATAGAATCCATATAAATTGTTACTGTGCAGATAAAAATCCCAGATTACTCAGAAATATAATCAAAATTAATTTAATAAGACATTCTCAAGTAGAACTGTCAACTATTTATACCTAACATAATTTATGTAAAGAGAATGCTTATTATTTATTTCCCAATAGTCAAAAGGCCAGCATATACAAATATACACCTAGAAATATAATAGCTATATATATATATATATATATATATATATATATATATATTAATAAATATTCATATATATAAGTTTGGTGCGCAACTTAAGTTTCGTTGCTTACCCAACTCGCTGGACACAAGATATAGCTTATTATGTCTACACTTCTTGGCAAAATTTGGTACTTTGCTCATCTGTGTATGCACGCCAGCACGCGCGTATACGGTTGCTAATATCTAGTTATTTCATCTACCTACCTAACTCTCTCTCTCTCTCTCTCTCTCTCTATATATATATATATATATATATATATATATATATATATATATATATATAAAATTAATACAATTAAAAGGTTTGTCAGTTTGCTGATTGATTTTACCTTCAGGGTTCGGTAGAGGGACACTCTGGGAATCAATCCTCCCACTCATCAGGGGGTTTCAGCAATTGACTCTTTATACTTCGCGATTTTTTCATTTTTGTATGCACATTTCATTGGTGCAAGTCTTTTTTATAGTGTATGTTTGCGTGCGTGCGTGTGTGCATTCGTGCGTGCAATAATGCGCCCGTCTGTATATATGTATATATATATTATAGGTTATTACATTCGAACATATGTAACAGCTACATAAGTGCATTCACGCTTCGATGCATATCATCGTATCTTATCAGGCGGTGGTAAATGATTTACCATCGCCTGATGCGCTGATATGCATCGAAACGTGAATGCATTTATGTAGTGCTTACATATCTTCGGATGTAATAACCTATAATAAAGAATTATCGCTCTACTGTTGTACTGAGCGCTGTTTTTAAATTAATGTTATGAACGTTTGAATTTATATTTGATTCGTTCATTTCATTTGGATCTCTCTCTCTCTCTCTCTCTATATATATATATATATATATATATATATATATATATATATATATATATATATATATATATATATATATATATATATATATATATATATATATATATATATATATATATATAAATGGTGGAGACGTAAAATTTGCGAAGTGAAATTGAAACCGCCAAAGTTTTCCAATGAATCGGTGCTGTTGAGTAATGGCTATAAACTTACAGCCCGTCTAGATGAGATAAATAAAGTAACTAAAATGAGAGATGAAAGCAATACTCGTCTAAAATTAATAATGGTAAAAGTTTTCAGAATTGAACTTTTGACATCCCAATTCCACAAACGGATTAAATGAATATAATATTGTCTTCATCTTTGTTGTCTTTAAAATGACATTTCGGTCGGCGTCATTCCCTTTTCTTCTCAGTTGAATGCCGTGCCACTGTACGAACCAGAAGAACACTGTATCTGCCAATGATAGAAACGTTTATTTCCGTTGTTGCACTCAACGTTGTCATTTTTTTTTCTTCAGCTAAGCATTTCACTTCTTTTTTAGTTAGTTGCTTTTTAAAGAGTTGGAAATAATAAGAAAACGCCCAACAAATATTTGCTTGTAAATTTCAAGTATTGATTTAAATAGTGGAATCCACTTCATTACATACGGAAACAAATTGGTGGTGAAATCATTTAAGCCGCTGAATGAATGACTGAGTCTAATTTGTTGAAAAATAATTGTATTGTTGACTGTAAAATTTACGGAATCAAGCATGAAAACAAAAAATGAAATGCAATAAAAACGAGCCCAAGATTATAGGAATTAAATAATAGTTAACGAATGTGAATTGAATTAAAATGTGCGAAACGTTTACAGGAAAAAAAGAAATAAAATATTAAAATTGGAAAAATGAAGAAAATTTTAAAATATTGCCTAAGAATAAACAAATGAAAAATATTCAGTAATAAAATTGGAAAAAGATCTTACTAGAAAATATCTAAATATACATATTTGACACAATAATCCAGTGGATCAAATCATCAGGCATCATCAAATGAATGTTTCGTTTGGTTAGGCTTGTTTAACGGCATATCAACTCCTTATGGGCCATTCAATGCTGAAAATTAATTTTCTTGGGAGCTTGCTGGAAATTTTTACTATAAAAATGTATTTTTATACTTTCATGGTGGTTTAACTGTTTGCCCATAGCTCGGACCCTAACAAGTGGTACCACACTGAGTCTCCAGATGAATGTAACATCTAGCGAACAACTGGCATCTGGAGTATATAAATGATCCAAATTTTCACCAGAAAATGACGCTTACTTTTTTGAATACGAAAATAAGAGAGAAAAGTGTTTTTTAAATGATACCACATTCACCTGAAGAACGTCGGAGAATGCGCCAACTAAAAGCAAACTTTAAAACAAATATGAGGATTATATATATATATATATATATATATATATATATATATATATATATATATATATTTTATTTTTAAAAATTTCCATTATATATATATATATATATATATATATATATATATATATATATAACTATGCTCACATCATAATGCTACGTGTGACATCAAACTCATCTGTTTACCTTCCATTTTACGTCATTAATAACGGATGCTAGGAGCGTGTTGTGTATTGGTTAACGATCAAAATCAAATACTTTTAACACAACGTTGAAAATCTCAGTTGCGGCTGTAAAAAGGAATCACAAGCGAGTGACATGTCTACAAAAACAATACTCTGTCCTCTGGCAAAAGTTGCTGGTGGCGCCAGGGGTGGCAGTACCGACTTAGCTACCGAAACTGTGTTACCTCCCCTGGTTGGCAGCTGACGAGGGCAGGCTATTGCACGTGTTTTCACACGTTGTATGTAGAAAATTGAACCACAAGAATCTCTGGTAAGTAAGATGACTCTTCAGAAAGACAAAGTTACCCCCCCCCTCAAGAAAGTTGGGGTGTCATCCTGGAGAGACAGAATCTGACTAGCACAACAAATGAAAAATACCCTCTGGGTATCTGTAGAAGGGACAATACATCAACCATCAGACTGATTTCAATGATAATGACATGAACTTGAAATCGGCTACAACGTTTGATAGCGGCAGGATATTCGACAGCCTGCGAGGTTCACGTATCCATGGTGTAGGCAACGCAATTCCCCTATTGGGGAATGTCAGTCGAATGATCGGATTATGAATCCGGATTACACCTACAGTGTTCAGGGTATCATTGCTGAGCGCCAACACCCTGGTGAAATTCCATGCAAGCCAAGAATCCAATGGCCCAAAGGCAATCAGTGAGCTACTTGCTCGCATCTCGATCAGGGACTCTCATTAATACTTACCAACCAGCAAATCAGATCTTTCTGCAGAGTTGTGCACGAAGATTGTCTTGAGTGGTTTGGTGTGGCAAATGCAAGAGGAGATAGGAAAGAAGAGAAACAACGAAATAGACGACAGATTCAGAAGAGTAAACTAAGAGAAGAGCAAAGAGTTGTGAATCGCCGACTCAAAGAAGCTCCAATTCATGAGAGGACAGGCGTTAAAGACCTGCTTAACGACATTCAAGAAAGGATCTTATTGATTCTCTAGAACTAAGAAGCAAGAAAATATTGGAAGAAGAAGCGACAGTCACGGAAATCATTTTAATCCTTACAATTTTACTAAAAAGCTGTTCACCGAGACTAAGAGATGCAAATTTGACGTATCTCAAGAACCACACGAGTACCACCTGAGGATGACACATTCTAGTGCTTGGAAAGATATTCGAATCCCTCCTATGAATGACCTTTCTAGACTCCAAGATCCAAAGGTCATGTTTAATGACTGGGCTAAACCTGAGGGAAATTCAGAAATTCGTCCGCAAATCTCGTGCCGGTAGCGCACCTATAATAAATGGAATATCCTGCAAGTTATATAAGAATTGTTTAAATGTCCTCAAGCAACTCTTCAACCTCTTCTAGCTGGCATGGAAACAAGGTATTGTACAACAATGGTGCCTGTTGGGTGACATTTGGATACCTAAGGAAATGAATACAAAAGGCATTGCATATTTCCGCCTTATCTCCCTCTTGAATGTAGAGGAGAAAATATTTTGGGGGGTCCATGCCCGTCATATGACGGACTTCCTGCTAGGTGGTAACCATTATATAAAACACAGCTGTTCAGAAGGCTGGGATACCTTGCTTCCCCAACTGTCTGGAGCATTCACACATGATTTGGAACTCAATTATATCAGCCAAACAAAATAAAACTGAGCTTCATGTAATTTGGCTTGATCTCATGAATATGTACGGATCAGTTTCTAATTCGAGTGTCCTTTGAATTTTTCAATTTCCCTAGCAAAGTCGGGGAAATTATAATGAAATATTACAGAGCCGTGTTTATGCAGTCCACCGTTGGAAACTACAGCAATTGGCAAGCCCTCGAGGTCGGCATCATGATGAGGTGTGTGATTTCACCACTTCTTTTCATTATGTCCATGAAACTGATATTACAGGGTACAGCGGACACAACAAAGGGAGTGGCGACTAAGGAACAAATTGTAATTCCTCCTTCCAGAGCGTTCATAGATGACATTATCATTCTGGTCCCGTCAAAGGTCGGTGGCGATGAACTACTGTTGCGCTACCATAACCTCTTCACGTGCTCGAGAATGAAGCTCAAGAAAAGTCAAAGCTTATCATTACTCAGAGGCTCTGTCAGAAAGATTCACTTCTGCATTGGGACGGTGACATGATCACAACAGTCAAAGAGAAGCCATTGAAGAGCCTCGGACGGCTGTATGAAGTTCCACTGATTGGCACCGAGGTAAAAAGGTACAAAAAGTGGCACTAGATGGACTTGAATCCATCGACAGAACCCATGCCTCCGGCAAACTGAAGGCTTAGTGCCACCAACATGGTTTGCTGTCTCGGCTTAGGTATCTCATTCAGCAGACGTAACTGTGCATCAAAAAGTACCTGCACAAGTGGTTTGAAGCCCCACCTCTGCTATTCTACAGTGGGACTCTGTACCAATGCCGGAAACCTGCACCTTCCCATCTCTTCGTTCGTGGAGGAGTTCGGTGTTCGACTTTTTTTCTTGACGGAAATCCACTACCAAGCTCAACAGCAGATTTTTTAAATAATGCATTGACATTTCAGTGAATCCATTTTGGCCTCAACCCCAGGGAGTTAACCTGTAATTGATGAGTTAAAGCAACCCCATAAAATTGTGATTCACTTTTTCGATATTATTTTTTTCATTTATTTATTCTTATTATTATCATTACATTTGCGTTTTTCTCTTTCATCTCCAAACATAATGTTAATAGTAATGTACTATAAGTTAATTACTTTGTTTTATCGAACCAAATAATTGTATTCCATTAATGTGTATTTTGGTAAGTTTTCTTCAGTAGTGACGTTTTTGTGACACTCTTTCATGAAGTCCTTGTTATACAAATTTTAGACACGTGTGCTTCTGTTCCGGCGTTCTTCGAATTTTTACGGTCAGTTTTGGAACTTGTGATTTTTGCTACCTCTTGTATTGAAATATTCCTTGAACGATGTGATCTTGCAAGCATTGATACGCTTTCAATTCCTTTCCATTTAGGAACGATGAATAAAACATTGGATCGAGGTATGTCAAACTGTTTGGGAATTTTCTTATAACCTTCCCAGGTTTGATAAGCATCGATCAATTTCTTATTCAGGTTTTAGTCATGTTTTCAAAAATGAATAAATGTTTATTTTGTAAAATAAATTTTGGATCTTTTCTGTTAATTCACCCCATATGGTGTAAAGTTACTTATCGCAAATATTAATTCATCCCAAGAAATTATAAATTTTAAATCAAAGTTTGTTTTTTTATTAAATCTTTGGCACTCTTTTGAAATTTTAAATTTTAAATCAAAATTTGTTTCACTTTACTCACAACTCAATTGCGATTTTCCATAAAAAGGCTTACAAATAGAAAGGCAACCTTGAAAATTACCACAAATCGGGAAATTAATTACATTTCACAAGTGCGGATGATATCCAAGGTACCTACAAGTAATTTTTTTATAATTTAAAAAAAATTTTAAAAATCTGTTTTTGGCTTCTTCATCGGGGTGAGCGCGAACGTAGACCCCCCAAACATCGGAGTGGCCCTCATTTGGTGCGATCGCTAAGGTCAACACAAACGGTGTGCAAAGGAAGGGGCTCACTCTGGGATTCTTTTTATTTTGGGAAGACTTAATATTTTGGGGTGAATTAATATTTTGGGGTGACTTAAAATTTTGGGGTGAATTATATTTTATATATGACTTAATAATTTGTGGTGAATTAATATTTTGAAGTGACTTAATATTTTGGGGTGAATTAATATTTTGGGGTGACTTAAAATTTTGGGGTGAATTATATTTTGGGGTGACTTAATATTTTGTGGTGAATTAATATTTTGAAGTGACTTAATATTTTGGGGTGAATTAATATTTTGGGGTGACTTAAAATTTTGGGGTGAATTATATTTTGGGGTGACTTAATATTTTGGGGGAATTAATATTTTGAAGTGACTTAATATTTTGGGGTGAATTAATATTTTGGGGTGACTTAAAATTTTGGGGTGAATTATATTTTGGGGTGACTTAATATTTTGTGGTGAATTAATATTTTGAAGTGACTTAATATTTTGGGGTGAATTAATATTTTGGGGTGACTTAAAATTTTGGGGTGAATTATATTTTGGGGTGACTTAATATTTTGTGGTGAATTAATATTTTGATGTGACTTAATATTTTGTGGTGAATTAATATTTTGGGGTGACTTAATATTTTGGGGTGAATTAATATTTTGGGGTGACTTAAAATTTTGGGGTGAATTATATTTTGGGGTGAATTAATATTTTGTGGTGAATTAATATTTTGGGGTGACTTAATATTTTGACGTGACTTTATATTTCAGGGGTGACTTAATACGTGATTTTATTATGCACAGCAAACTGATTTCCCTTTATGAATCTATCGGAAAGTGATTTTGCTATAGAAAAATCCTGGGAAATTATTTTGGTTGTAGGAATGTAATGAGAAGAACTTTTTCTGTAGATATGTTTAGAAAAAAAAATTAGTTAAGGAATGAAAAGGAAAGTGATTTTACTTTTAAAAAATGCTAAGTGATTTCAGTGTAAGGCTTTTCCTATAGAAATGCATTAGAAGGAGATTTTAAAAGTGATATGCATTGGAAAGTTATTTTTTTTCCAATAGGAAAGAGAGTTTACTAAAGGAAATTATTGGAAAGGGATTTCACTGTAGAAATGCATTTGAAGTGAATTTTACTATATGAATCCATTGCAAAGAGTTTTTCTTTTATATCAGTGTAAGACTGTATAAGAATGTGACTTTATATTTTGGGGTGACTTAATATTTTGGGGTGAATTAATATTTTGTGGTGAATTAACAGAAAAGATGCAAAATTTTTATCGGCCTTCTGAAAGAATTCTAAACATGCAGCTGTGGGTTATGAGAACAGCACAACCTTTGATGTTATTATTGCATATGTTGTTATTATTTGATCTTTATATAAATTACATAATTTACTGCCAAGCATATTTTTTGACTGAAGGTCAATTACCTTTTTTCTTTTTTTTTCTTTTTTTTTTTAATCATTTCACCCGAAACAAAGCAACAGTAAAACATTATTAAGGAATGAGAACAATAAAAGAATACAATTTAAGAGGACAGAAGATAACGATTGACATCGCATTTAAATTTTTGAACATCAAAGTTGACTGTAAAGTAAGAAGCCGAGAGAGAGAGTTCCATAAGCGAGTAGAGAGAGAAAAGAAACTGTTGGCATAGAACTTCCGGTTACATCTAGCGGCCATTTCGACTGTAAAATGATCGTATCTTGACACCAATCTAGTACTACACTTAAATTCATAGAGTCTAAGTACCATAGAGGAGAGTTCCTTAGAACATTTACCAGGAAATTATTTATAGAAAAGGTACAAGGAAACTACGTTACAGCGATGGGAAAGTGACTGAAGTCGAGATGCCAGGTCAAGATCAATAACATTGCAGATTCTTCTTTGGATTTTATCAAGAATGTCTAAATATATAGTAAGATCAGCAGACCAGATGTAGCGGCAATATTCTAAGCATGGACGAATGGTAGACTTGTAGATATATAAGAGAGATATGCAAAAGTTATAATTACTAATTGTGGGGTAATAATACTCTTAATTCTCTATTATTTATCATCACTTCAACCATTTTACTAAAACACTAATTAAGTATATAAATGGCATCAAATCAAATTCGGAATTATTAATTAGAAAAAAAATGCGTAAAATAATAAAATGTATCAAAAACATTTGTGTATAACTGTCTCTCTCCCTCTCCCCATATATATATATATGTGTGTGTATGTGCGTGTGTGGAGGAATGAAAGGCGGATGCGGAAGAAATGAATAAAGTATCTGAAGTTAGTCGCCTAGGGACAGAGTATCCTGTTGACATGCAGTAAGCATAGGCGGGAAGGTCCATTCTTATCAGCGAAAAACTTTCGCTGAAGAAGGCGGGCAAGATGCAGTCGAAAAGTCTACGTCCTTACGGCTAATGATTACAAAAAATCAATTGCGAATTTCCATAAAAAGGCTTACAAATAGAGGAAAGGAAAATACGCGACCATCGAGTGGTGTTTGAAGTTTATGATCAAAGAAACATTTGTATGAAGACGGGCGTTGTATGTGGGCAGTAGGGGGCAGTGTGGGACAAAAAGACAGATCAGATAAGCGTAATGGATGACGTCATAGAAAGAAAGAAAGAAAGAAAGAATGGAGGAAGATTAAGAAAGAAAGAAAGAAAGAAAGAAAGAAAGAAAGAAAGAAAGAAAGAATTAGAAAAAAATTGCAAAAAAGAATTGGTAAAAAACGAGCAAAGGATTTATTCCAAAGATGATGACACCAAAGAATACAGAAAATAAAGAAGCGAAGAATAAAAATGAAATAATGACAGAAAGATATTTGTACTAAGGAAAAACAAAAAATGAAAAATACTTGGGTCAAACATAAGGAAACTAAAACTAAATAAGTCCAATATTTCACAAAGTAAACAAAGTTAAATTTAATACATTGAAACCATTTTTATTATACATAATTAAAACGAAAATTGACTATAAGAATGCATTGTAAAATGATTTCACTGGTAGGATACATTGGAAAGAGATTTTACTAGAAAGCAACGTTGAATGGCTGTATTAGTAAAGGAATTAGGAAAGAGAATTTACTGTAGTAATGTGTTAGAAAAGGATTTTATTATAAGAAATGCCTAAAAATTATTTTGTTAGGGAAGATATTTCACTACAGGAATGCATTGGAAAGAGATTTCTCTACAAGAATGCACTTGGAATAGGATTTTAATATGCGTATGCATTAAAAAGAGAAAAGCCATTGTAAAGAAATTTTACTAAAGGAATGCATTGGAAGAATATTTTATTATCGAAATGCATCTGAAATAATTTTCGTATATGAATGCAGCGGAAAGGGATTTCACTGTAAAAATGAATTAAAATGAGATTTTACTAGAAGAACATACTGAAAAAGGATGTTACCACATGATTTTCCTATGGAAATACATTTAAAAATGTGATTTTATTATGCACAACAAAGTGATTTCCCTTTATGAATCTATCGGAAAGTGATTTTGCTATAGAAAAATCCTGGGAAATTATTTTGGTTGTAGGAATGTAATGAGAAGAACTTTTTCTGTAGAAATGTTTAGAAAAAAAAATTAGTTAAGGAATGAAAAGGAAAGTGATTTTACTTTTAAAAAATGCTAAGTGATTTCAGTGTAAGGCTTTTCCTATAGAAATGCATTAGAAGGAGATTTTAAAAGTGATATGCATTGGAAAGTTATTTTTTTTCCAATAGGAAAGAGAGTTTACTAAAGGAAATTATTGGAAAGGGATTTCACTGTAGAAATGCATTTGAAGTGAATTTTACTATATGAATCCATTGCAAAGAGTTTTTCTTTTATATCAGTGTAAGACTGTATAAGAATGGGTTTTTATTATTATAAATCATAAGGTAAAATATTTTAATATAAGAATATAAGAGAAATGTATTTTTATATAGGAATGCATTGGAACGAGGTTTCTCAATGAAATTGATGTTTCTATGAAAAAGCGGGTTTAGTGGGGAAATAGTGGAAAGTAATTTCATTGTAGAAATATATGGGAAAGGTAATTTACTACAGAAAATATTTGAAATTAATTTTACTCCTGGAAAGAAATAGAAAAGAATTTCAGTGTAGGAATTCATTGGCAGGAATTTTACTATAAATATCCAAAGAATGATATGATATACGAAAACACTGGAAAGGGATTTTTCCATATATAAAAAAATAACGAGAATTTTACTTTGAGAAAAAGACTTTATTATAAAAAATATGTCAGAAGGGAATATTTATATAGAAAAATGGAAGGTAACTTTTTATGTGAATGGAAAGTGAATTTCTATAGTAATGCATTGAAAAAAGATTTTGCTAGAGAAAGTTACAATTTCACTAGCGCGCAATGAAATTTGGTCATTTTACATTTTACAATACAAATGCGCGAGACAGTAATTTAATGACTAAAAACACTGCAAAGTGGATGCGCTATAACAATACATTATAATGGAATTTTAAGGGAGATACGTATTGGAAATAGTTCTCACTACATGATCCCTCTTCTGAACACGCTCTAGATACCACTTACTTTCTTTTTTCCCAGATTTGGACAGTCTGACAACGACAACCAGAGAAAACCTGAAAGTGCCGAGATCAATAAGAATTTAAATTGGCATTTTACTAACACCCTTAAAATCCCAAAATGCAAAGATCCTAACGATATCCATCCATCAAAAACTGTTGATCTAAAAGTGTACCGTCAGTAGGTATCACCACAGGGAGCATGGTGGATAGAAATATACAAAAAAGAAGTTAGTTATTTCAGGAATCATGGTTTCACTGTTAAAAAATTAATGTAACAAGAAATTTTTCACAGTTACTGTTTTGACCTGAAATGACCTGTAGTTCACAGCATCATAAAATGGATGTCAAGGACACTTTCGAACCAAACATCTAACCATTGTCTTAGTTTTGTGGCCAAAAAGCATAGAAAAAAGCTTTGTGTCTATGCTTATTTCAATATCCTCGTACACCTTACTTCAAGGTCATCTACGCAACAGGACCCAGATTGTTCCCTCTAAATACACAACAAAGAAGATGTAAAAGTTCTGAAAATTTAACTGATTTCTGATCAGCCGGACTTAAACACGTTCGATTACAACATATTGAGTATTTTAAAGCAGGATATCAACAAAACAAATGAACGATTTATTAAGATCCTAAAAACTGGCATCAAGGAGGCGTGGAGCAAGATGCGGATATTATGTATGATTTTGATTAATGTCATTTTAGATTGATAGCTGTTGGTTCCAATTGTTTTGGAAGGACTACGAAATACTCCCCACTCCATAATTTATAAACGAAACAACCAGATACATGCTGGGATTTTTTCCTAACCAATAAAATTAGGCTACTTCTCCGTCTCACTCGGCTTAGTTCTGTTCTTTCTTTTCTCGAAGCCAGAACGCTGCAATCACTTGTCAGTATCCCCATTTTTGTTGTAATCCCATTCTTAGTTTTTGAAATTTTTGCTTTATTACTGTTGTTTTGTCTTGTATATAATGTTTGCTTACTTAATATTATTTTTGCCCTGTTCTTTTCTTTCTCTTGTTATTGTTTATTACAAACATTTCCAATTCTGTTTGTTGGGTATTTCTGTCAATTACATTTAACCATGACCAATTACTCTACAACAGCCCCTTCTATCCATGTGTCTATTTATGCATCATAAGCGAGTTTGGAAGATTGCAACAATTTTGCAAGTTTTGCTTTCCTAACCTATATAACAATGATTTTACGGGAGGAATGCACTGGAAATTGATTTTAAGTATTTTTCATTTTAGGAAAGCATTTTATTGTAGGAAAAGTATTGGAAAGTTTTTTTTTTAATTGTACGGAAGTATTTCAGTTATCTTACAGTAGAAAAGTGTTTCAATATTAATATTCAATTGAAAGTGATTTCATTAGTGACATTCGTTGCAATGTGATTTCATTTTAGACATTAATTGCAACGTGGATTCAATACAGATTTTTATTAAAAATCATTACAGACATTTACTGCAAAGTGATTTTACTATGGTAAGAATTGAAAAAATTGAATTAAATTTAGGAAATCATTGGTAAGTGATTTTACTATACGAATGTATTTTAACTTGATGTTACTCTAGTAATATGTTCAAATGGATTTCTAGCCTTAAGATTCGATTTTACAATTGGACTGCGTGGCAAAGAAATTTTACCAATCATATGCATTGGGGTATGATTTTACAGATTATAATGCACTGGAAATCTATTGGAAATAGATTTTTGTGCAGGAATTCATCGAAAAGAGATGTTACGAGAAGACATATGTATGTGTTTTACTACTGCAATAAATTGGGTGTGGCTTTTACTATAGAAATAATTTGAAAGGTTACTACAGAAATACATTGAAAATGATTTTATTGTAAAAAACAAACATTGGAAGGATTTTTACCTATCATTATATGGCGTGTTTTTCTCCAGATAACGTCTTTTCGCATAAGTTTCTTCGGGTGCCTTTATATTGATTACATTGATACGGACTCAGATCCGACTGTTGTCTTTTTGTTTTGCTTGTTTGTTTGTGTTTGTGTTCTAATCCGTTTGCTGCCTTCAATGTTGCATGCATATTCCACAGAAGAAATATATCTAATGGATATTTCGATTAACAAGTACACCGGTGACGTGGCGGAAGGTTGACGCGACTTCAAGGGAAGAGTGAGTGATGTGTTCGGCGCAGAAATATTATCAAATGCATCCAGAATTAGGCATTTACTGTCGAAAGAACAGAAGCATTTATATCAGGTACCTTGAAACAGCATTGTGAAAAATATTGTTTCTTTCGGTGAATAGTGTGCATTTGTGAGACTGTCAGGAAGAATAAAGTAGTTGGAAAAATGTTAGACGGCTCAAATTAATTAATTTTTCCATATAGCAAAAAAAGACAAAATGAAAATTTGCTGAAGACAATGATGATGACTGGAGATGTAAAGGGGAGGGGCAGAAAGAAAATGAAAACGATAGCAAAGTGGGAAAGAAGAGAAGAAAGAAGAGGAAAATAACGGGAAACAAATAAAGAAAGAAGACGAAAACAAAAGCAAAGTGGGGAATAAGAGAAGAAAAAGACGAAGACGAAAACAAAGGCAAAGTGGGGAACAGGAAAAGAAAGAAGGCGAAAAACAAGAGTAAAAGTGGGGAAACAAGAGAAGAAAGAAGAAGACAAAAGCAAGGACAAAGTGTGGAAAAGAAAGAAGGCGAAAACAAGAGTAAAAAGTGGGGAATAAGAGAAGAAAAGACGAAGACGAAAACAAAGGCAAAGTGGGGAACAGGAAAAGAAAGAAAAACAAAAAAAAGTGTGAAAAAGTGAAGGAAGGAAGAGAAGAAAAGAAGAAGACAAAAACAAGGACAAAGTGGGGAAAAAGAAAGAAGGCGAAAACAAGAGTAAAAGTGGGGAATAAAGAAGAAAAAAAGACGAAGACGAAAACAAAGGCAAAGTGGGGAACAGAAAAAAAAGAAAGAAGAAAAAAAAAAGGACAAAGTAAAAGTGGAAAAAGAAGAAGAAAAAAGAAGAAAGAAAGAAAAAGACAAAAGCAAGGACAAAGTGTGGAAAAAAGAAAGAAGGAAAACAAGAGTAAAAGTGGGGAACAAGAGAAGAAAGAAGAAGAAAAAAGCAAGGACAAAGTGGAAAAAAGAAAGAAGAAAAAAAGAAAGTAAAAGTGGGGAATAAGAGAAGAAAAGACGAAGACGAAAAAGAAGGCAAAAGTGGGGAACAGGAAAAAAGAAAGAAGGCGAAAACAAGAGTAAAAGTGGGGAACAAGAGAAGAAAAAGACGAAGACGAAAACAAAGGCAAAAAGTGGGGAACAGGAAAAGAAAGAAGGCGAAAACAAGAGTAAAAGTGGGGAAACAAGAGAAAAAAAAGGGAAAGAAGACGAAAAGACAAAGGCAAAGTGGGGAACAGGAAAAAGAATGAAGGAAAACAAGAGTAAAAGTGGGGAATAAGAAGAAAAAAAAGACGAAGACGAAAAAACAAAGGCAAAGTGGGGAACAGGAAAGAAAGAAGGCGAAAACAAGAGTAAAAGTGGGGGAACAAGAGAAGAAAGAAGAAGACAAAAAGCAAGGACAAAGTGTGGAAAAAGAAAGAAGGAAAACAAGAGTAAAAAGTGGGGAATAAGAGAAAGAAAAGACGAAGACGAAAACAAAGGCAAAGTGGGGGAACAGGAAAAGAAAGAAGGCGAAAACAAGAGTAAAAGTGGGGAACAAGAGAAGAAAGAAGAAGACAAAAGCAAGGACAAAGTGTGGAAAAAGAAAGAAGGCGAAAACAAGAGTAAAAGTGGGGAATAAGAGAAGAAAAAGACGAAGACGAAAACAAAGGCAAAGTGGGGAACAGGAAAAGAAAGAAGGCGAAAACAAGAGTAAAAGTGGGGAACAAGAGAAGAAAAAGACGAAGACGAAAACAAAGGCAAAGTGGGGAACAGGAAAAGAAAGAAGGCGAAAACAAGAGTAAAAGTGGGGAACAAGAGAAGAAAGAAGAAGACAAAAGCAAGGACAAAGTGTGGAAAAAGAAAGAAGGCGAAAACAAGAGTAAAAGTGGGGAATAAGAGAAGAAAAAGACGAAGACGAAAACAAAGGCAAAGTGGGGAACAGGAAAAGAAAGAAGGCGAAAACAAGAGTAAAAGTGGGGAACAAGAGAAGAAAGAAGAAGACAAAAGCAAGGACAAAGTGGGAAAAAGAAAGAAGGCGAAAACAAGAGGTAAAGTGGGGAATAAGAGAAGAAAAAGAGGAAGACGAAAACAAAGGCAAAGTGGGGAACAGGAAAAGAATGAAGGCGAAAACAAGAGTAAAAGTGGGGAATAAGAGAAGAAAAAGACGAAGACGAAAACAAAGGCAAAGTGGGGAACAGGAAAAGAAAGAAGGCGAAAACAAGAGTAAAAGTGGGGAACAAGAGAAGAAAGAAGAAGACAAAAAAGCAAGGACAAAGTGTGGAAAAGAAAGAAGGAAAAACAAGAGTAAAAGTGGGGAATAAGAGAAGAAAAGACGAAGACGAAAACAAAGGCAAAGTGGGGAACAGGAAAAGAAAGAAGGCGAAAACAAAGAGTAAAAAGTGGGGAACAAGAGAAGAAAGAAGAAGACAAAAGCAAGGACAAAGTGTGGAAAAGAAAGAAGGCGAAAAACAAGAGTAAAAAGTGGGGAATAAGAGAAGAAAAAGACGAAGACGAAAGCAAAGGCAAAGTGGGAAACAGGAAAAGAAAGAAGGCGAAAACAAGAGTAAAAGTGGGGAACAAGAGAAGAAAGAAGAAGACAAAAGCAAGGACAAAGTGTGGAAAAAGAAAGAAGGCGAAAACAAGAGTAAAAGTGGGGAATAAGAGAAGAAAAAGACGAAGACGAAAACAAAGGCAAAGTGGGGAACAGGAAAAGAATGAAGGCGAAAACAAGAGTAAAAGTGGGGAATAAGAGAAGAAAAAGACGAAGACGAAAACAAAGGCAAAGTGGGGAACAGGAAAAGAAAGAAGGCGAAAACAAGAGTAAAAGTGGGGAACAAGAGAAGAAAAAGACGAAGACGAAAACAAAGGCAAAGTGGGGAACAGGAAAAGAAAGAAGGCGAAAACAAGAGTAAAGTGGGGAATAAGAGAAGAAAAAGACGAAGACGAAAAAAAAAAGGCAAAGTGGGGAACAGGAAAAGAAAGAAGGCGAAAACAAGAGTAAAAAAGTGGGGGAACAAGAGAAGAAAAAGACGAAGACGAAAAACAAAGGCAAAGTGTGGAAAAAGAAAGAAGGCGAAAACAAGAGTAAAAAGTGGGGAATAAGAGAAGAAAAGACGAAGACGAAAACAAAGGCAAAGTGGGGAACAGGAAAAGAAAGAAGGCGAAAAACAAGAGTAAAAGTGGGGAACAAGAGAAGAAAAGACGAAGACGAAAAACAAAGGCAAAGTGGGGAACAGGAAAAGAAAAAAGAAGGCGAAAACAAGAGTAAAAGTGGGGAACAAGAGAAGAAAGAAGAAGACAAAAGCAAGGACAAAGTGTGGAAAAAGAACGAAGGCGAAAACAAGAGTAAAAGTGGGGAACAAGAGAAGAAAAAGACGAAGACGAAAACAAAGGCAAAGTGGGGAACAGGAAAAGAAAGAAGGCGAAAACAAGAGTAAAAGTGGGGAACAAGAGAAGAAAGAAGAATACAAAAGCAAGGACAAAGTGTGGAAAAAGAAAGAAGGCGAAAACAAGAGTAAAAATGGGGAATAAGAGAAGAAAAAGACGAAGACGAAAACAAAGGCAAAGTGGGGAACAGGAAAAGAAAGAAGGCGAAAACAAGAGTAAAAGTGGGGAACAAGAGAAGAAAGAAGAAGACAAAAGCAAGGACAAAGTGTGGAAAAAGAAAGAAGGCGAAAACAAGAGTAAAAGTGGGGAATAAGAGAAGAAAAGACGAAGACGAAAACAAAGGCAAAGTGGGGAACAGGAAAAAGAAAGAAGGCGAAAACAAGAGTAAAAGTGGGGAAAAAAGAGAAAAAAAGACGAAGACGAAAACAAAGGCAAAGTGGGGAACAGGAAAAGAAAGAAGGCGAAAACAAGAGTAAAAGTGGGGAACAAGAGAAGAAAGAAGAAGACAAAAGCAAGGACAAAGTGTAGAAAAAGAAAGAAGGCGAAAACAAGAGTAAAAGTGGGGAACAAGAGAAGAAAGAAGAAACTCGATAGACTGTAAAGGAGAGAAAAAGTAAAAAATAAAAACTTTAGAAAAGCAGCGGCTAAGTGGAAAACTGAAAAGAAAGTTATATTCACAACTTTTCGGCCGTTGTACGCTCCGTCCTTCTTCAGGTGATTGGAATTTTGGACTGAACCCTTTATTTCGCCAACCTGGGTAGATTCTTCCGGTTCTTCTTCCGGGTATCTCAGTTATTTCCCTTTAACTGAACTCTCCAAGTTTTTTGGTTCACCACCGCCTTGTATTGATCTCATAACTCTAGTTGTGTCTAGTCACTGGATTTAACCAACGTCTTTATCCACTGGGCCATGGGTTAGCCCGTTATTGAGGGTAGTTGCTATTTAGCCCACAACAGAGGCAGATGTAGAAACCAGCTGCTGTTCGTCTGACCATATACCCAGCACAATTTTAATGCGTCCTAAATAAAAACATAAAACATACCAAGAGAGTTGTACCGTGTCCCCCGTGGCGAACTTACAAGTCAAAACCTTTTCATTCGTCCCGTTTCACTTAATGCTTACTTTCCTATTTTATACGCTATTTGCGATCGTCAGAGTTTGTCTGACGATCGCAAATAGCATGAAATCCAGGGTCACAGACTCACTAATCCACTAATATATATATATATATATATATATATATGAGATAACATCTATATATATATATATATATATATATATATATATATATATATATATATATATATATATATATATATATACAGGATGTATCAAAATACTTTTTTACCAACTTTAGGGCGGGTTCCAAACATCAAAACAAGGATAAAAGTTCATATAAACATATCTTTCGTTTTTGAGTTAACTTTAAAGCTTACAGTAGACGCTATTAGATATAGAATCCAAGATACAATCCCAAAATACTTTTACAAATTTGGGGGGCGGATTCCTGATTCTACCGTAAACTATCTTTTAACTTAATACATCCAAAACGTTTACATATACAGACAAACCTCTCATCTACGGACACCCCCTCAACGGACTTCGGATGCAACGGAGAAAATCTGCAGGCAAAATAAAAAAGATTCTGCAGGAAAAACAAAACTTCCAAATCGTCAGCGATGTATTTCAAAATTGCGGGTCGTATTAGTTCTCAAAGTGTCCTCGTGACGGCGGCGGGTCTTTCAATTTTAAACAAAGACGAGTGTACAGTATATAAAGTACAATATATTAGAGAGTACGTGAGAAATTACCTGTAAGAAATCTATTATTTTTGTTATTGTGATTAATATATCTATATTAAGTATATTTTTATTTATGCCATATATATATGTTTATAGTATTTACATTATGATCATAACTACTGATAGTTACTATAGCATTTATATAATTCAAAAATAATCCCTTCCCATCTACGGACAATCGGTTTTAACGGACCCCCTCCCGACTATTAGCCCGTTGATAAGAAGTTTATATATATATATATATATATGTGTGTGTGTGTATGTGTGTGTGTGTGTGTGTGTGTAATAATGATGTATACATTTTATATATTTTTAAAAGAAAAAGTGTATGACAAAATTTTTTTCAATTTATCATACATCTTTTCTTTCAAACAAACAAATATATATATATATATATATATATATATATATATATATATATATATATATATATATATAACTCTCTCAACTCCGATTATTTTCATAAATGGGCAATTCCATTCATTTATGCCCTATATGACACTTGGAGAAACCATGGTTTTCCGGCAAAGGTGCCGTGCGCTAGAATCGTCTTCCCAGGATCCAGAAGTCACCTACCTGAAAAAATCGTGAGATTAAAATCTGAGTCACATAGCCAATAAACGAACACTCTAACCACTCAGTCTTATGTTTATTATGTTTATAAACATTGCATTGTGGCCGTCGTCAATCTAGTCTAGTTGTACTTGTATTATATATTTCATTTTAATTTTATTTTAAATTTAACTCTAAACTTAAATAAACTATAATTTATTTTTACTCCTGTGTCGAAGTTAACCGTAATAAATGTTAATCTTAATTTTATTTTTGTTATTTTTATTATTTATACATTATTTTAGTCATTGTTACCTGACCTCTTTAATAATACCTTATGATTGATATAATAATATAGAAATTTAAAATGATTAGACGTTTGTTCATATTCGTAAAAACAATACGCTAAAATTAGCATTTTCTCTCGGCCGAGTGTTGAAGGGTAGGAACTCTGCCTGACACCAAATCGGTCGGGTTTTGATCCAAACTCAACTATATCTTCCGTCATTTATCTTTTACCTTTCTATGGGCAATAACATCAATTCTCATTTCCAGCTTAATTTACTGTAATTTGGAGGTTAATATTAATTTTATTTTACCTCTATTTCACTCTCTATTTATTTTTTAAAAATTTATTTTAAATATTTATTCGTTATATTATTTGGATTATTTTTCTCTTTAATAGTAAAAAAAAAATACAAAAATAATATAATACAAAAATAAATGCAAAAATAATAATAATACAAAAGTTTAAAATGTATACTAAATACATTTTAAACTTTTGTATTATTCTAATTCTTACTGTAAAGTTAGTTCTGTTAAGTATAATTAATATAACAAAATAAAGGTTTAAAATTTGTTTAGTATTCTAATTTAAATTGTAAATTCTATTTTATTAAGTATTGTATTACTCCTTTGCATTCCATGAATAATTTTCTTTGAATATGGAACATTTTTGCCATAGAAACTTTAATCTAAACTGGCTACGTTATCGTTTAAATTTGAATTCTTTGATTCGACGGAATTTCATTGGTTGCGTCTTAACCTTTATTTCCTTTTCTTCGTCTTTTTTCCTCTCCCCCTTCCCTCTTTCGCTTTTATTAATCACTTAGCTTTCTTTCTTTCTCCATATAGAAATCCTTTTTACCTTTTATGGAACATTTTCCAAAGACGGAAGTTGGAGTTGTGCTTCGTTAACTGTATTTCGGAATAAAAAGTATTTTATTATCATCATGGTTTCCCACCTGAAGAAACGTTACTTTTTAACGTTGAAGCAAGTTTTATAGTAGGTATGTACATGTCTTAATGTAACAGTGCATAATAAATAAATATTTATTGCCCTACTTTTGTATTGAGCCCTGTTTTAAATTAATGTTTTGAACGTTAAAATGTTTTTCATTCTTTTAAATTTGTATATATATATATATATATATATATATATATATATTGTTAACAGTTAATATATTTCAGCCTTGAAAATGGCTCAATATATGACAGACAGCGCTCGGAAAGAAAAAACAATTGAACAGTTTTTATATAATTTATCTACCAAAAAAAAATGATAAGATCACATGAGAAATTGTATAAAAAAACTAAATCAAAGAACCTTGTCTGTCATATTCAATGAAACATGCATGAAAGAAGGATTGCTGCTTAAATACACAAATATATATATATATATATATATATATATATATATATATATATATATATATATACTTACTTTCCCTGACGATCCGTTTAGGTGAAACCTAGATAGGTTTGTCTAGCTCACTAGGTGTATCTAGGTCTGCTCTACGGTTGTATTGAGCGCTTTTGTTAGTTAGGCTTTTGTTAGTTAGTTGTTTACTCGTATCGGGTTTTTTTTCTTTGGGCTTCAGACCTGCATCTGTGCGATTTTTTTCGACAGAAGTTCATGTTTGTAGCTCTTTCTTTTTTTTAAACCTTTTTTCCCTCGAGATTGATTTGATTATTAGCAAATCAAAAAATTCGAGGGTTTTTCAAACGATTCTAGTTATATATATATATATATATATATATATATATATATATATATATATATATATATATATATATATATATTTTTATATGAAATTTTGTATTAACTTTAAGTATTTAAAGTATTATTTTTTCTTTTTTTTTCCTTTTTCTTTTTTTTTAATAAAAATTTGCAATCATTGTATAATAAATATATGGAGTGTTCCAGCATATTTATTAAAAAAAAATTAAAGATTGCGTTGTGCATGAAACACCGAGTCGTGGTGAGGAATCATATATTTATTTATTAATATATATATATATATAAACATATAGTTTCGCTATTATGCCATGTTTACTCGACTAGCATATCATTATTAACATCTATTATTATAGTGAGTTTGCACATAGCTTTGTACCAGACTTAGCTAAGTAAATATTTGCGACCTACTCTGGTACTTGAAATACTTACATCTTTCCCATTGGTATTTAAACCAAGGTGAAAACACGATTTCGTCTGTTAATTTTCTCAGCACACAAGGCTTTTCCTCTTTTAAAAATTGGCGTACATCTATAAATTGGCGTAAATCTTCCTAGTTTATGTCTCCAAAATGCACTTAATCCTGAATTAAGTTAAACTAAAGGAAGCATTGCAGAAACTGAACAGCTTTTATTCATTTTCTTTTCATTTTTTGAATACATTTGATGATTTGAAAGATCTTCAGTTTTTCACGGGAAAATGGCGGGAAAGCTCTTTTTACAAACTGTAAAATAGATAGACATGTAATTAAATGTGTTTTTTCTGGGTGGAACTCAGTTCACACTTGCACTAACAAAGACAAACAAGTACGCAAACATACACTAAATTGCATATTTACATACACTTATATACACATTCACACATACCTTATATACACACATACTTGCATAGACGCACATACAAGTATGCATGTATGCATATTCCATATGCATACAAATTTACATATCTGCGTATACACACATACACACACATATACACGCACGCACGCACACACATACATACATACATATATATATATATATATATATATATATATATATATACACACACATATACATGCATACATACATACCAAATGCTACTCGAAATTTCGGGAAGTTAGAACTTTTTTCAATTTTTAATCGGTAAGCAGATACAGCTATTGTTGATATGAAAGATGATGTCATTGTGTATACGATGACGTCACACACAGGTGTTCCATAAATAAAGCATGTATCCTCTTATAATGGACGACTTCGCTAATTGGCAAGGAAAAGTTCAATTTCTGAAGAAAAAATATTCTAAAATTGAAGAATAAAGAAAATATTAAAGAGGACAATTAAGAAAGAAAGAAAGAAAGAAAGAAAGAAAGAAAGAAAGAAAGAAAGAAAGAAAGAAAGAAAGAAAGAAAGAAAGAAAAGCGAAATATTTAAAAATAAATAATCGAGAAAGTTGAGTAAGGAAAATCCAAAAAGGGCGAAAAAAATAAAAATTAAACAAAATCGATAAAGAAAGATTTAAACACGAACATTTAAAACGCATAAGACAGACATAAATAAAAATGGAAAACATGAATTAAAAACTGATGAATATAAGAAATTGAATAAAAAAGAAAGAAAAATTTCAAAAAAGAAGAAAAGAAACTCGTTGATAGGATGGAGAAAAATAAATCAAATCACCTGAAGAAATATATGACCAACGTTTGAAAATAAACCTGCTCTTTCAGTGTCAAATAAAGCTTTTATTAAAATCATTTCATCGTGGAAACTTTTTTCTCGTTAATAAATTTAAATATCACATCAAAGACAATGTTATTTCGGACCTTCAAAACATAGAAAACTGGAGCATTGGGCTGTTGGTGGTGGGAACTCTTGGAGAGTGGCATCAGGAAAATGTACTCCACCTATAAAAAGAAATAATTCAAAGATCTCTTCGTAATTTGAAGTTGTTTTGAATAGGAAGCTTACCTGAAATTTTTCGAAAGGCCCAAATTCTCTCAACCCCAATTACCAAGAGTAATGATACAAAATATGCTATAAAATCCTAGAAAATTCAAAGACCCACTTTTGAATTAAAACACAAATATATTTTTTATATAGAAAAAATTCAGAAACTTAATTACATATACAATAGTTCCACTAAGACACAAGTGGTTACTAGGAGTGAAAGAGAATGAAAAGGAACGGAAAACCCAACCCTGAACAAGAGATAAACTGCTACTCGTTTTCAAAGACTGGGAAGGAATGCGAAAAAGAAATAGATGAACCTATCTACACCCTGTATACAAGTAATAAAAATCTCTCATTTTCACAAAACACTTTGTACATTATAAAAAATATTCCTTTTTTTCTGCCTTTCATCTTTGGTTTTTAATTCTTGTAATGTTCTCATTTTGAAAGAGCAAAATAAAATGGTCAGTGTTTAAATACTGACTCTAACGTATAGATTCAAAGGATCAGGAATAATCGGCTTTGAACTTTGTCCTCACTTAATGCCATTCATTTTTCCTACGCTAATATAATCATTAATGAATCCAGGATATTAAAATAACTCGAGACAAATTAATCAGTGTATTGATTGTGTGTATAAAATGTTAAAAATGTATGAAAAATTGAAAGTAAAGGCTCTTTTACAAAACCCAAACCTAACACATTTGTTAACCTATTTACTTGTATTTTACAAGTATACAAATTTAATGTTGAAATAATAACTTACACAGCAATTCTTCATTAATACAAGTTTGATTAAGGACGAGAAATATGAAACATTTTGTGATAGATGCATGTTTAATAAAGGTTGTAGTCACCAAATATTGCAAACACTGTCCCTTTGTTAGACTAAAAGCCGTGGCAACAGAATTTTAGACATGTAAATGATGGGTGTATGGAAATAGAATGAATTTCAACATGGCGATATTTTATATTTTGGTATTTATATAGTTGGAGATATTGATAGTTCAAGATATTGAAAGTTAGGAATTGTTTGCGTGATACGTGTGTGCATGTGTGCGTGTGTGTATGGGTGTGTGAAAAAGTTCACTTATTAAGAGGGGAAATAGTAAGGGAGGAAAAGAAAGAGAAGAGAGAGAAAGACAGGAAGTGTCCCAGTTTTATAGCGGCTTCACAGTGCCCTCTAACGATTGATTGACAAAACTAGTGAAGCTATTTGGGGATAACCCACAAATGTAAATATCTTTTTAGTTTTTGTACACGTGAACATTGTAGTGAGTGTGCACAAAAACTGCCGATAAGGTTTTGACTGAGAACTTTCAATTGAATGCTTAGACATTTTCCAGATCCAATACCTTAATAGTTGGACACAAGGTTTGCATTTAACTTTTTTTAATCATTTCACCCCAAGCATTACAAAGGATTACCGAGTGTTTAAGAATATTAGAAAAATATACTATTAAGGAGAAAGGACAATAAAAGGACAAGAATTAGGAAAAAAGAAGAATACGATTGACATTGCATTTAAATTTTTGAAGATCAAAGTTGACTGGGAAGCAAGAAGCCGGAAGTGAGTTCCGCAAGCGAGAAGTGCGAGAGAAGAAACTGTTAGTATAAAGCGTATGGTTACATTTATCCATTTCAACTGTAATATGATGAGACCTTGGCGCCAATCTAGTGACGCGCTCAAATTCATAAATTCTAGGTACCATAGAGGAAAATTCATCCAAACAATTACCATAAAATTATTTCTAGAAAAGGCACAGGGAAGCTACGTTAAGCCGGTGGGGGGAAATGACTGAAATCGAGATGATAGGTCAGTTACAATAATATTGTAGATTCTTCTTTGGATTTTATCAAAAATTTGTAAATATTACCAGGAGCACCAGACCGGATGTGGCAGCAATATACAATGCAAGGAATGTTGGCCTTATGATGTCTATGTTGCTTTATGAAGATCTAAATTAGAAAAGGAAAAACTAAAAGCGAATTTATTCTCTGAACAGAATGTATAGGTTTTTAAACAGACACAGATTCTATTTTCTTCATCGAAGGACATTTTATTCATCCTTTGGTTCATTATTTTAGTTTCTAACAACAACACGGTTACTATTTAGTAGTACTTGGTGTAAACTAATGGAATAAACAGCACTTATATAACTGAATTCGGGAAAAGGTGATGGTTATATAACCAATATTATGAATGATTGCAACACAAAATATGCAATATAATGTTATGCAGTGCTTTTCTTTCGAAAGGTGTACGCCAGTGCTACTCGAATTGTGGTACCTGAGACAACCTATACATGTCTGTAGGTGTGTGTGTGTGTGTGTGTGTGAGAGAGAGAGAGAGAGAGAGGGTGAGAGAGAAAGAACCGAGAGATGAGATAGAGAGAAGGGGAGATAGCTGAGAGAGGAGAGCAAGAGGTGATAGAGATAATGAGAGGGAGTGGGGAGGAGAAATAAAGGAGAAAGTAGAACCTGTCTTTGATCATGATACTAAAGTAAAAAATATCCTGAACAATACTTCACTGATCTACTAGCTTGGTCATTTTGAATCACACGATACGCAAGCTCACTCAATAACGTCTCATCGCCGACTATTTAATCCCACATGAGAGTGTCTGCTCAGGCATATGCAGTAAGGTCCCTTATGATTAAATGACCAACTTCAATCAAGTCAAATACTAGAGATATTCCAAATGGCTGAATGCTTTTCGGACAGATATCGCAGATATAGTTTGCAACGGGCTTGAAATGCCGAGAAGTAAGCTAATCTCAAAGTGACTATTGTAATAAATTCGATTCTTACTGTGTGTTTCATTATTTGGGTATTGTGCGAAACTAGAGCAAGTAACTTCTAAATTCTGCATATACCTTTGCCATGGAACAATACTACCCATGCAGACGATAGTTAGTGTAGGCTATTCAAGCATCAATAAGAGCCTTGATTAGATTATCACTTGCCGTACTACACTGAATAAACAGCTATTTAGAGCAACTGGTCTGTAACGACATTAATCTCGTGGGTGATTGTCACTGAATTCGATTATCAGTAAGTGTGCGCAATTTTAGCCTTATGTCAGACTAGATTAAATATAGTAAATATTTACATTTAATTAAAAGAACATGGATTTGAACTAGAAAATATACTTCAAGAAATACCTTTTGTTTCTGAATAATCGATTTGTGGTTGATCAATTCGTTTTGTTTCAATAAGTCGAGTTTGGTTGGCAAAAAGAGATGAACGGAATTGAAGAAAGAAAATGACGAAAAACGAAAGAAGAAAAGTGGATAAATGAAATACTAAAGGGAATATGGAAACTTGAAAGAAGAAGGGAAAGAAAAAAGTGACGGAATCGAAAGAAGAAAATAAAGAAGATAAGAGGGAAGCGAAAGAAAGAAGGAAAAATTAGATTAAGAAAAGAAAGAATTTCTATAGATAAAGAAAGAAAAAAGTGGGTAGCAAGAAGATAAGGACAACGAAAAGAACAAGGAGAAGAAAGTAGAAATGAAGAAAAATATCAAGAAATAGAAAGAGAGGAGAAGGAACGAAAAAGGGTAGTGGGAGAAAAAGTCTTTAGAATTCATTGAACGCCATAATGACACTGCAGATAACTGCAGGGCTCCAAAATATGGCGTTAAAGTCGACGTTTTTCTACTTTCTTTTTAAGATGACAAAATCAGGAAGGCAGCTATTAAGAGATCAGCCATGGGGGCTTCGACATCCAAGTTTCAACCCGATTCTTTTTTTCTTTTCGCAACCTCTTTCCAGTCAAATTCTTTTCAACCTTCTATTTAAAAAATACACATAAAATAATGTCCCATTAGCTATTTCTTTCATCTGACCGCCATTAAGAATTTTACCAAAATAATTGTCCCTAATTTACAACAAAAAAAATATTTCCAATGATTTTGCAAAAATATGTGAAGTCCAAATCGAACGAAAGACAAAGACAAAAATAGTGGAAATGAAATAAATGTGGAGTTAGAAAACATTTCCCTTACAAAAAAGAGAAAAATGAAATTTTAGAGGAACGAAAGTTTCTAAGTTTTCGTTTGATGACTTTTTTTTTCTTTAAAGGTGGATATTCAAAATAATAATAAGAGAGTAATACAGAAAACGAAATCATCGGAGAAGGAAACAACGAATAATAATAATAATAATGGTCAATACTCTTCCTGTACCAAACAAACTGATGTAGACAAACCCCGTACTTATCATTGGTTATGTAGTGCAGAGTTAAAAGCTGAAACTAAATGTTTTATTCTTGCTGCACAGGACCAATGCTCGCTCACTAGAAATTATCAAGCACACGTACTAAAAAATAGTGTCAATCCGAAATACAGATTATGTGATAAATATCCAGAAACAATTGATTATCTTGTATCAGGTTGCACAGTGTTAGCACCCATTGAATATAAGACTCGGCATGATAGACTAGGCCAATATCTGCACTTGAAAATATGCAACTTTTACGGAAGGAAACTACAAGAAACTAGTCTGAAGATAACACAATCCTGATTACTGAGATAGGCCCTGTAACAATTTTATGGGATTTTATCATACAGACAGACAGGATAATCGAAATTAATTGTACAGACATTGTGATGAAAGACCACGAAAACAGAATGTGTTTTCTTATTCAAATATCTGTCTCAGCAAATTGCAATCTTCAAGAAACTCTATCAAAATACAAAGAACTTGAAGTGGAAATCTAAAAAATGTGGTACATGAGGACATCAATAATTCCAGCTATAGTTGGAGACCTTGGATTGATTGGAAAAGATTTAGATAAGGGATTCCTAGTAACACATGACTTAAAAAATAAAAAAAAAATTGTACTCAAAGTACAGCTCGCACATTTCGAAGAGCTTCATCTATGTAAAATGTGTGTGGTATTAGGGATTTATTTTTAAAAAAATGATCAGTGGAAAATGTCATAAAACCACTTCTGACCAGAAGGACATTCATATACAACAGAAATCAAAAGAAACATCAACAACAACAACAACAACAATAATAATAATAATAATAACTGTCTTACAAAACTACAAAAATCCGGAAACTACAGGAGACTGTATGATGATATGTAAAAAACAAAACATGAAAGAATTAAGAAACTTTATTGAGTGATAAAGAAAGCCAACAGGTTCAAAATGGAGTTTCAAATCGGTGAAGAAATGCAAGTAAAGTATAATATATCGACTACAGCTGCAAAATACTTTAAAAAGAAAGCAAAGGTAAATGCAACCGACCAGAAACAGAAACAATGGCAAGATAAACTGCTTCACTGTCAATACTCTGTCCGTAGCAAACAAGCTGATGTAGATAATAAACCCTGTACGCATAGTAGTGCAGGGTTAAAAACTGAAACCGAAGATTTTATTATTTGCTGCACAGGACTAATGCTTACTAACCAGAATGGCTTTATCTATGTAAAATATATGTGATTTATATTTTTTTTTATTTTTTATGCTGAGTGGAAAACGCGATGATGCCATTTCTGACCTTAGGTCTCTTAGATGTCGAAAAAGTGCTAAAACATATGCAAGAGGAAAGGATGAATCAGCTTCGATCTCTCAATCAAGAGACACGAGGAATGCAGAGGACAAAGACCAGTTACAACAGCCAAAACGGCACTAAGACAAAGTGAAGGATGAACAAAATTAAGAAACACAAAGAGAAGAAATAAAAATAAGAAAAATCCAATGAATCAATTTTGACATGGCGACGTAGAGGAAAAGAAGAGAGATAAAATGAGTCAGTCTTAATATTTTGCCGAAAATAATGCGATAAGAAACAACTAAGATAAGACCAGTACGATAATAATGCCATAAGAAACAACTAAGATAAGACCAGTATAGATAAAACACAGGAAAACGACAAATTTAAACGGCATGGAAATAAAAAAAATGAAACAACGAACGACATAATCAGCGAAATCAGAAATGATACAAGAATGTGCAATGACTGGAATATGAAATTTAAAAGCAAAAGACGAAGATAGTCACGGAGAAGACGGCAGACGGCGAAGAGGGACGACAGCAATAATAATAATATTAATAAAGGGAAACTGGATATAAATGATGGAGTAGTAGCAAAGAAGAAGAGGGTAAAAGAGAATAGTGAGAAGGTAATCGAGAAGAAGTCGGTGAAGAAGAACAAATATAATAATGAGAATAAAATTGAGAAAAGAGATGCAGGAAAACGAGTCGAAGATGGCCGAGAAGAGAAGAAAGGATGATGATCATGATGATCATGATGATGGCAACAACAACAACAACAATAATGAGAAAAAAAGGTATCATGGCCGGGTGTCAAAAGGTATTTAAGTTTGCAAGATGAGATAGCCAAGGTAACATAGGAGTCACATTTAGACACTTGGAAACATCCTTCAACAGAGATTGTCTGAGCGGCGTGAAGATATTTGTAACTGAGTCTCACCTTCAAGCTTATGAGCTGCTTTTATCAAAACCTGTCATAATATGTTGCTCAATATTTGAGTGTGATGCATATAATTAGTATACGCTTATCAAAATGGTTGTAATGATGAGAATGAGTGGACCTTTTATATTTGTCAACCATTCATACTTCCTTAGTACGCTGCTCTCTCAATCAATAATAATATTAATGAAAATAATAATAATGATGATAATAATAATGATGATGATAATAGTGATAATAATAATAATAATAATAATAATAATAATAATAATAATAAAGTGTGATGCCACAAATAAAACACCTCTTGCCAGAAAGGGTCAAATGTGAACTTGGTAATTAATAATGAAACAAATAAACTCGTCCTTCATTGGCCGTCGCTCAGTTAACCGATGATCGTGTCTCCACAAACCAGTCTGGGATCGAAAAATCCAACCTCTATAAATCCCTCAAATACTGAGAATGACCACTCTCATAATCTCATGGAATAGGGAGAATTATAAAGAAGATATACAAGTATATTACTATACTATACTATACTATACTATACTATACTATACTATACTATACTATACTATACGCTGTCTTTTATAATATAGCGCCCTTAATGAGGCCTACAAAATATAGAAAAGAAAATTCCCGAACACCAAGTGAAATATAGACACTAATGGACGAGAAAATAGCAAATGAAACATCAATAAAGAAAAACGATTGACAAATGCAGAAACTTGAAGAAACAGAATTGAATAGAAATTTAAAGATTAGTAGAATTGAAAATTTTGCAAATCCATCGATATGATGAATACTAATAAAATGAAAGTTTCAATAAAAATATATTTAGAAATAGACAAGAAAATCAGGACGAGGAAAACCAAATAAAATATGGAAAAAAAACGACAAAAATCATGAAGAATTTAAAGAAACAAAACATAAGAAAATTAATAAAAATACAAAATAATACAATATGAATAAAGGAAAATTTGAAGAGAATTAAATTAAAAAAAATGGAAAACATTATTAAAATAGCAAACAAATCAATCATTGAAATAATAAAAGAAATTGATTTTAATTTGGGGTGGTTCAATCAGTTAGTTATGTGATACACGCGTAAGCGATCATGTGTCTTTCGATACATGACTGACGAGGCAGATTTTGCCCCGCAGTAGGTTACCATTTTTTCTGCGATAGACCAGTTGCCATCCAAGGCTATAAGCACCCGGTCTGTCCTGCTATTTACCAATAGCTGGGTGGGGGAGAAGAAGAGGATCCATACTTTTCCCAAAGATATTAGCACGTAAGTGAATATAATGGCTTCGACTGGAATTCGAACTCGGCTCTCCGATTGCTCAATCCGAGCCGCTATCCATTACTTCACCGTAACTCTGCAGCGATAGTAATAAGATCAATACGTGGGTAAAAGAACCACGGTAGCAAAGTAAGATAGAGAAATAAATTGAAATTCCACAAAAAAAGAACTCTCATTTTTAGAATAAAATGAAAATGAGAATGAATGGAATAAAAACAAAACAGGAGATTATTAAAAATAAAACGTAAACATAAAAAGGCGAAAATGGCATACCAACTATAAAGGAGATACTAAAGCAATGCATGCAGCTAAAACCGCAAAGAAAAAGAAAATACGAAAAAAAAGGGGGGGGGGTTTATATAAAAGAAAATTCAAATATATCACAAAAGACAGGGTAATTAATGAAGCCTACAAAGTAAAACAACATTAAGAGAATTCTAGAATACGAATGAAGAGAATTAATTTAAAAAAAGGTGCAGAATTACAAAGAAATAAAGGAACAGAAATAAAGGAACAGAAATGAAGCAACAATAAAAGTTAAGGAACAAAGTCTCACAAAATCAAAAAAGGAAGTCTATTTACCATTCATGCACAAACCATATTCAAATCAGTTCTTTGAAGTCATTAACAATCCATAACTAAATCCAAAATGGCTGACACAAATCCCTAAAACCGTTAACTCCCAAATTATTGACCAATACTTATCCATGAGTTACAAAATATTAAGTTCAATTCTAACTAAAAGAACATATCAGTCCCTTGATGGAAATAGCATTCTCGCAGAAGAGCCAAAGAGATGCTAGAAAGTTTCTTATGTTTCCTAAGATCAACAGCTGATCATCAAGATGTTAGTGGAAGATTTGTCATTGAAAACCTCGAAACTGAAGCAATGTGTGGATAGACGATAAAAATCATTTGATAGTGTTCCACATGACTGAATCATGAAGACATTAAAATTAATGGACATTTCTCCGCTTCTCGTTAATCTTTAAAAATCCCGTGTAAAATAAATGGACAGACACTTTAATCCTAAAGCACTTTAATGGTGAAATAATATGTGACAATTTACAGGTGAATAGAGGAATATTTCAAGGAGATTCTGTTTCGCCTCTATTCTTCTGTCTTGTATTAAAAGCTGCCATCAAATGAAATAACACACACAAGTTGTGCTTATCAGCTTAACTGATCATTAATCACTTATTTTACATGGACGACGTAAAATTGTTTTCGAAAAGGATAATCAATTAGAGAGTTTATTAAAACAATCAGAATATTCAGTGATGATAATCGACACGGAATTTGGTGAAGAAAAATATGTCCAGGCAACCTTCAAAGGAGGTAAATTGGCGTGAACAGCTCAAAGAAAGATTGACAAAGCAACTGTGATTCGACAACTCGATCAAGAATTATATGAACAAAACATGCTATAAATAAAAGACAAGGAACCCAATATGCAAAAAGGAAAGAAAAATTAGAATAGAATTTTTTAGGCGAGTAAGGGCGATAAATAAAACTGAATTAAATTCAAAAATAGATTTGAATTTATTAACAGGTTAACATTATCTGTGTTTACGTCCCATTTCAATGAAGAGATACAAAGTCTTTACTATATATACAACATGCACCAACCCCCCAAAATCAGATCATCTGTTCGTGTCTCAGGCAGACAGAAATAGAAAACTGATCCGAAACATAGATCTTGAAAGATATCTTCACTTCAACAATGATCGCATGCTAAAGTTCGTTTCCCAATAGAAATCCAACAAAAAAAGCCTCATTGAAGTCACAAATCCAAACAAGATGAAATAGGAGTTGAAATACCAAAAGTAGCGGCTATAAACAACAGTATAAAATAAGGGCTTAACTAAGGTGAAACCAAATGAGAAGAAAAACCTTTACGTGACCGATACGTAATTGGTGCTGACAAAAATCTGACCCAGTAGTGATTGCAAAGCTCAAGCTTGAAACCAGAAACAGAAGGATTCATCGAAGCTGCACAACATCAAAATATGCCAACAAGTCCTTACGAGACACGTATTTAAATGAATGGCCCAAATCCAAAATGTCGTTTTTACGAACACTGGGGAAACTATTAACCATCTCATATCAAGTGGCTCTACTCTAACTCAAAATGAATTCAAACAGAGACATGGTAGGATAGAGAAATACCAGCATTGGATATGCCATGAAAAAAATGGTATAAATAGAAACCATTGGGAGTCGATCATACATACCGATTACACTCGACAAAACAATAGAACAAATAATTCCAGCGGTAGTTGGAGCATTAGGATTGATTTACTGAAGAGATGCTTGGTAATCCATGCCTTAAAGAAATACAAAAAAAATGTACCCACAAGTACAGCTCACTCATTATGAAGAGCTTTATCTATGTAAAATGTGTGTCATTTTGGTTTTCTTTCTTTTTTCTTTTTTTTTTTTTTTTTTACAAAAAATGATGAGTGGAAAATGTCATGAAGCCATTACTGACCTTCATTTTCTTGGACATGGAAGGAAATGTATATACAACAGAAATCCAAGGAAATAATAATAATAATAATAATAATAATAATAACTTCAAAAGGTGTTATTCCTTCCTATCTGATTAAAATCATTCCAGTAAAAATGTTTGACAAAATATAAGTACTTAGAAATAAAAATTCCAAATATGTGTCATTTAAACACAACCCCTGTTCCAATAATAATAGGAGCACTTGGTAGAATTAAACGAATACTGATACACACACTAAGAAAATCCCAGAAAGCTCATCACAAAGTGAGATACAAAAGATTGTGCTCATACGCATTGCTCACGAACTCAGAAAACATCTTTCTCGATGTAATCCTGTTCAATAAACTTACAAGAAAATAAAATCTCGGATCTCAGGTAAAAATATTTTTAATTAATTGCACCAAACACCAAATCAAAGAAACTGGAAATAATAATGATAATAATAATAATAAAACATCAACAATCCCTGCTATAGTTGGAGCCCTCGGATTGAGAAAAAGATTCCAGTAGACTCATTGAAGAGATTCCTGGTAGCCCATGCTTTAAAGAAATACAAAAATTGTTCTCACGAGTACAGCCCACAACCTACAAATAGCTTTATCTATTTAAAATATTTTTATTTTAATTGGTCAGTGGAAAATGTCACGGAAAGAAATGAGTACACATCAGAAATCAAGGGAAATAAAATAATGATCTCAAACTCTTTGCCAAAAACGACAATGAGTTGAAGGGCCTCCTCAATATTGTAAAATACTTCAGTGACGACATAGGTATGGACTTCGGATTAGATAAATGTGCAAAAGTAACATTCAAGAAAGGTAGAATTACAGAAACACCCTTAATAGATTTAGATTTTGTCACAAAGATTAGGGAAATGGAGCATGATGAAGCTTATAAGTACCTAGGAATTAGCGAAGGAGATGGCATACAACATCCCCAAATGAAGTAAAAAATAAGAAAAGAGTACTACAGACGTGTACGTCTGGTACTAAATACTGAGCTAAACTCAAAAAACAGAATATCAGCCATAAATACATTGGCTGTCCCTGTGGTGCAATACAGCTTTAATGTCCTTAACTGGACCATAGCTGAAATTAAGCGAATGGACGCCAAAACGAGAAAGCTTCTCACTTGCTATCGCATGCATCATCCCAAAGCTAATGTTGGTCGTCTGTATGTGCCCAGATCCGAAGAAAGCAGAGGATTAGTTCAACTAGAACTGTCCCACAAAACTACAACAATTGGCCTCCAAAGATACTTGAAAACTACAGAAGACTGTATGCGTCAAGGAACATGAAAGTAGTAAGCGTCTTTACTCCGTAATAAAAGATACCAACAAATTCAAAATGGAATTCCAAATGGGCGTAGAGATGCAACTACAGCACAATACACCGGCTGAAACTGAAAAATGCCTAAAAAAGACAGCAAAGACGAATGCAACCGACCAGATACAGAAGCGATGGCAAGATAAATCGCTTCATGGCCAATACTCTGCCCGTACCAAACAAGCTGACGTAGACAAAATCCGTACCCATCAGTGGCTACGTAGTGCAGGGTTGAAAGCTGAAACTGAAGGTTTCATCCTTGCTGCACAGGACCAATGCTTGCTAACTAGGAATTATCAAGCACATGTACTAAAATTCTGTGATAAATATCAAGAAACGATTGATCATCTTGTCTCAGGTTGCACGACATTGGCACCCACTGAATATAAAACCCGACATGACAGAGTGGGCCAATATCTGCGCTGGAAAATCTGCAACTTCTACGGGAAGGAAACTGAAAGAAAATGGTATGAACACCAACCAGACCCGGTTACGGAGATAGGACCTGTTACAATTCTATGGGACTACCCAATACACACTGACAGAACAATCAAAGCCAACCGCCCAGATATTGTTATTAAAGACCACAAACAAAAAAAGTGCCTTCTTATTGATATGGCAGTCCCTGCTGACTGCAATGTATCTTTGAAGATATTCAAAAAGTTGTCAAAATACAAGGACCTTGAAATAGAAATCTCAAAAATGTGGCATATGGGAACATCAACAATCCCTGTTGTAGTTGGAGCCCTAAGACTGGTTGGAAAAGATTGCAGTAGACTAATTGAAGGGATTCCTGGAAGTCCATGCCTCAAGGAGAGACAAAAATTTGTTCTGACAAGTACAGCCCACACTTTACGAAGGGCTTTATCTATATAATTTTTTTTTTTTTTTTTTTTTGTCAGTGGAAAGTGTCATGATGCCAACTCTAACCTTAGGTCCCTGGGCGGGACCCGGAAAGAAATGTGTAAACGCCAGAAATCAAAGAAAATAAAAAAAGTAATAATAATAATAATAACCCTGTTACGGAGATAGGATCTGTAACAAATTTATGGGACTTCGCAATACACAGACAGTGCAATCAAAGCTAATTAACCCAGACATCTCGGTAAGTGACTGCAAAGACAAAATGTGCCTTCTTATTGACATGACAGTCCTTCAGATAGTAATGTATCTTTGAAGATTTTCAAAAAACTATCAAAATACAAGGACGTTGAAATGGAAATCTCAAGAATGTGGCAAATGTGAACATCAACAATTCTTCTTTAGTTGGAGCCATCGGACTGATTGGAAAGGATTTCAATAGATTCATTGAAGGGATTCCTGGTAGCCCATGCTTTAAAGAAGTACAAAAAAATTGTCCTCACAAATACAGCCCATACCTTACGAAGGGCTTTATCTATATAAAATATGTGTGATTTTTTTTTTAATTGCTCAATGGAAAATACCATGATGCCATTTTTGACCTTAGGTCTCTGGTCGCGACCCCGAAAGAAATGAGTATACACCAGAAATCAAAGGAAATAAAATAATAATAAGAAGAAGAAGAAGAAGAAGAAGAAGAGGAAGAAACAGGGAAAGGGATAGGAACATCCAAATGAGAACGCGGCTAAAATTCTCTAAAATATAAAAGAGAATCCTGGAGTATTAAATAAACTTCATATTCCTTGGACTTCAATGAAAATCAGGATCTTCTACCGATGTAAAAATCTGAATAGAAATGAACATTATAATTCTGTTTGTTCTTTTGTTTCTTAGGGTGTACATTACGCCTGTCATGAATTCAGATAAACAATCGACCATTCATGTTTGATTGCAAAAATTGACGGAAAAAGGGTCAAAATCCAAGGCTCTGTTCGTTTTTAAAGAAAGATAGAAAGAAATTAAAACTTTTTTCTATCGAACAAGACAAGAGATAAGCGTAATTCCGAAACTAGTCAACATTTAATTAGCTGTTTTTGATAATATTTTGATGTTTATTCACATCATCGTCAAAACATTTAATTATGAAGCTTATGGTGATTTTCTAAGCGTAGCTTAAATGTGGGACACCGACGAAAGTGTGAGGTACTCAGTGAGGGTCGAACTCACTATTCAATCGTAATTGATCCTAGCGAGAAAAGCTTGCTAATCATTACAACACGTCACAGTGTCCCTAATTACGAAGCTTACACGATGACTTTGTATTGACTATCAATGCTAACCTTTTCCCTCTCAATGTGCCAATGTGGCACAAAAGAATTGAACCATACGGCTGGAAGAATGTTAATCAAATTTAGTGCTTTCATTTTGTTCTCTCTCTCTCTCTCTCTCTCTCTCTCACACACACACACACACACACACACACACACACACACATACACAAGCACACATATACACACACACACTCTCTTCCCTCTTTTTTCTCACAATTTTCTCTCTAACATACGCACTTTCTCTCTCTACACTCGCACACACTCTCACTCTCCCGCTCTCTCTCTCTCTCTCTCTCTCTCTCTTCCACGAGTTCACATATGGCTTTGCAACATTGCTGTCAAAAATCTCCATTTAAAAAGCTTCTTAAAAACACCTGTGTTGTAATATTAATAGACATCGACTGAGATATCAAACAACTTTTTACAGAACAATTCATTAATACTTAACAATCTTAATTACAAATATTTCTGTCGAAATGAGAAAAATGCCGGATTCTTTCCAGACCTTTTTGCTGTCGAAAATTAAAGCGAAGATAATCTCTTTTGGTAAGAGCAACGTTTCTGGTTGGTTAACTGAAAATATTCCTTTCAAATTCTAGCCGTTACTTTGATGAAGAAAATGGCAAACACTTTCGCTTATTCGACGCCATCTTGAGGCGCCATTTGGACCTTTTTATTGAATCGATGTTACACATAAATGATTGGCTCTATTCAAATCTCGAAATGAATGGATTTACGAACTGTTAATCTGCAGTGAAGAATTTCATTGAAATAAAACGAGCAACGAGTTTATAAAAAAAAAGATAATAAAAAAGGCGGGGAAAGAATGGCAGAAGGGAGAAGAAAATACGGATGAATATGGCATCGACCGATGATTAGGTTGAATTCAGCAAATTGGAGGAAAGTGATCTTATTGAATTCAAGGTGGCTTATCTAGAAAGATAGAAAAAATAACGTAATAAAGAGAGAGCATACATCTATGCAATGAAAGATAAGCGTGAAAAAAAATAGTAAAAGAAAATAGAAAAGAAAGAGACAAGATTTTCGATGAAGGAGAGAATAGATAAAATATACTAAATCCCAGTAAAAACGGATAAAGAAACTTAAATAATTTATTGTCTTAACTCAAAAGTTCTTTAATAAGTTATTTTTAAGAAGAGAAGGGCGTCTCTAGTTTTCGCTGTCACAGACGAAACATAAATGAAAGTCTATGAGTAAGAAGTAGTTTGACTTGAAACATTAATGCAAAATGAGGAGAGCATTCGTAGAAGAGAAAGACTCCGAGTAGGGAAGACCAAACTAGTTGATTAGGTGACTGGTGAATCCTTAAACATACATCTGTATAAATGCAGATAGTTAACTAATATATATATATATATATATATATATATATATATATATATATATATATATATTTTAGTTGTATTGATGTGATCCAATGTTTCACTCCTTGCGATCGTCAGAAAAGAGAGCGTGAAACTCAAGATCACAAACTCACATCAATACAATTAATATGTTAGCTCTATCACTGATATTTAAAGGCCTAATAAGTACCGTGCATATATATATATAAGTAATATATATAGAAATTCCATACATATATGCATACATATATATATATATATATATATATATATATATATATATATATATATATATATATATATGAAGAAATATACTCTTACGGTGTGCTATATTTATGGGATAAAGTGCTCAATATCAGAGATAGAGCGTGTGTAAATATAAAAAGTGAACATTGAAGTCGACACTTAAGAAGCGACAGGCTCTGTCGCCTCTAAGTGTTGACTTCAATGTTCACTTTTATATATATATATATATATATATATATATATATATATAGGATTAATACAAGTAACAAAGTTGTCACTTAGCTGTTATATTCAACACCTCGACTCCGAAGTTTCAGATTTTGTAATCGTTTGGTCCACTCGTCAGGAGGTTTCAACGATTACGGATTTTTTTTCATTTTCGTTATTTTTGTACGAAGTTAAAATAATTCATTCGCTATTTACTGGTGTTAGGTTGATTTTTTTCTTTTTATGCGTGTGTGTATGCGTGTACATGTATGTGCGTATGTGTCTTATATATATATAAGTGTGCTGCAAAATACTGTCACAGCATACATATATATATGAGTGTGTGTGTGTGTGCGTAGAAGTAATAATAGTACAGCATTAGTATTTGAATAAATGAATAAGTATTAACCTTTTTTTTAATTCAAATAATTCTTTTCACTATTCTTCGATGCGTACTAACTGCATTAAAGAAATGATCCCTATTATGGTTACCCATTTGAAAGCGCTCGACGAAAACATCAACCATTATTTTCTATCATTGAACACAGAAAAGTATGATTGGATTCGAAATCCATTTATAAATGTTTCTTTTAATATTGGACTTCAGTTATGAGAAGAAGAAGAATTGGTCACCATTTCTAGTGATCGAAGGCACAAATTAAATCAATCGACCCATTGATACATTTTGAATTTCATTACAAAAGGAAAATTATAGATTTGCTAAAAAGAATTTATTAGTTTTATTGTAAATTTCTACTTCTTATTTATGTAATTTAGGCTTCTCAACCCTAAATAACATCAAAAATAAGAAGCGAGAAAGACTACACTCAATTGAAGGAGAAATGAGGGTCTGTCACATTCGACCAAACATTAAAGAAATCGCGAAAAAAAACACCAGGCACAGGTTTCACACTAAATAAGCTGCACAAATAGTTGAATAGAAACATTGAAATAAAGTAAGTTCATATTGATGTGTGTATATATATATATTTTAATATATAGTTTTATTCATAACATTTAAATGTATAGAGTTGAAAAGGTTTGCCGCGATATTTTAATTTGCTTCTAGGTGTGCCTTTGCTTAAAAAGGTTGTGAAACACTGCTCTAGACAAATTTGCTTCTAGGTGTGCCTTTGCTTAAAAAGGTTGTGAAACACTGCTCTAGACAAATTTGCTTCTAAAAAAAGGTTGTGAAACACTGCTCTGAGACAAATTTGCTTCTAGGTGTGCCTTTTAAAAAAGGTTGTGAAACACTGCTCTAGACAAATTTGTTTCTAGGTGTGCCTTGCTTAAAAGGTTGTGAAACACTGCTCTAGACAAATTTGCTTCTAGGTGTGCCTTTGCTTAAAAAGGTTGTGAAACACTGCTCTAGACAAATTTGCTTCTAGGTGTGCCTTTGCTTAAAAAGGTTGTGAAACACTGCTCTAGACAAATTTGCTTCTAGGTGTGCCTTTGCTTAAAAAGGTTGTGAAACACTGCTCTAGACAAATTTGCTTCTAGGTGTTTGCTTTAAAAAAGGTTGTGAAACACTGCTCTAGACAAATTTGTTTCTAGGTGTGCCTTTGCTTAAAAAAGGTTGTGAAACACTGCTCTAGACAAATTTGCTTCTAGGTGTGCCTTTGCTTAAAAAGGTTGTGAAACACTGCTCTAGACAAATTTGCTTCTAGGTGTGCCTTTGCTTAAAAAGGTTGTGAAACACTGCTCTAGACAAATTTGTTTCTTTGGGTTGTGAAACACTGCTCTAGACAAATTTGCTTCTAGGTGTGCCTTTGCTTAAAAGGTTGTGAAACACTGCTCTAGACAAATTTGCTTCTAGGTGTGCCTTTGCTTAAAAAGGTTGTGAAACACTGCTCTAGACAAATTTGCTTCTAGGTGTGCCTTTGCTTAAAAAGGTTGCGAAACATTGCTCTAGACAAATTCATCCAATGCCGCTGTATCATTATCACTAAATATTAATGTTGAGAAATCAGTTTCTAATTACTTCTATGCCCAACCAATAAGTTTCTGTTTGTGATGTTTATTTAAAGCTGATATTTTGGTAGTTTTCATGTTGTTAACCAATGATCCTTTTCTCTCTGTTTACATTCACAATCTAAGCCTCCTGTTAAGCAACTCGATGCACCTTCTTGGTCACATGTTTTCCACTGACATGAAGTGGAACGTTACTAATTTGGTTTGGGCCGTATTTAATTTTACAATCCAGTCCTTCCTCCATTGAGCCACCTGGTGTGGGTCAGAGAAGAGCTGTTAGGTTTTGGCCTTCCAGATTTTTGGAGGTGCCCCTATAAACTGCTGTATTATCCGCATAGATGCTCACTAATGATCTGAGTATGCTCTTAGGCAGATCATTAATTATTTTTTCATTTCACCCATAGAAAGGCGATAATGCCACTAAGACAGAAGGTGAGGCAGAATGATTGAAAGACAATCAAAGATTTAGAAAGTTTCAAAAATTCTTATACCAAAAATGAATATGATTTCACAATTTAAAATATTATTAGTTGTAATTGTATGCATGAATCCCAATATAAATAGTTATAAATAATTATTGACCGATTTTATAATTGTGATATCTTTGCATTATATCAAGTATTAAGAAACTACGATTCGCAATTTGGAGGAAAGAGTTATCAATCATAATGCTCTGACATTGAATCAACGATTATCTCCCTTTAACTCTCACTTTTTAAATATTTTTAAATGTACTTTTTATCACATAAAACTTTGGTGAGGCACGAGCAAATTTTCAATCCGAAAATGTGGCCCACAGGAAAAAAGCTTGATCTAAGGCAATGTTCCACGTGATTTGTTGTCTAGTGTCTCGTTTGTACGAATCTATATCTGCTAAATTCAGTTTCGAACCAGGAATGTAAATAACAGTAATTTTTGAGGTTTCCTGAAGGGAAAGGAGGTGCAGATTTGATTTCTGTCACAATCTTTCTTGGACTGGACTTCTCAGTCTAGGCCGGTTGTTAGTCACGGTTTAAGAAAATAAAAAAAATCAGGGACATCAACTCAAACACTACTACCCACTAAAAATAACATTTATACTCATAAGAAATAAGGTCAGATGAAAAATTCATTCAAAAATATCTGAAATTATATCTGTTGTAGTTTCCGTGGAAATAAATAAGAGGCATTACTTTCGTAGTGTCCCTTATGTGTGTGTGTGGTGTGTGTGTGAGAGAGAGAGAGAGAGAGAGAATGGGTGTGTGTGCAAAATGTGTGTGAGAGAGAGAGAGAGTGTGTGTGTGTGTGTGTGTGTGTGTGTGTGTGTGTGTGTGTGTGTGTGTGTGTGTGTGTGTATTCTCAATAGAAAACCGCCTTTTCTAACCATTGATATATTCTCAATTCTTTCCAATACAGTTCTTTTTTACCGTCTTCCCGTATATTTGTATTCCTTCTACAAAAATCTGACACTTGCGTACAATCATCTCATGTCAAAATGCTGCTTAATTCGTTAACAGCGTACACAAGGTGAACTACGAAAAATCGATTTAGACGTTCACGATGTGCCACATCGATTATCAATTAAAAGATACAACGAAATAAAACGAAACTTTTTGTAATTGCCGAATAAACAAAATTCTGTTTGAATAAATGGAAATTCAAACAAACCATTAAGACGACAAATATTTCCACCTGTGTATTTGAACTTGGAGAGAAAAAATTTGATTCTGCCCAACAGATGAAGGAAACTGTTTAATCCCTATTCTTTCTCTCGCTTTTTGCTTCACACATCATTCTTATTCAGCTGTTAAGACTATACAAAACTTCTTCTCCGTTTCCACCACACTAGTAGCAGTTTGTCGTCTTTCCTTTCAACAACTAGGTGTATTCTATTGCTAAAAAAACAACAACAGTCGTTTACACGAAAAATGTCTATAATCGAATGTGACCGAGTGTGAAGATATTTTACACAGATATTTCTTCGACTATTATTGTATTTTTCCCAACTGCACTTTTAATGTCAATTTTCGACCGTCCAAAGACATCGATGTTGCCATGCAGTAGAATCATTCAAGAGCTCAGATTCTTCCGCAAAAACTACGCCATTTCTTTTTTTTCTGGCAGGCCTGCACGGATGCAGATTTTTTTTTTTTTTTTTTGGAGGGGGGTAGTTTTGCTGTCACTTGATTCCATGTGACACTTTTGGCTCTGTGGGTATAGGACAATTAATCCTTAATAAATTACTTTTATTCCGTTATAAAAAAAAAAGTGGGGGGGTTGTTTTTCTGGTGCTGAGTTGTTTCGGTCCTGAGTTGTCCGGGCGCTCAGTTAGCGGTGTTGAGTCGGCCCTTCCCATGGCTCTGTCCCTTGCACTTTTATGCAATACCTCGCATATGTCACAAAAAAGTATCAATATTTTTTCTTATATTCGAATCTTTTTGAAATATCAGATTTCATTATCTGCAAGATTCGTTGTTTCTTGGGGGGGGGTTCTGTGTATGAGAGAGAGAGAGAGAGAGAGAGAAAAGAGAAATTTTGCAGGGGGTGTTTGTATGAATGATACACATATGTGTATATGCATGTTCATAGAGGTGGAAACAATTGGACTAAATCTAGAATTCATAACCTCTTATAATTTATTGTAATTTTCTAAACATTTGTCATTTTTCTTAAAACGCTCACATTGACATTTTTCTTACAAAAGAAGGTGGGGTTAAACATGTTTCAATTGAAAGTAAGGATTCTCCTCGATAATTTCGTATTTCACTGGAAGAGGTCCCTGGAAAGCCGAAACGGAACAAAGTGCTGTCGTCTGCCATCTCCGAAACAAACAAAAAAATAAAACGCCGAATCCCTGTCGTTCTGTGATTTACGCATCGAAGAAAAAATCGGAGAAATGGTCTATAAAAAAAAAGGCATCCTGGAGATTTTTTTCGTCCAAAGACTTCAAAGGCAAACATGTCGTGTCGCAACAGCAGAGTGGAAATATTATGTCATTGTTTTCGATACAAAGTCAACGCCAAGCTCGTTTCTCAATTCCCGACCCCAGGATCTGACGGATAGGCGTCACATCTAAAAACTATCAAGCGGAATTAGTGAGGTTTAGGCTTTCTTTCTCGTTGGCTGGGTAAACACAAATCAGATGAAATTATAGAATCTGATCAACAGCAAAAACAACAACTTGGGGTGGGGGGATATGAAATCACAAATAGAAATGGAGACATGTAAAAAAATCATTTCTCTAAAGAAAAGGAATCTAAGGAAAGAATTATAACGGAAAAATGAAGAGACAAGGTATATTTGGGGGAGTGGGAGGGAGTGAAGAAAAGATGGTGCGGTATATGCAACTCGCTGACACAAATGCGAGGGAAAAAATACACAGACAGGAAATCGGCTGAAGACAGATCTTATGCAAGTGACTCTGTAACTTAATACAGCAAGAGTTCACGTCATAAAAATAGTGAGAATGAGAAAAAAGACAAGATTTTATAGAAATTTCACTGAGAATAAAAGTAAGCATGATCACAACAAAGGAAACTTTCATCATTTTTTTTCTTCAGTGAAAAATACATTGATTTGGAAATTCTTACAAAAATCAGATTGATGGATTTCAATGAAACTTTTAAGGTTTATTTATGGGTATGAATAATTTTGGCTTAACACACACACACACACACACACACACACACACACACATATATATATATATATATATATAACCTCATCCAATATTAAACAAAATGCAACAAAAAAAGATGTGGGGTTTGTGACATTATTATAGAAGAAAACTCCTACACTTTTGAAAACCCCAAAACGACATTCATAATAAATAAAAATTTAAACTGCAACTCCAAAAATGTGATTTATGCACTCAACTGCACAAAATGCAAGAAATCATATATAGGTATGAGCCAAAAACTGAACAACAGGGTTTCCCTACACAAAAGCAACGTAAAGTTACCAGACAACAGAAAACTCTTTGTATCACAAAACATGTATAACTGTAACCAGGGGTGAATTTAAAATTATGCCAATATACCAAACAGGCAATTATTCTTACCTACAAATACAAGAAAAAAATTAATAAACAAATTTAAACCAGCACTAAATAGATCATAAACCCACACCCAAAAGCACACAACATGCACACATAATGGCCAAATACAGTGGTCAAACCATTCGCATCCATGCGTACACACTCACACGTGTGTATATGTGGAGCACGAATATGTATATACATATTGGCAAAAACAATAGATTGCTCACAGGCACGCGCGCAGACCCTACACAACATAGAAAGTGTGTGTGTGTGTGTGTGTGTGTGTGTGTGTGTGTGTGTGTGTGTGTGTGTGTGTGTGTGTGTGATGTATGCGTATACTAATTCCTTATAATAATAAATAGTATGTGTGTATAGAGAGGGAGTGCGAAAGTACATGCGCCTACTGGTATATATATATATATATACACATATTGACAAAAACAAAACTGCTCACGGGCACGCACGCGAACCCTACACATCATAGGAAGTGTATTTATATGTGTTTGTGTGTATGTGTATGTATGTGTATGTATGTGTGTGCATATGTATGTGTACATATATGTATACTAATTCCTTATAATAAGACAGTATGTATATATGGAGAGGGAATATTTGTATGCGTACGCATGCTGACAAAAACACAAAAAAGGAAACAGATCTAAGAACACACAAGAGTCATTAAAAGATAAGAATATAAATATCTTTCTCACCCTTTCTCAGACCAGTCTTAATTGTTTTATTACCCTTCATGCAGAATTCTTTCACTGCCAGTTCAAGAATGACATTTGGGTTACTAACACAAAAAAAGAGAATGTCTAATATCGAGAATATTTAACATCGAAAAACATAAGAAAAATAATTCCTTTTAATAATATATGGAAATATCCAATCTTTGCCTGATGAAGGTCGTGAGACCGGAAACACGTGTAGCAAAATTATGGAAAATAAAGCATAATATATATTTTTTTAAATTCACATTGCAACCAAAAACGTTTGTGGTTTCCCTATGACGGTGTCACGGCCTGGTCACGGCCTCCAAATATGACGTTGTTCAGGGTCCGGTCTGTTTCGGTCAACAGGTATGGCGGTACTCAGGATCAATCCTGGTCTCTTTGCTCGGTCAGGATCGAGCCTGGTATCAGAGAACATTCGTCGGTCGTTGATGGCGTTTGTCACAGCAGCTGGTCTCAAAGTTGACCTCTTCAACTGTGACCTCTATTACCCTCGTTGTGATTTTGATCTTAAGAGAGTCAAGACGAATTTCCACTAGGGTATCTTAACCACGCTAAACCAAGGAGTTGAACACGTGCATGCAAAATTGAAAAATAAAATGGACGACGCCCGGATAAGTCACGATATGATATTTATATGTCAGATAAAAAAAAGTATTTACAGTTCTTTCTTTGTTCTTTTTCTTCTTTTCCCAACCCGTTATAATAATTGGCGACGGAATGAAAATTGCGGATAGCTTCTTTGAAGAGTGGCCAAACTGGACAACATCAATTACTGTGATTTGTACTTTCCAGTACGACACAAGGATTTCGTCGGAGTCTTTCTTCAACCACAGCTGGTTTTAAATTCAAGTACTGTTGATTGTACTTTCACGGACGGCACAAGGTTATTCGTCGGAGTTTTTCTTCTTCAGCAGATAATTATTATTATTATTATTATTATCATTAGGTTGGCAAAACAGCGTTATACCAGAAATCTCTTAACTCCCCGTCGCAACTTCACTGCGACTACAACTGCTACTCCGACTGTCTTCGAGTAACTGACCCCAACTCCGACTGGCCCCAACTAACTTTGGCCCACGTGGGAACTTGTATTTATGGATGTCCCTTTCCACTGGTGTGGTGCGGGCGAATAGGTGGGTTTTATACAAATCTCCCAAAATTCAACCAGTCGTTTTCTTTCGTTTTCTGTTTCACATTTCCAATTTTGGAAGATCCCTTCCTTCTTCATGAGCCATAATATGATGTCAGCCTTTCTGACGTCATCTTCTGCCTTTACAATTGCTCACAATTATAATTTTTTCTCAGGGAAATTTTGTCAGCTAAAATTTCCCATTGACACCTTTCAGCAGACGACTTTAACTTCTGGCCCCGACCTGCCAGCTGTGTCGAGCTGAATCATGTTGTGTAACTTTTTCAACAAAATTCATACATCTGTTCCCATATCCTGGGAAAATAATTCTCTTTCTGACAAAAAACCAAAATCGTTTTGTTTTAACTCTTTTCGTCCGTACGCCATGTTAAATATTGTCACATCCCTCTTCTTTTTATTATACACACTTTTCTCTCGTTGGAGCTACTATAATCTCTTCCCTTTATATATATATATATATATATATATATATATATATATATATATAGTAAGGTAAAAAAATATTGGTATGTAATCTAATGGGATCCTAGTAATATGGAAATATTAGAACTGATCCACAAAAAAGAATTCGATGTATTTTATTTAATTTATACAGGGCAATATAATTAATAATCAAACAAATCCTTTTACCTCATATGAGGAATAAGCTCTTTCGGCAGACGAAAGTGGTCGTCTCTCTTTTCATTCACAGTGTGAAATGAAATAAAGTTCATGTTTGGAAGGTTAATGGAAGCGGGTGTAGCAGTTAACTGTAAGGAATTGATATTGGAATCTAAAGGATCAACTTAAACCTTAACTTGCCGAAAACACCTAATACAGTTTACAGTTTTTACTGTTTCAGTCAGACGCTAGGCATGAGACAGGGGTCAAGAAGAATGGTAGGTGTCTATCTTAAAGGGGAGACGTTTTATTAAAAATACCTGAATATTAACCTTATGACAACAAATTGTGAAACAATTGTGAACAAAACAGAAAACACAATTTTTTAACTTAATTTTAAAATTAAGTTAAAAAATTGTGTAAGAAATTAAAAACGAACCCAAAAATCAATTTAAAAAATATATATAAAAAGAGACGTAAGGGATTAATGGAAATAGAGTTAGGGAGATATTCTAAGTAGATGAAAGTTTATAAATTATAATTAATATAGTATAAAAGGTTTCAGCGCGGAAGTGGAGTGATTTAGGGTAGCTAAACAAGACAAAATTTCACTATGGGAATTAGTTTTTGGTTTATTATGTCGATATCTGAAAAGTTAGAGGAGATGGGAGTCGGGAGTGATTTTAGGTAGCTAATTAAGGCAAAATTATCTTATGTAAATTTGAATCTGTTTTTATGTCGACATTTAAACACTAATTCGTTCCTCTGATTCAATGGTTGGCTTTCATTATTGTATTTTATCATTTTAATTTTTTCTTCTCAGCATAAATCACACCTATCTCGAAAACTATTCGGAATTTTTGCAGAACCTATAATTTTTCAAACTATATGTGGGTTTAAATTTTCATTCTCCAATTCCCAAAATTATTTTGAAAATGTTTTTTGTGTTTAAGATTAGGGTTAGAGAATAAGTGCTTATGGGTATAAAATCTTTATTTCCATTCCCCCGCGGAAATTCCAATGTAAACTTTTTATTTTCCATATTTTCTTTGGAGGAAATATGCAAAATAAAAAAGGTTTGCCGAGGTTGAAAAAGACAGACGACCACTTGCGTCGTCTGCCGAAATAGCCTATTTCAATATGAAGTAAAAGGATTTATTTAATTATTAATTATATATATATATATATATATATATATATATATATATATATAGAGAGAGAGAGAGAGAGAGAGAGAGAGAGAGAGAGAGTTAAGGCTCTGTATTCGTTTCCTAATGTAAACAATGACAAGATATCATAGAAATTTCTCGAACATTCAGGCAGGTAAATGTGTAAATACTGTTTAATTAAAGAACAGACCATTTACTTAAATAAGTGCATCCATAAAAAATAGCATATAAACAGAAAATATATTAAACATAGTAAAGCCAAAATTATTCGTACCAAACCAAATTTGTGATATTTTCAAATACTTTCAATAAAATAACGTTTTTAATTTCTAATTTCTGAATCATTTCTGTTAATTTACTCCAAAATAAAAAGAATTTATATTTACTGGAATTTACATCAAATTTTTCCAGAACGTCGCCCTTCCATTGCACTTCGGTTGGAGTGACATTTATGATCGCCCCAAATGTGGGCGACTCAACTGCGATATTTCTAGATGTCGCGTCTACATTCGCGCTCACTCCGATAAACAAACCAAAAACATTTCTTTTAATTGTAAAAAATTCCTTGTAAGTATCTCGAATATAATGTGCACTTACGAAATGTATGAAGAATTCCTTGATTTTTGGTAATTTTTCTTTCTGAGTGTTGGAATTGTTTCGAGGCAAGCTAAACAAATTTTGATTTAAAATTTGTAATTTAAAAATAAAAAAGAGCCAAAAATTTAATTAAAAAACAAACTTTGATTTAAAATTTATAATTTCAAAGGAGCCAAAAATTTAATGAAGAAAAAAAACAGACTGATTTAAAATTTCTAATTCCTTGGGGTGAATTAATATTGCGATAAGTAACTTTACATTATTTAGGATGAATTACAAAAGATCCTGATTTCTGACCCAGATTGACTTGTGAATAAAAAATAAGAATGGAGAATGTGAAAAAATAAGAATGGAGAATGTGAAAAAATAAGAATGGAGAATGTGAAAAAATAAGAATGGAGAATGTGAAAAAATAAGAATGGAGAATGTGGAAAAATAAGAATGGAGAATGTGAAAAAATGTATTTTACTAAAGTATTATTTGCAATTTCATCACAAAACACATGTTCAAATGATTCATAACCATGTTTCACAAAACAGAAATAAACACCATAGGAAGTGATTTGAGTTTTCTTCCATATGTTAGAGAATTCTCCACTTCCATTGTAACAAATGTGAATATCATTAGTTCACTAGTAAAGTATGGTGTAAAGTGAAAATGAAAGTATTTCGGGACTAAACGAAAATAAAGAGCATGTCAATTTGGATCAGAAAAAAACGTTCCTGAAGATATTAAACAATTTTTTAAGAGTATGAATAATTTAGAGCTTAATCTAATTTCATTTATATAAATGAAAATCACTTCAAAGCAAATATTGCTAAAAATGTAACTCTCACAAAGTTAAGATAAGAAGCGATTACATAATGATAGCATATTGAGTGAAATTTGACTAATCATTTTTTCTCTTTATGAGAAAAAATGATTCTTGTAGAGATAGAAAAATAAATAAATAAGGGGACCGAAATTTCACCATCTGTAAAAATAGATGTATATTCAGAATCGCCATACCACAAAACCATATTTCAACCAACCAGAAAGCTCTCGCAACTAGGATATAAGGCTGTGGGCCAATGAGAGTCAAAGCGGCACTTTTGAAGCGGATCTCTAGAGATGTATATAACGGGGTAAAAAAAATCAATCAAATTCAGAATCAATGAATTAATTTTGTTCATTCACCGATGCTGTTGTTATCGTAACATAACCAGAGCCGAAATGCAACCAGCTTGTGGGCAGAGACAGCTAAATCGTATTGCTACATTTGAAAACATACATACTTTCCTTCACCAACATCGTTAAGCATCGTAACTGCTATATTTGGATAAATACATACTTACGTATAAATAATTTACTTCCGCTCGGTTCTCTCTCTCTCTCTCTCTCTCTCTCTCTCTCTCTCTCTCTCTCTCTCTCATGCGCCAGGACTTTTACACTTGAACTCTCGTAATTTTCAACTTATCCTTCTATATTATTATATTGTGTTATATAAAGATTCATTTTCTATTTTTCATCTGTCTGTGCATTTTTTTAAATCATTACACAAGGCCAATAGACACCCAAACCAAATATAGCGTTCCCACCATATGTCTCCTACAAACCTTCCCTATCTGATAACCTCCCACAACCACCGTATTCTCGGAAAGAAAACGTAGACAAACATCACGGAATTTCAAGTAGAAAACAAGAACTAACTCCAGGATTTGTGGGATGATGAAAATAGAAAAGGAAATATGAATAGCAAATAAGCAAATATAATTAAGGAATACGCAGGGATAAAATGAAAAATCAACCGGAAATAAGAAAGGGAGATAAATTAAAAAGGAGAACTGATGACAAAGACGAGAAATACGCATGTAAATAGAGAGATAAAGCTGAAAATATAAAATTAAACAACAAGAAAAATTGAAACACAAAAAAGGTTAATAAATCTGGAAAATGTATAAGAAGAATTACCTCCGAATCTCCCAACCGGAGGAGGGTCATGCCTGCTTGAAGGCCACGGGAATTGCTTTGTGACCCCCGCTATCTTATCAAGATTTACTTTTTTCTACCTACATTTACATACGTTACAAATTAAACTAAGAAAAACTGAATATTAAAAGATTAAAATTTCGCGGATTTTGGCGGATTTCTGGGTCTTTTTTTTTTTTTTGTCTAAAGCCGTGGATTTGTTTTGCTCATGCTAAGTGTCAAAAAAAAAACACTATATAAATTTCATTATTTTTTATCCATAATGTTGAATGTGTTAAAATTACTCAACTTTCTAACAAGAATCTCAAGTTGAAATTTAAAAATTGCCGCAAAACATTGTTGGATTTACTTAAGATGAAATGATCTCTTATGGCATGTTTTTAATTTCTATTTAGATACATTGTATTTATTTTTAATTTTCCTGGTTGAATTTTTTACCTATATTTCATATGAGCTATTATTGTACATGATTATGTTACAATGAAATTGTATTTTATATTAATAGTACCTTATGAAAATTGAAATGTAGTACCGTTGGGGCCTCGTATTATAGTAGATTGGATATCTCACAAGAACCCCGCAGTGGCCCCGCCTACAATCCACGTAGATTGACACTAGTGATGATACTAGTGATGTTCTTTAGATAACAGCAAATGACATAAGGGTTGCATTTCAAAATGTAAAATGCGAAAAAACACCGAATTCCACACAAGTAGAGCCAGTAAATACAGAAAAAGAAATTACCCCAAGCATTGTTTAGAAATAGTAATCATTTTCTATATGCAGTTTCCTTTCCAGATGTGGGCAGTTGTGGCTCTCTACAACTTCCTATGTTAGTAATGTCTGTCTTTTTTATCATCTCTCCCGTTCTGCCATCGATTTACATAAGCCCGTCAGGTAGGTGACCCGCTGCCTCTCCTCTCTTTTTTTTGCCTTCTATAAGTTCTGTGTATGTCAAATTTTCCAAGCCCTTCTTCCTCATTATGTATCCCAGGAATGTCAACTGTCTCTTTCTAATTCTAAGTTTCCTTTTTGTTCCCATTTTTCCTTAAGACTTTATCGTTCCTTACACATTATGTCTATGGTATTCTCAGCGTCTTTCTGTTGCCTCAATTGTCTCTTCATCTGTAAGGAAATTAGTCAATATCCACTGCCATAAAGAATTATAAATATTTTATAGCAGTTCAACACGATTTTCTTTGTTTCTAACAGAATTGTCCTGTTTCTTAGTACTTCGCCTACTATTTGGAAGGCAAGTAGTACTATACCAAGGCGCCATTTTTATTATTATATTAGACCTTTGTAACTATCGCCCTATCATATTATTAATGTATATATACAGAAGTTCTTACAAACAAACTAATAAATACACAAGATCGGAGGTTCCAAACCTTTTTTGCTCATGGCCCACTTTGAAACTAGAATTTTCCTGTGGTCCTTAATTAGTTCCATTTTACATAGAATATATCCAATAGAAATACAGTTATGTCTATTTATTGGACACACATAATTCCACAATCATCTAAAATATTTCACATCTCCAATGAAATGAGCATTTATTATCAATATTTATTTTTACAATTTTTCATTTTTTACAGTCAGAAAAAACGGTATTTTCAATTAAAAGTCATTCAAGCACTAAGTAATTAATAAATTTTCATAATCTATATTAAAATTATTTACATACATTTAATTTTATTGATTCAAGGACGAGTAGTCAATAAAAGCTCTATAGACCATTCAATAAGCCGTGGCTCATATATTACCCTATTTGGGCCATGTGGCCCTAGGTTGGGAAACATTGCACTAAATGAAAACTGCCGCCTTATCATACTGTTAGTGTATATATACAGAAGTACTTACAAACAGACAAATAAATGCACAAGATAAAAACTATCCGCGTAAATAGACAGGTTTTAGGATTGGCTACTCAACAATGGAACATTTACAAACAATAACAGATAGAAAAAATAACAGTATAAGAAATCACAATGAATGTTACGGAATATCAGTCCTCCTGTAAGGTAGAGAATGTTGGGCAATCTCCTTACGGATAAAGAAGAGATTTGAAACAACAGAAATGTTGTTCTACAGAAGGATGCTGAGGATACCATGGATCGAATACGTGAGCAACGACAAAGTTTTAGAAAAAATGGAAACAAAAAGGACACTATATTTAACATCAGAAAGAGACAGTTGAAATTTCTAAGGCACATAATGAGGAAAGAGGGCTTGGAAAATTGGATACTCACAGGACAGATTGAAGGCACGAAGGACAGAGAAAAACAACAGATAACATGCCTAGTGAGTTTGAGTAAATGGATAACAAAAAGACAAAATTTATGAAGAGTTACAAAGGACAAGAAATTGTGGAAAACCTTGATTGCTTCTGCCCTGAAGGGATACGGCACATAGAATAATAATAATAATAATAATAATAATAATAATAATAATAATATGGGATTACAACGAGAATGACGTGTTTTAATCGTTTTTTTTTACTTATGAAATTTTTTTATTTTTATGTTTCAACGTAAGATGAATTTTCCTTCGTATTATTATTTTTAATTTATTTGTTTCTCCTTTAAATGATACTGATAGATTAATCAATTATTTAATTTTCTTAAATATCCCTCAGTTTTTCTTCCCCCAGATTAAATGATTTCTTTCTAGAAGGATTGCGTATTTTTTCATTTTTTCAACGACTTTGAAAAATAACGGGATTTACAGATGGGCCAATAAATTATTCTTTAAATTTTTAATTTTTTTTTTATGACAATTATTTTTTGTTACTAGGACTAATGGCAAAAAAAAAAAAAAAAAAAATTATTATATTATGTTTTTGTTTCGTTGAGCGGCTGTTTCTTCCAAGTTTTTTTATTAATTATTTTTACAATTTTAGCGTAAGCATGAATTTTTCTTCGTATTATTATTATTTAATTTATTTGGTTCTCCTTTAAATAATACTGATAGATTAAAATTATTTATTTTTCTCATTCACATATCCCTTATTTTATCCAAAAAAACATTACAGGTTATTTTTTTTTTTCAACGACTTTACTTTTTACTTTATCCAAAAAAAAAACATGGATTTTTCTAAATGTTCAGAAGGATTTTTTTTTTTTTTTTTTTACAACGCTTATAAAAATGAAATAATTTACATAATTTTATTGGAAAAGAAAATGAATTTTTCTAAAAGGAATTTTTACAGATATAAATTTTTTTAAATTTCACAGCAAAAGACAAACGAATGTAAACTTTTTAACCAGCGTCATTCTCTTTGATTTCCAATCGTGTCTCTGTCTATTGTTGCAAATTTTAAGAGCTCAACAACAACCCGCAACTTATTCAGGATTTTATTTTGCTGCTGGCTTCGGAACCCTGTCTGAATAGTGCCGGGCAAGTTTTTGATATCATTTTAATATGTTAAAAAATAGGTCCATTTTTCCAATAAACAGACCCGTTAGGAGGGAACCTACCTGAGGTCGAAAAATCTGCCATAGGAACAAACTTACACAATGAATCTTCAGGTCCCCCAGGATTTAAATGGTCCTGTATTCTCCATATCAAGAAAAAAATAAAAATGGTCTCGTGGAATATATTGTTTCCATGAAGCTTTTCAAACCTCAGAAACATATAAACATAAATGTCCAGTTAGAAAGTGATAAACTAGCCAATGTAAGAGTTCTAAATTGACTGAAATTAATGAAATAAAAAGAATTGAAGAATAGATGAACCAACAAAACATGAAAAGGAACCGGAATCGGGAAAAAAAGTAGTAACGGGTCAAGGTCACAGACGAAGATCAAAATTTAGAAATAAAGGTATGATCTTAGTCAACCAACCCCAAAGATCAAGTGAAATCATGGTGTCAGAACAAATATTGCAAATGACGATTACAACAGATCTCAACGGTTACCATAATGCGGATGAAGAAGGCTACGCAATGACGGATATAAGCGGACATACTAATGGAGGAACAGAAGGCGTCACTCGAAATTATAAAAGAAATATGAATCGAGTCATCAAAGTGGGTCTCACAGACATGAAGATCCACCTTTGGAAAAGAAAAATAGAAGTCCGTGAACTAGCAAGAGGAGTGCAGTTTAACTAAAGGAAACAATTATCAAAGCCTGTCTATAGACATTCCATGCAAAAGTTCCGGTTAAACAAAAAGAATTGAAACACTCCCCTAAAATGGAAGAAGTTATACAGTTCTGGGGAAAAATATGGGCTTTAAAGAACACAACGAAGAGGCAGATTGGATTGAGCAAGTCCAACGAATGAAAAATAAATTCAGGCGATCGGCATTTTGTGCACTGAAAAAAGCACACAACTGGAAATCTCCAGGAATAGATAAAATTCCTAACTTGATTTTTTTACAGCACCAAAAAACTCGCCAAACTTCAAGAAATGGTTACTTCCAACTAAAATTCCTGCAAAGGAGTTACCTTTCTTCTAACGGCGATATTCCGAAAAAACTATAGAATGACAACATACAAACTGTTAACATCTATTTTAACAAAAACAGAAACTGGAAAGAAATGACATTTCACTTGAACAAAAAGTCCTGAACCTGCCACATTAATAGGATGATCCTGGAGCGTGAAAAAAAAAATCTTAGTTTGCCTGGATCAACGACATCATCACAAAAAAGGACAAGGTATCACCCGATCAGCAAAGAAGAAAACTTAAATTTTATAAGGGATAAACAAGATATTTCAAGGTGACTCTTTGTCTCCTTTATTATTTTGATTCAGTTGTATGTTTGATATCGTTTAGCTCAAAAAGTTTTGTTTTTTACATGGATTTTTGTTTTTTAATCAAAGCTTTTTACACCTCAGGTTTTAAGCTGTAACAATAAAAAGATTTAAACAAGCTTTATAAGTACCTACTAAATGACGCAATAAGAAAATGAAAAGGGGTGGGGGTACTATAGAGAATGAAAAAACTGAATTGAATTCTCAAACAGAATTATGGCCATTAAAACCAATCCCAGTGGTCCAAATATGTCAACATCTTGAACTGGACTCTAAATGACATCAGAAAATGGATTCTAAAACAAGAAAGCCTTTTCAAAAGACATCCAAAGGCTGATGTAGAATTTAAACAAAGAGGATATGTCTTATTCAGCTAAATTGAGACAACATTATTGGCTACTAACTTACATTTAATGACTGATGATGGTTTTCAACATGAAAAACAGAAAGAAAAAATTTTAATAAAAGAAGAACCAACATTTACATTTAGTAGATTCTGTAGTAAATCAAAACAGCCAAAACCAACTATTGCAGCAAAAGATATGAAAAAGGGGATTCCTTGAACAGATGAAACAACGCTGGCAAGACAAACCTCTGCATGGCCAATATCCAGAACGTGCAAATAAACCCAATGGATTTTCTCATCGATTTTTTCTGGATTAAAGTCTGAAACTGAAGGCTTTATTCTCGAGCCACTAGGAATTTTCAGGCAAATATCCTTAATAATGTGGATCCAAAATGCAGGTTCTGTGACAAATACCAAGAAACAATAGACCATCTAATCTCAGGAAGGTCTAAAACCAAATGAATATAAAAATCGTCTGGACAATTTAAAAATATAAACACTGGTATGAACATCGGCCAGGTTACAGAAATAAAGATGTCACCATTTAAATCATCCAACAGACAAAAAATTGAAGCAAATAGGCCGGACATTATTGTCAAAAACCAAAAGAAAAAAACTTGCCTACTAATTGATTTTGTCCACATTTAACAACCAAGTTTGAAAAACTATCAAAATACAAAGACCTGTGTAAAAGAAAAATGTAAAAAATAATACCAGTTTATTTGGAATTTAACAAAACAACACATTGAAAGAATCCCCCCCAGCTTAAGATACAAAAAAATTGTCTTATTATTAAATTTACAGCACAATAAAAACCATTATTAGTCTCATCGGAGAAAAAAAAAAAAAAAAAAAAAAAATTAACATGTTCTTCCTCTTTCCGGAAAGAAAATCGAATGATGATGATGATAATAATAAGAATAATATTTTTAATAATAATTTTTATTAAATTCCTAGATGTTTCACTGATGAATTTCTTTGGGTATATTTTGCAATCTATTTTGTAAATTCCGGCTTCAGATTAAATGTTGTCATTATTTTACTTTGTGTTGATTAAATCTCTCGTAACAATTATTATATTATGTTTTGATTAATTATTTTCAATTGTAGTTGCTATTAAGTTGGTAAATAGTATTATGTGCTCTTTTTTGTCTTTCCTCTATATATATATATATATATATATTTTAAAAAATTTTCGATATATTTTTCTACATCATGTAAATATTTATAAGATAGATTCAGATAGATAGAATGGGTGACGGATTTTCAATAGACATTTAGTGTTAGAACATTATCAATAACTGAATAACGGTATATTGTTTGAATTGGTCCAAAATGCCATTTCTAAACTTTGGAATTCCAATCGCAGGGTTTGATCGTAAGGGTGGAACAAGCAAATGACGATTCAACTTACGGTTACGCAAATACACTTGGAAAAGAAGGCGTCATGAATTAGAGGCGGAAGTCCGTTGCATCAGTAAATCATTATTATCCATACGTTCAAAGGATTCTTTCCACAATTGAGGTCCATCTTAAAAAATTCAGGCGATATTTTCTTCTACTTTGACCCTGGCTTGAAATAACGGCGATAGCGGCAAAGTTTGATATGTCATAAGAAAAACAATGTTGGTGAAACGTTATTAACGACATATAAAAGGAAGCGTTAGCAAAGAAGAAATTTTTTGGGATACAAGATAAAGTTCAGTTGATGTTTGATATCGTTTAGTTTTGTTTTTGTTTTTTGTTTTTTGTTTTTTGTTTTTTTAATCACTTATAAGGCAATAAACAAGACGAAATCAGAGAATGAAAAGACTTTAAAAGCTTAAACTAAAGAAAAAATTTGTACTCCCAAAACCGGGAGAAAAACAAGAGGATATGCAAAGATACATTATGTTATTTTATATCAGTGGTTTTTTTTTTTATCGGGAAATTATTACACAAGTAAGGATTTTCTATGATTTTTATTGCAGGGCTTGATATTAAAAGGTCATTGTTTATAAAATAACATTTAAATCATAACTCTATAGAAAACGTAAAAAAAAGTTTATTTCTAATTAAAAAAAATCAATAAAACCATTATTAACAAATTATATATATATATATATATATATATATATATATATATATATATATATATATAGATAGATGTGGGTGACCGCTGTATAACTGAATAACGGTCCGTCTATAAATAATAAATAAAATATATATATAATGTATCAATTATTTATATATTATAAATAATCGGCAAAGTTTGATATGTCATAAGAAACAATCTTATTAATATAAACGTTATTTTTAGTGCTTACACGTGTGTGACTTGACAGTAACGTTATATTAAACAATGAAATATCAGAAAGAAAAATAAAAGAGCTAACATATTTTTTTTTTCTATGGATAGATGTGATATTAATCATTGTTTAAAATAACGTCTATAGAAATAAAAATTTCTAATTAAAAAAAACTTTAACAAATTATATATATATATATATATATTTGTGTGACTATAAATATAAATAAATATATATATATGATAATTATTTATATATTATATGCGCGGTAATTAGAAAGCGCTCAATATCAGAAACCCAGGTCGCCAGAAAACTCACGATCGCTATCCAAATCCAACCAAATATATATATATATATATATATATATATATATATATATATATATAGGGTGCGATGGGCAAGTTTACATTTTTAATTTCATGCATGCGTTTGTTTTTGATTTCGTCGACTGCACAGTATAGTAGGGTCACGTGGACAATGGCGGCGACAATTTAAAAATATAGTGCTTTGTAACTGAAAACGTCCTCTATCCACTATCTGTTGCCGTTTCCACGAAAATAAATAGGGGGGTATTACTTTCGAAGCGTCCCCCGTGATATATATCAGTGACAGCTCTAGATCACAAGTATTACTTGGGCTCAGTTCCGTCTCTAGAGCGAGAAGTGTGAACCAAAATATTACAGCCCCCGTCTTATGAAAATCATCTGAATATCTTTTAGTGTGCTAATTTTTACTCGCAGTCCTACCACACTTAAAGGTTGCTCTCCCACTGGCGATGGATCAGTTCTAGCTCATTACATTTTTAACAAAACTTACTATATTCATAATTTAAGCCTAAGAAGAATTTTAGCGCCTAACTGAAATCTGCCCTAAATAGGACACATCTGTCATCCTTTTAGATATACATGTATACATATACGTAAAATGTATACATGTACGTGCATTCGAGGCTGCCAGATGTGTCCTATTTAGAACATTTGTGTGTGTGTGTGTGTGTGTGTGTGTGTGTGTGTGTGTGTGTGTTTTATTTTAAATTTTAGGAATTGCATTTTTTTTAAAAAATATGATATAATGGTCACCTTTTGCAGCTTACGATCGGCCCTACAAGCTAAGTTTCATTGTGGCGGAGTGAAATCCCCTTCAAATTCAAACATGGATGTAGCCATATATAAGATCATTGTTTATGTTGTTTTCCATATTTTTGTGAGCTAATACATATCTCTACAATAACTTCAATCACTGAGGATGCATCAACAAAGAAAATTCATTCTGTTCGATGTGTGGAGAATCAGTGACAGTTGCAGAGCACTGAACAATTACTCCTCTCCTGAGAACTGCTTACTTTCATTATTTTGACTGTAAAGTCGGAGATGCATCTATTGTAAACACTGTTACAATGGACTAACTGCATAGTTTCATGATAAGAAAGCAGCTTCCAACTTTGCTGTCCCACTGGTCAGGAGAAAGCAATGAAGCCATGCAAAAAGATTGTTATTTTTGTCTAACAAATACAACTGGTTTCAATGTTTCTTCCAAAAACAAAATTAAATATTTCAAGCTTCCTTCTGCTACGAGTCCTGTATCACTCAGATGATCTCCTTATGAGGATATGGGATACCGAATGTCACTCAAAATTAACTTTCCCCACTTTCACATTTAATTGCTTCCTTCTGAACCTCAAAGCAGGGAATGATGAGAACGGAAAAAAGTTCGAGCAATATATAACTAAGATGGAAAGAAATTACAAAAGCATGTGGAACTGTATAGTCCTGCGTGAAATACTGCATGCAAAGTACATGAGATCGTCCAAAAAACCCAATTCTGTTTGCTGTACTATGACGTGTATGTGTGGTATTATCCAAGTATCCGTCAATGCTGTGTATCTATCCCGTTTTTTTTTTTTTTTTTTTTTGTAATATACCTTTGCAATAGATAAAATAAACATCTTATATTTTAAATTTATATGCAGTAATATAAAAATGTGATATGTGAAATGTGAAAGCAAAAAACTAAAGGTGATAAAGCAAAACTGTTCAGAAATGTGAATTCACCAAATGTGAAAATTAGTTAAAAAAAAAACACCTGTTCACATGATTGCCTCAGAGAATTTTTTGTAAAACAGTGTAATTATTCTACATAAACGCACAGTAGTATAATAATAAGTGAAAATTTTTAGCTTTTTTGTTTGCGTATATATATATATATGCGTTAGTGTGTGAATGTTTCTCTCTGTGTCACCATTTGCGTTTATCGTTTTGTATAAGCGGCATCAAGCTGTGACATAACGTTTTGTCATAGTAATTCATTTCCTATTTCTTGTCTAACCAAATCGCAACAATTCATACACGCACACGACATCAAACCTTTTTCACTTGGCCAGATTTTTTCAGTCCGACTTTCTCTATTTTTACACTATTTAACATTATAATGAGCAGATATATGAATTTAGTGTCAAAATTTAAAGCTAAGAAGGGTATTCTTTAAATTACTGATATATATTTTCCTCTTTCTTACCTGGCCGAATTGTGATATCACACACACGCGCACGCCATTAGAATTTGTTTTGTTTTCACTCAATTAATTTTTTTTCAGCCCAACTTTGTGTTGTTTCACCTCATTTAGCATTATAATGAACAGAAAAAGCATTTCAAAGTCAAAATTTAAATATAAGAAGTAAAAAAAGGTATTCTTTGAAAAACAGAATTAAAATCGCTTGAGATTTTTAAAGATTATTTTTGATAGTTCAATAAGAAATGTTCATCTGAATCATGCTATTAGAAATACTTCCTTTTGATCTTATAGGATCGAAATGTTTTAACCTAGTAATGACTTTCCTCGATTGCGATCCACTTTGTGTATCATTCTTATAAACACTTTCAGTATAAATTTATTTGTCAACATTTTAGAGTCTGGAGTTAAACAAATTTATAAAAAGTAATAAATGAAAACAATTCGAGTTTATTTTATTCTTGATGATGCTTGTCACAAATTTGGTTCCAACCGAATTCAAAAACAAATGGTATTTTTTTAGAGAGTTTTGTTGCTTTGAAACATACACTTGGCAGTTGGACTCTCGACCCAATTAGTTCGACCCTCAAAGTAGCCACTAATATATATATACTAACGGTCCTAGGGTTGCATTATACTTGTAAGGGCGCCCTTACAAGTATAATGTTTTTTTTTTCTTTTTCAAAAGAACTGAAAATGTAGAAGAACGAGTTTATTCCAATATAAAACTTAATACAATGTAAAGAAAACATTCATTATCCGGTCTAAAACATTTTTCTAGCCTTTACATCTGAAAATCTTACATCTTATATATATATATAATATGTTAAGAAATGGACGAGGTCCGACAATTTATTTATTAAAGACATTTTTATTTATGTTTAACGTTGTTATTTTTATAGATACAAGTATTTAAGCAAATGCTCTGTTTATGATAAACAGTATTAAATAACATTTACCGGCCTGAATGTCCGAGAAATTTTCATAGAAAATATTCGTTCATAGACAGGATTCGAACCTGCATCCTATACGGAACCGCCATATACGCTGGCGTGCCTTGACCACTCGGCCACCATGAACCTTATGGTAGACAAGGTCGAATTTACTGTTATAAACTACAATCTTCCATGAATCTCGTACATTCATAACTGCTCTGGCGTATCGAATGTAAACAAATGACGTCATATGTTAAGAAATGGACGAGGTCCGACAATTTATTTATTAAAGACATTTTTATTTATGTTATTTAATACTGTTTATCATAAACAGAGCATTTGCTTAAATACTTGTATCTATAAAAATAACAACGTTAAACATAAATAAAAATGTCTTTAATAAATATATATATAACATTATGCTGGCATAAGTTGATGGTCATCCATGTGCCAGCAAAACAGCTCTTACCCGAGCTGGCATGGACTCTAAAAGTCCCTTGTAAAGATTTTCTTTAGGATCTAATACCAGGATATTAACAGTATGTCCTTTAACCACTAAAAGTTATTTTGCGGTGGAGGTTCTGCAAAACTATTTTGTTGTCCCAACACATCTCCTAAATGCTCCATGGGATTGAGATCTGGTGTGTTTGGTAGCCCAGGCAACTCAGTGGAATCGTTTTCATATTCCAGAAACCATTCCTGTACATTTTGTCATGTAATGCTGAAAGACGCTAATACCATCGTAGAAGACACTTGTCATAAAGTGGTGTACCTAGTTTTTAGTGATTTTGAGGTTCGTGCTATGCAAAAAGTACCTTCCACATGAATGATCGGACCCTGCGCATTTCTAGTAAAACATTGTCTAAACAATCAATCTGTCTCCACTGGCCAGTTTTCCTACAGTGAATCATAGTGCCAATGCTTCCCCAGGATAACAATGCACACATACATTGTTGTATACTTTATCAAGGAGAAAGAAATGTTCATTAGACCAGATAACCTTTCATTCATGAAAGATCCAATGTTGACTCTTTGGAGATAAATATTGCTTAGTCTGGGAAATCTGACTGGCCTGCAGCTATGCAAGCCCTATATGCAACAAGGATTCTGCTCTTCACCTTAAGATCAGCAATTTCTACCACAGTCGCCCATGCGTTAGTGCATACTTGTGTAGAAAGCCTTCATTCATTTTTTCACATCAATAACTCTTGCACAGGATTGATGATTTCTCTCCTCCTCCGACTACTTCCGAAGTATCCTCTCCAGTTAAACATAAGCACTCCACAAACAGCACAGTTTTGGAAATGCCGTATTCTTGTCATAACAATTTGGCCTTGATAAATTCTTTCTTCTTGCCTATAATATGACCTTTAATACAATGAATTACTCGAGGCTGGATTACCTGCTTATATATATGCGCATTTGTTACAAGACACTGTCATTTTTGCCATATGTTTTGGATCATCTATGTGTGTGCATGAGAGAGAATAGAACAAAGTTTGATACACTTAAATAAAAATTGTTCAACAGAGATAGACAACTACAATGATCTCAATAAAGTGAGATAGATTATAACTGAATTAGAGTATATCTTTAGCTAATCATTTAAAACTCTCACAGACCCTTATTGCTGTCATGAGTTTGATCCTTACAGGGTGCCCCATACTTGTGATAAATTATAGCAAAGTAAAATATTTTGGTTGATTTTTAAAGACTAAGGTATATCCATTCCTATGTCTACTCTTATAGAGTTTTTTTTACTACTTGTTCATCTAATAGAAGAGGCTCAAAAGCTACTCAAAGAAGTGGTTTACTGAATGCAGTTGTTGTATGAACATATGAGGAGGAAGTAAGAAGCATAGATCACAAGGATATGTAAGAAACAGTTGACCCCTAATCTTTAAAAGTTTAAGATTGTAGCAATCTGAGAAGTATCCTCCTGAGAGTCCATTCCTCAAAGTAGCAGTTTTCAGGAAATGGAACTTTCTTTTAATGGAATACCAAGAGAATTGGGGTGATTCCTCCTCATGTACATAGCATGGTTTGTCTTAAAAGTGGCAAAACTAATGAATGTTACTCCATAGAAATAACAATAGAAGAATTAGAGGTTTGCAATATTTCGTTTGTGGGAAAGGGGTTGCAGGGTGGAAACTAATTCATCACCCACAAATCCACATAGATGCTTTTAAACTTGTGAGTGATGAATTATGAAGATTGGAATTTGGGTATCAGGCAGTTCCAGACCAGCTATGGCAACAATACTCTATTTTTGGCCTGATCTGACTCTTGTAAAGATAGAACATGGCAGGAGGAGTCCAGTACTTTTTAGAGTAATTCTCAGAACTGACCATTTTACCAGCATCTTTTGCAATGAATTGAAGTCTGAAGTAAACTCAAGTCCCAATACATGTTCAAAGCAAGGAGCCCCCTTGAGAGTACAGCCATTCATCATAATTAGCAAAAATTCAAGATCTGCCCAGTGATAATGAAACATTACTAGCTTGTTTTTTGTTTTTTTTGTTTTTTTGAGGTACTGAATGTTACAGAGCTGTTAGAGCAAGGTCAGATGTGCCAGGATCTAGTTATCTAGATTTGGGGCCTGAGAGCTCTACTATTGTGACCTTCTGCTAGACAAAGTTACTCATCTCCATACAGTTTTAAGTATGCATTGATATGCTTATTTTTTCATCACACGTGTCCTATTTTCAATTTGGCAACCTCACTCTCTATTCCCAACCAATAGGGCTGTTTTCTCCCTGTCGTCTTTTCAATATTATCATGAATCAATCCAAGTCATCTATTAAACTAAATTATATTACCAAATTGTTCCTATCTATTTCTATATAACTTCAATTTGCATCAACCTGACTTGATCTGTCTGGAAACTTCTCATTCTATGCATATCAATATGCATCTGTATATTGATGAAAATCTTTCAGTCCAACAATGTTCATATCTATCAATCTCACCATTTATGTGTATTTCTATTGATTTATAGTCATCTATCCTCATCATGTCCATGTATGCGTTTCATCCAATACTTGATCTTTTAAAATCAATTAGACTTGATCAATGAGAACCACTTTTGTTTAATTTAAAACTAAACAGAAAACTGATTCGCATTTTAAATAGATAATTTCTACCTACCCACAGAAACATTTTCTTTTGCTCCCCACACTCTCTAATAACATGCCTAGAATACAAAAGAAAAAAAAGCGTTCCCATTAATTCGTAACCTTTTCAGCTGTCTGTATGACAAGGGAGATAACTCCCATCAACACTCAGAATGAGTGACATCATTGTTAACCTACTTTCGTTTAAATTTAGAACGGTTCCATTTCTGCTTTCAATTGCACTGACTAAAATAGACAAGAAAATCAAGAAAATCTTAATAATCCAATATTTCTATTAATTTCTTTTCACGAAATTCGCAAAAACTAAAATGTATAAAATTTGCTTCTAAACTAAATTTTTACTAATTCTAATTTACTTGTCCCATAAGCGAATTTATTTTTTTTTTTTTTTTTTTTTTTTTAACTTCACTCCAAGCAAGGTAATAATGTCATGAAGACGCCAGGGGTTATTGAGAATGAAAGAGAGTGAGAAGATTTTAATGGTGAAAAAGAACAATAAAAGAACAGGAAAGACAGAAGATCACAACTGATGCTACATTCAAACTTCTGATGATCACAGGTGGTAGAGAAGAAAAAAAAAAAAAAAAAAACTGGAAGAGAAGCTCCACAGGCAAAAAAAGTGTAAGAAAAGAAACTATCATGATCAAACCACAGCTTGAAAATAGTTATTATATTTGTTGAAAAGAAAAAGTAAAAAAGATACAAAATAAAAGATGAACTCAATGAAAATGAAATAGTTTATTAATTCAGTTCAGTTCGTGAAAGCATTAATTTTGAAAAACATTTGATAAGCATTTGGGGCATTTAAAATGTCAAGTTACAAATAATCTCGTCTGGGAGCTGATTTTCACATTTTTAAAATTTTAATAAAAATTGTAACACAGCATTTGGAGTATAATTTGTCATTTTGGAATTTACCTCATGCATCCTCAAATTTCCAATATGATCTGCTAAAATATATAAATACAACAAACGCAATTAAATTTTGTTTAGTCTTGGACAGTTTACTTGAATACACCACATCATGTCAAAAAAAAAAAATACCAATGTCAGATTAGCAATACAAGATTTTCACTAGAACACATTGTTTAATCTTTTCAACCCTTCAACTCAAATAATGATTGAATACCTCATGCTTTCTACAGCAATATGTTATGTTAATATTTACTAATAAGACTTAAGATGCATTTTTAATCATGTTTGTACATGATTGAAAATACATCTTCCTTTTGTATATACTGAAACTTAAAATTCAAATTCTGGTTTTTCATATAGTGAAATCAGTGAGAGTGAACAATAAGAACCTTTGTTTTGTAATCAATGTTGTATTCCAAAATTAATCAGACTCAAGTTGACTAGTCACATGTTAAGGGAGATAACTATTATAATTTTAAATTATCTCCCTTACACCAATATCTACTAAATCAGACCCAAGATTACATCTTAAAGACTTGACAGTTTAAAAGTAGTATTACAAGTAGTTTGCAATATTCAAAGTTTCTGTTATATTTGCATCAAAATTCCAATTTAAAGCAATGAATTTCTAACATTTTCGCCAGCACCATAATTCCTGATGATTAATAACTGATAAGAACTTTAATAGATTCAGTGTGGGAAGTAAAACATCACTAAATCTAATTAGTAATGACCAAAAATTTGTAGCAAATCTAACATCTACTTATAAAAACTTTTTAATAAATTTTATCAATTTTCTCCAAATTTATATCATTTAAAAAAAAATGAATTAAGAGAAAATCTAATATAAAAATATTTTTTTATTCCATTATGCAAAAATGGAGCTAAGTTTTTTGTTTTTAAATTTTGTTTATATTTATACAAAAAAAAATCACAGAAAAAAAGAGCAAATTTTTCAGCACCAGATAGGTACTTGGAACTGAAAAGGTCATAATCAAATATTTGTATTTATTCTTTGTTTACTGATTTTATTTATGAAAAGGAGATTTGTTTTTTTTTTTAATGTAAATAGTCCTCTTGTTTAATTTCATAACATCTCAGTAAATAACAATCTGGACATAAATACCCTTAAAACATGACTAAATAGATAATGAAGAACTTAAATATTTTTGAAAATTAGTCCAATCAGTTTTATTGCCCTGGAATCTAATTATTTGAAACTGCAACATTAAGTACTGCTTTCTTTAGAAACTTTTTAGTTATTTCTTAAAATATATATAAACAATACATTATGTAAAATTAAAAGAAATTAATTCATGAAAGTATTTTTAAAGATTTCAAATATTTTAATCAACTTTTAAATATTAAAAAAGATTATTAATTTATGTTCCTCTGAAATATTTTATATAGTAATGGATTTTTTTATTTGATTAGAAATGCAATTGTCCAAAAATATTAGATTTATGTATTTTTAGATTTTTTAAAAATTACATGCAATTGGTATATAGAAGAATTGCTGAAAACTGTTCAACTCAAAAAGCCCTTCCAAAAATCAATAAATGTTTGATCATTTTGTCCAATTTTGTGAAGTACATTGTGCTGAGAACTTTTCAGTATTCTTTTGTATGGAAGTCTTTCCTCTACAATAAACCTATTTTAAAAAAATATACAAAATATAATTGTCAATGAGTGAAGTTAATTTCATGAGAAAGTTTCAGGATAACTCAAATGAATTACATTAATTAAATACTTTTTGCTTAAAACAGGCACACACACAGACACAGAATAAAAGATATTTTCTGGCTAGTATTATTATTTTACTTATCAGCATGGATCAAAGCTGCCCAGCAGCAGTGATGTTTATTTATTTTCAGTTTAATTTCCGACATAAGTGTTTTCATTCTCCCACCCATCCAATAATAAAAAAGGGACACACATATCTGTTTTCAAGTAGTATGTTTATTTTTAAGCATATGTGCTTATTAATTATCACGTGTTGACATCATTTGTATACACAAGAAAACAGGTTTCATCATTTTTGATCACCCATCCTTCAACTGTCAAATATTCTGTAAATTTGGCCAGGTGTTTCAGCAACTGTGGGCAAAGGAATGGTATTCAACAACCACTTAACCTTTCAACTGTGTTGACAGGTAAACATGCTGTAAACAAGTGTATTTTTCAATATACTTTAAGTAAAAGATAAGTAATGTTTTTTCAAAATTCAATAATCACTAAATTAATGTTCACTTAATATTTCTACGATGTCTATCTTATTTTTGCATGATTTAAAAACAATCAGGGATCTGTTTTATGTATGTAAAAATAAATATCCTTTTGTCTACAACTAATATAGTTATTTTATTGCAGTTAAAACCACAGTTGAAACTTCAAAGAAGCTATTTAAATTACTGCAAAACATTTTTAGAAATTTTATTAAAATGTTCATGAATTGAAATCAATTTTATGAAATTTTTTGAGTAGAAAATAAAAAATACTATCTGATAAATTTAACTTTTATACTGGATCAAAAAGTTCAATTGAAAATATTTTGTTCAATTTGTTGATATCAATATGATTTCTTTCCTATATGACAGAAAATATTTATAGACAATCAATATTAAACTCTTTTTTCCAATGAAACATCATCAAAATTGTTTCCCTTTTTGATTCTTTTGACCTAATGTAAGGGAGGCGATTCATTTTTTTTTGTTCATTTGTTTTTGTTTTTTCCTGACCAGAAAACAAAATACCTTTCATTTTTAAAAAAATATTATGAAGGTTGGATCAAATGTTATACACAGATCTTTTCTTGTAATGCGGCTGAAATTATAAAATGAATAAAAACATGAATAATATAATAGTTTTAAAACATAAAAATCATTTGGGTCAATTTCAAGTGAAGTTTTTTTTCCTTTAGCAGACAGCTTACCGAAGATCTTTTATTGTCTTTATAGCAGTGGCACATCATTAAAACAGTTATAGCTTATGTGCAGAGCAGACAATTCATGGTATCTTCAGCATGATTTAATTCATAACAGTTAACTTTTCTTCCACTGTAAAAGAGTAACCTCAAGAAAATGTTTGCTTTACAAAAAAAAAAAAAAAAAAAAAGCAACAAAATTAACCATGCAATGGCAATTCCTTTCTCTAACCATCAGTCCAATGAAAGAATTTCTTTGTATCCTATATATTTGCCAAATATCACTAGTTTCAGTTTAAGTTTTATTGCAAAAATTTAAAAAAATGGCTAAATTCTCCTTCCCTAAATATTTACTGCATTTTTAAGGTGCAAGTAACTGATTTTTTTCTTGGTTTCTCTCTTCCTCTATTTGATGGCATATAAGACATCACATTAAAATGATTTCAACTGGGACTATTCAGAAAATATCAGAAAGAAATCATCACCTTCACATTTAGAATGACTTCTTTAGATAGATGGAGTAGGGGGAATATCCTCTAAGCTGCCACAATAGAAAATGTGTGAAATGCCGAGACAAGAAATAACAACTATGGAAGTTTATAAAATTTTCTTATTTTTTCTTTATTTCTCTCAAAATTCATCTTCTTTAGAGAGTACCATAAAAACTGCATGAATTATTGACAATAAATATCAGTGATACCTTCTAAATGAGTAAGCATTAAAATCCCTTAAAGGGTATGATTCGATTCAATCTGCAAAAAGATTATTAATGCTGTTGGGCAATAGGGATTGTTAAAAAGGAAAAAACAAATCCAAACTAAGCCAATTTAGATAGCATTTTGTATACAAATAATAAATAAAGTGAACAAGAAAAATGGGACAAATGCAATGCAGAGCCAATCCAGCTTACAAGAGGATTGGAGGTTTATTTATTCTTTAACAGGCCAACAAAAACATGTTGGCTTATTAAAAAAAGCACCACAATTGGAGAGGAAGAAGAGAAAAGTCAATGTTTGGGGGGGGGTGAGAAAAATGCCCTTTTCATAGTGAGCGAGTGATAAAATAATGGAAAGTGACTAAAAGAATCTGATGGTCTACGATAATGAACTGAATAATTAAACCAAATGAAGGAGAGGGAACAACGATTATGCTGATTGCTCCAACTTGGGCTTAAATGCAGGTGGGATTCGGCTGCACAATCAACAGTTGTAAATGGTGCAGATACACAACAGATGGCAGCATCAACTGATTCTGAAAGAAAAAACAAAATAAAAAAACAATTCAGTTTTAATTTTGATAACATTTGAAATTGAAAATCAGACATTTCAACAACAATGACAAAATACAAGGCATGGTGAATGCAATGTTTTATAATGATAATCACTTGGGAAAAGGCTTTCTGTTATGCAGCAAAAAATTTGTTACAGGAACCAAAAGAAATGGCTTTTACTTACATAATGCTTCAAACGGAATGGTTCGGCTAATACTGAGTGCATCTTTGAGCATAAGGTCTCTCAGGGCCCACAGAGCATTTGTTAATGAACCATGGTAGTTGGTTCCCTGAGAGATCCAATGAGCAGGCAAACGTTTCTCATTTGGTGCAGTTGTAGATTCAGGAGTGGCAATTAGAGACTTATTCCAGTCGCTCACATTTTTGCTGCTTGTGCTCAAACCCTCAATATATCTGCAAGGTGAATAAAGCAGAGAAAAACTTGAGAAATATTTTTTCTGTTTAAATAACAAATCTACAAAAGCATAATTATTGAAAAACAATCAATAATTCACTACAGTTTATGATGAAAGTGATCAGGCAGTGTGCAGAGAAATAGATACAGCACTGATTAGAAAACACTGAGAAACAATATACAAACACTGAACTATTGGGAGTTCAAAAATATCCTATCAATTAACAATTCTAAGACATTTTTCTTGGCTATATTTTCCACATATATATTATGATAAAAAAAATTTTATATTTTTTAAAATGAAAAAATGTTTTCCCCATTTTAAAATATTCCATTTTTAATGAAAATCAAAAAAACTGGCTGATGCCCTTATGTTTAAGCAAATTTTTGTTTTAATCAAATATTAGAGACTTAATATAATTTTATGGGCAGTAAATCAACAAGGTAAATAAATTGAAATATTTTGCTGACTGCCTAACAAAAAAAACACTTTGGATCTCTGATGATTATCAATAGTTTTCTAGAGCAAATACTGATGACCTCCAACAAATCAATAATGGCAGCTACACTGATCAGGAATCATCATTACCTTGGGTGTAGGATGAACTTACCTGATGTATGCCTCTGAGTGTAGAAGTCGTTGTGTTCTGGGTGGCACTGAAACAAACATTGGAGAAGGTGGACGAGGTTGTGGAGGAGGAGCCATGTGCTGGGCACCTGCAAAAAGAAAAAAAAAAAAAAAAAAAAAAAAAGAAGCTCAATCAAATTGGCAGCAATTTACACGTATCCAAGGGACCAAAACAAGTCCCACATTCTACACTGCTATCCCAACAGGGTGAGGCTAAAACCAATGCTGATGACATTCTGCAGATGGATAAGCCTGACAGGATCACAAATTTATTGATGAACAGAATAATGAGAGCTAATTCTGCAAAGTTATCCTCAAACACAGAAGCAATTTTAATGTTGTATGTATATCAGAGTCTGGCCAAATTATGTTATGTCTAAATCCTACTGAAATAAAGGGAAAACGGGAGATTGACTTAAAAACATTTGAATCTTTTGAGAAAAAAACTGATCAATATTTTTAAATAATCCAGCCTTGTGTCTATTTCAGTACAGCTGGATTTTTTTATACATCACAACTGGGGGGGGGAGTAAACAAAATGAAAAAGTTTTGGCTGAAACAGGAAAATTGGCAATCAGTACAGAAGAGAAACATACAAAAAACATCAATAAATTGCAAAAGGTCCTCTTTCCTAACATTGGCAAAATCTGCAGGAGTGTTAAAGAAACAGGATTTGATCATTATAAGTTGAATAATTTGTATCCAACCCAACTAGGAAATATCTAAGAGGGAATTAGGCATTAAAAAATAATCTCTTAAAATAAGCATGTGTAGAAAAAAGGATAAAAGATGTTTGCAAATTACAAGACAAATAATTTGCAAATGGTTCCACAAAATACATAAAATGTCACTTGCTACAAAAGGTTCACTGAAAACATTTCTATCTTTCACATGTTATTGTACAGCTGCATACAAATGTTCTATTTCCAAAACTATAAACTCCATCGATGACAATTTACACTTATCACCTGACATGCATGCATACAAGAATGGATCAGTCTGACATTGTTGTGAGCTGAATTTGGATTTAAATTTTTCACTGTATAATATTCAATCTATATGATTAACATGCACCACTGTATTAAATATACTTCAGTCAGTTATGTACCATGTGTGATACACGCTTAGGTGATCATGTATCTTTTGATATATGACTGACGAGGCAGGTTTTTTTCCCCCCTACAGTAGGTTGCCATTTCTTTCTGCAGTAGACTAATTGCCATCCAAGGCTATAGAACCCAGTCTGTCCTGCTATTTACCCATAGCTGGGGGGAGAAGAAGAGGATTCATACCTTTCCCAAGGGTATTAGCACGTAAGTGAATGTAATGGATTCGACTGGAACTCGAACTCGGCTCTCCAATTCCTCAATTTGAGCCACTATCCATTACTCCACCATGCCTTACTTACTAGGAAAATTATATTGACAAATATTTTCGCATAAATTATTTTTTTTTTCCCTCATTAGACTATAGACTTATTGATGTACCTACATACATGTCCAAGAGTGGGGACAAAGTTTGCTACAGAGCTTTCTCCTCAATGCAAGTGCCTATCTGTCTACAACAACACACTTGATTCTGCACGTCATCTCATATCACCTTAAGTCATAGAGATGACACCTGGATCATCGACTGGCCAACAGATTTCATCAGCAATTCTGAACTGTACAATGTAATACTACATAACAACATCAAGCCAAAAGTCCTGCAGGTCAGAAAATGCACTTCTGAGTGAAAACAGTTGCTATAGATTGTTTATACAACTACAACAATAACATAACAGTTAACTTAAAACTGCTAATTCCCTAAGAAAGAACAATTAAAAATTCAAAATTATTAGCTTTTCCCAGTCTTCTGCTCCTATTAACATAAGTTTAGGTAGAAAATTTTTGATCCCTAATAAAAATGGTAGTGATAGTGGTGGTGTTGGCTATATCACTGGTTGCCATAGAACAACCCTAAATAAAACAAGGATAGATCATATGCTAGACTACAAAAATCTGCTAAGTCAACCAAGCATAGAAATGAATACAATATGGGAACTGATAATAAGGAGTGCCAGAGAAAAGCAATAATAACAATGAAAATTGCAATACAAGCTCTAGTAAAAACATGATGATAACAGCAAAAATTGCAATATGAGCACTAGTACAAAATGATTGCTGAAGACATTAGGTCTATAATACCCAGAAAATCATACACAGATGTCCTCAAGGACATAGTGGATAAAGGCGTTAGTTAGATCCAGTGACAGGACCCAAAGAGTGTGAGTTCAATACTTGGTTAAAGCAGTGGAGAACTTGGAGAGGGGAATTAACAGGAGATAACTGATAACTGACATCCATTAGACATGGCACGTGGAGCTAGAACAGCCTACCCCAGCGAGCGAAATAAAGGGTTCAGTTCAACATTCCAACCACCTGAAGAAGGCCGGAATGTACAACAGCCGAAACGTTGTGATGAATATGGCAACAAAGATGAGGATGACAGTCCAAGCAATGTAAATAGTGATAGATCACTACTTTGCTACAATCATAATTTTAGGCAGAATCAACACAGGCTGTTAGAAGTGTGACAAGCATATCAACAAGTATAATATTAATACCATAAAACTTTACATGCTTTACAATTACAGAGCACAATTTGGTTTGCCTTTGAAACGTTTTTAGCTGTTGAGGCTGACTTGCATACAACAAAACTAACAATTTTAGGAAACAAGATACATTGTTGCATCTTTGAACAGAGGCCACTGCTAGCCACCTTATTCAAAACAAGATACAACAGTTGGCCTTATTTGCTTTTGTAAGCAAAGTAAATAGATGCACTGAATCTTTTGCAATGTACACCACCATAAGCAAACTTATTTCTTTGAAAAGTCAAGCAACTGTTTATAAATAAAGTTTTAATAGTGAATATATGGTGTCTCTCATGACTTGGTTGCTACAAAATAGTAATAATTATTGGCAGTTGCTTTACAAAGAGCACTCTAACAATTTCTTATGGCCAACAATCATTTGATTGACAACTGAAAAGGCTGAAATAGAATCACAGAGCAACTAAACAAGATACCTTTTTTATTTTCACTAGAACAAGTGATTTAAACAATTAGGTTAGATTATTTAGATTTAAATAACCAGACATGAAATAACATGAAGAGGAAACTAAAACTTTCCTAGATGTAAATCTAAAAGAGAAAATATATAAACAGCTGTTAGCAATTTTTGCAGGATAACTTTTAGAGAAGAATCCTGTTTGCCAGTTGATGACTTTTCCCCCCAGATGACTGAGTAGTTGTTTCTTAGTCATAAATAAAAAGAAAAGAAATTTAATCAAATTAACTGGTTGTTTGCTAAACAGTTTCATTGTAGAAAAGGTTTTGCTGGATGATGATGCAGTGAATTTTTCACTTCAGTGGCCATCCACAAAAGTTAAACAAGTTTAGAACCAATGCTACTTGGATAACAACCAAGATGAACAAGCAATGTAAAGCAAATACAAGAAAAAAAAAACACAAGACAAAATATAGTACAAATTTCACAATAATCACATGCAAAAAAATTAACAGGGCTAGTGAGTAGAAGAGAGACACAGATACAGTCAAGTTTAAATATATTTTCGACAAGAAAACATTTCTGTACCTGGTATAGAAAAGCTTTTAATAAGCCTACTTCAGCTAGAAATAGAAAAGCAACCATTTTTCAGTATACTATCTCAACTAGGAATTAGCCATTCCCTGGAGAAACCATCAATAAAGCATGCACACACAAGCAGGCACACACACACACACACATACATACATACATACACACACACATGCGCACACCATGCCAAAGTTTTCTGTGTGTTCAGAACAACAAAGACTGTTCCCTGTTAGTAATACATGCAGGCAGTCATGATAGATAGGTGCACAGGGTGAGGGGAAGGACAGGAGGGTCAGGGTTTCACGGGAATACTTGCAAGAGCCTTTGATGGATGTCAGGGTCATCATAAGAGAGCCCTCTTTCCTTACCAATAATGGATGGAGCAGAGGTTGACCAGTGTTGAAAGGAGAGTTCATCATCAGTTGAGCACTTTGAAGCAGCATCAGATTCCACTCTTACATAAACATTAGACAAACCAATTAAGCAGGAGTAACTGGGAGCTTGTATAAATTTTGTAAAAATTACATACATATATATGTACAATACTCAGCCCAACACAAGATGAATTACATAGACATTATTGTCTTTTTTCAACAAACCAACCAACCAGAAGGAAAAATCTCATCATGTGTACTTCTTCATTAAAATTTGGAAACCTAATCTTCTGTAAAATGTTTCTTAGCAAAGCAGGATTAGTGGACCTTTTTTAAATATATTTTTTGTTTTATTAAAAACAGCTTCCAGTTTTCTTTTTTATAACCATCAGGTGTTATTGGTTCTTTCACTTTATTTACAGGGGAAAAAAAAAAAGAGAAAAAATTCAAAATGAATAGCATAAAAGTCAAATAGCTTTGAATATTAAACTAAGCTTTATCTTTTTACTTTTTTTATTATCATTTTGCTTTCCAATACTCATCAGAGGACATGGTGTCAATGAGATTACACATTCTATTACAAAAGTAAACTTTGTTTACATTTTTCCTTATTTACATGTTAATCCTTGAATTTTAACATAATGCAAGTGGGGACTTTTTTTTTTTTTCTAATCAAAATTCCAAAACTAAAGGGAACCATAAAAATTAGACAGGTAGCAACAACAACAAAAAATCACCGCTTTTCCATGACAAAAATTAGAGATTGTGTTGTCTGCAATAGTGTTAAGCTAAAACTGTAACAACAACTAATAAAAAAAAGGCTGCATTTTGCCTTGAGAACCTTCCAAGAGTGAGCTTTATGACTTGTTTTTGTTTTAGTGCAACAAGATTCAAATTGGAACACATCTTTTTCCTTTCAACCAATACTGCAAATATAAGATGCGGAAAATGCAACCATTGCACACCAAACTCACTTTACTCAAGAGGTAACAGGAGAAAAAAAGCACCTTAATCACTGCTTCTGAGCAATACTATCTGCTTTAAACACACACATAAACACATATATCATCAGTACAAATACCTTGATGCCTTACAGAGTTAGCAACCAATTAGAATCCTAACAAGGACAGGCTTAAATTGCCTTAAGTCCCCGAGGCCAGATTGAGAAAAGACCAATATTCTTCCTACCTAAATAGAAAATAGCCAAAGATTTAACAAAAATAAAATCAAAGCATAATAAAAGGTCTGTCCAAAGCAAACAGAATTTAAATACCAACTGTTAACTGCAATAATTGAGCATTTTTTTTTCTACATAGGCAACTCTGCAGAGCTAAATGGCTAACATACATATATCAAAACAGTGCTGTGAAGATATTTCAATCTTGAACAAAAAGTTAAACCTTGGATAAATCTTTTATAGCAAATGATATGAGTTGCAATTACCAACAAAAAGTCACTTCTTGCTGAAAGATGACATTTCTGCAACTCAGATTATTTATTTATATTTAACAGAATTTGATATTTGGATGACAAAAAGGCCACAGGAGAAGAATTAGGGTTGGAGCAACATTTTGTTAACTATCTGCTGCTGAAAACTATGAAACATTTATGGTAGAAATCAACTGTAGAAAGAGACTAAGATGAAAACAGTTAACTCTAAGAAACAGTGCACAAAGAGTCAAGTACAGTTATATCTATAAATAATGACAGACAACACTAAATAGAATGGCTTTACTAAGTTAACAGGACATTTGTGTCCCAAATGATAAGTAATAATGAAGAAGAATTTAAATACAAAAGTAGTGAGCATGCCTCAGGACAAAAAGACTTTATTCTTTACCATTTGATTAAAGGTTTCACTCTTAAGGAAATTTTGTTTGCACTCCCAGATAAATTGAGTCAATTGCTGCAATGTTTTAATAAATTTCAAAATATTCAGCCAAATAACACAATAATTTTCAAGAGGATGACATGTTGCTCTACACTGACAGTTTTCAGGACAAAAGAAATTATCTGGAAGCCAAATGACGTAGAAATCTATATGTTATATGAGGCTTGGATTTCAAGAACTCTCAGAATAAGAGACTGACAAATTTCACTGGGGAGAGAATCTAAAATTTTCAGGAGTTAAATTTAGCACTATTTAGGAAAAGCAATTTCAAAAACAGAACAGGTTTCAATTAAAGTTTCTTGTACAAGTCAAATACAACTGTAAAAAGGATTGAAGTTGAGCAAGTGAATATTAGCTCAACAATGAATTCTTCTTATCCTCTACATTGATGCATAACATCTGCCATCAAACCGGCAATTTGAATATAAACAATCAGTCGCATTCAGGGAAATGCAAATCAAACTTTTTTTGCTTATCAGTCTCATGATAAAGAGAGAGACTGGAATGAATGTCTAAAGAAGGCAAGGTGAGATTTGAAGTATCTATTTCCTGCTTAAGGACTAATCAAATGAAACAAATTCAGATTTGCTTGACTAGAGGCTATCTATGGGGGTGGGGGGCAGAGAAAGAAGTGAGTGCACAGACAAGGTGGTGGTGGTGGCGATGGTGGTGAACAAGGAAGAAGTGGAAGAGGAGTGTCAAGTATAAATGATGACATCTACCTTGCTCTGGCATCATCAGCTCAGATGGATTGTTGGTCTGAGGGCTACGTGACATCATCATAGGCAGCACAGCATTGGCTACACCCATTATGGGTTGTTGCTGATGCATGATATTTATTCGTACAGCCTGCATGCTCATTGAAGGAGCATTCATCATGCTCGAGTTAGGGTGTTGGGGGACTAGAGCCGGATAGGGACTAGGGGACATGCCTGGGGCTGGGACCATCCCGCGGTGGGTAATAGGAGACATTCGATTCTGAGAGGACATGCCTGGTAGTGGAGGAGGTGGCGGCTGTGTTCCTGGATACCGCATGCCGGGGTGATGATGATGTTGGTGATGGTGTGGTGGAGGTGGATGTTGATGATAGGGCGACATATAGGGAGAGCGCTGCTGCTGCTGTTGCTGCTGTTGGACTTGCTGTGTCTGTGGAGGCTGAGGCGGCTGCTGCTGCTGCTGCTGGACTCCAGATGGGGGCACACCACTCATTCCGCTGACATTGTTGCTGAGGCCTGGTGCCAGGGACATACTGGGGACACCTCGTTGCTGCATCGTGCCGCTACCTGCCAGACCAGGATGGTGGGGCACACCTAGCAGAATTACCAAAGCAAAATCACAAGCTACAACAACAACAACATCAACAACAACAACAAAAAAGTAAACAACACAGCAAATCAAGCACAAAAAAACAAGAAGGCAAATCAAGAATGTTGCCAAAAAAATAAAATAAATTTACTGAATTTCAGAAATAAAAAGAGAAGCAACAGAGCAAAAAAATAAAAAAAGAAGAAGCAGGAAGAGGGAAAAAAATGGTGTTCAAAATAGTTTCCAGTTTTATTTACTAATCTATCTCAAGAAATACAATGGCAATGGTATCACTTCAGTACTGATAGCCAAGTGAAGGCTAGCTAAATTCATTTCAAGTCATGATAATCATGGATTTGGCTAATAATGCTTATTTCTGAATCAGATCATAAACCTATTGCAACTGAGAAGCACTGATGTAACAATTACTAATTGTTACAACATCTGAATTAAATTATTCTACTCATTTAGATTGTACTCCCAAACCAAAAAGCTGTTAACATTGGATGCAGTTCAAATGAAATACTGACAAGAGGAAAAACTGGTTCAAGCCTCAAAGGGTCATTTTCTAACAGATGAGCAATAAGGTCATGAACTGTATTGTATACTAATCTGACAATCCAATAACCAAATAACCAAAGCTTTTATATAGATAGAAAATTATAACCTTTACTAAATTATTTAAAAATCAATTTCAAAGTGTCTATGTTTTATTGTTAGAGACAGCCAAAGTTATAGTGAGAAAACAAATAGCTGAACAGAAAATCATGGGATTTATAAACAATTCCTGGACTAACAAAACTCAAATTCCACTCAGTCAGTTATGTGCCATGTGTGATATATGCTTAGGCGATCATATATCTTTCAATACATGACTGATGAGGCAGATTTTTTCCCGCAGTAGGTTGCCATTTCTTTCTGCAGCAGACCAGTTGCCATCCAAGGCTATAGAACCCAGTCTGTGCTGATATTTTGCCCATCACTGAGGGGAGAAGAAGAGGATTCATACCTTTCCCAGAGGCATTAGCACGTAAGAGAATGTAATGGATTTGACTGGAATTCAAACTCGTCTCTCAGATTCCTCAATCCAAGCCTCCGAATTCTACTAATAAAATAATTTCAACAAAGTCAAAAAAAGGACAAAGAAAATCATAAGACCTGAAAAGACATTTGCCAGTAAGTTAAAGAGTTGCAGAGCACAAAGTCAACACTAACAACCAATCCTTGAAAATTATCTTCCCATTCAATAAAGTCACCAACTAAGTATTCTTTCTCACATATTGTCTACTAACTGAGATTATGTGGTCTGAAATTGAGACACCTTAGACAGAATCAAGCAATTAAATCAAAGAAAAGAATTTCATACACTTTCACACAATTTGTACAGTTTAAACTCATGACCAGTTGGGAGACTGAATTAAAAGAATGCTTAATTTTGATTGGGTTACACATGTCCAGTGTTATGTCCAACAGTGAACAGAACAGAATTACTGGCAAACATGACCTCAACTAATATAGTCAGAGACATATATTAATGGTAGCTATCTGTGACACAACCATTAATTGAAATTTAATTATGAAAAAAACTTGATTAGTTTTGTTAATTTTAATAACAATCACACATGTGTTAAGAAAGTAAATATCAAATGTTGTACCAACTGACATGGATCCCAGAGTGCATGGAGAGTAATTTTGCATAAGTGAAAATTAAAAGAACTAGTTAAATAACATTTGAATAAGAATTTATAACTCTAGATATTCAAATGATTTTATAAATAAAGGACAAGACTTTGGCATCTGCTTAACACTTCTGCTGCTAACTACGGAGATCTTTTTCTTATCTTGCTCCAGCTGGCTAAGTACAGAAATCTACGTTTTTTGCATACCACTGGTATGAGTGTCCCATTGTGCAATCTATCGTAAAATCACAAAGGACAATGCTTCAAAAGATATCATGTGTATATGCATTACTGATCTGGTAAGTCATTCCCAGGTCTATCCATGAAAATGGAATGCTGTAAAACACACTGGTGCCAGTTTTCTGTGTAATAAAATATGTAGGTTGAAATTTGGCATTTTCTTTAAAAATGGCTGGCCGGATGGGGGCAGCACTGGGCAAATGAGTAGCAGTGAAAGTGTTAAAAATAATGAGTAGCCAAAATAAATAAAAAAGAAAATACAACTCTAGTAATGCAATGTACATGTGTGTTGAAAGATTGTTGGGAAAATGAAGAATCCTAGCAATTCAGTTATTTCTATCTTCTTTTTTCAGATTAGGTTTTTTGTTTTGTTTTTGATTCAGTCACCTGCAATTGCTGCAGTTAAGTAATCAACTATCAATTAATTTCATTGCTATTGATGCAGACTGAATCAAGTAAGTTTTAAATGTACTTCACTTCTTCAGCTCTGTTTTTTGGTTGTGTAGACAGACACACACATAAATGAGTATATTTTGGGTTTTTTTTATTATATGAAATGGGAGAGAACAAGAGGAGATTGAGGCTAGCAGTTAGCAATGTTTCTTTCTGTCAATGCCCCTGATACAAAGAGAGAATCTAAATGGAAAGCACACAGCATTTTTGTCCCAAAAGAAAGGAAAATTGTAGGAGGAGAAAAAATATTCCAATTTAAAACCAACAATATGACATTAAAGTAAATTTGATATAAAAATTTTAAAAAATATATTTTCTTTACAACATTTTATTGTTCTCTAAGACAGAAAAAACTCTAGAAAAAATAGACTTGACTACAATAACTTTTTAAATCAGGAAAAAAAAAAAAAACTTACACACACACACACACAGATTTAATTTTTATTGGTTTCATGCCATTCTAAATGATATGACTTGTCCAAATTACTGCATCTGCCTAAAAAGAGCTAGAAGGCAAAATGAATATGAAAATACAATTCAAGTAATGGTGTGTTTATGTATGCGTCCTGAAAGAATGTCTCCAGTTAAGTCTAAAAGTGCAATGTGTCCACTGGAGATGAAGGAAGTATATACAGTTGTTAACTGAGGACAAATCTCCTATTTATCATTTAGATACTGCTTATTAATTTTAAGGAAAATTACCTGCAATAGGCTGTTCCTGGGGGAATCAGAGAAAATAAGTCTATAGTTTCTACTTATAACAACTTAAAAAAAAACATACAGTTTATTTTTTTCATGCTTACAAGTAATTGCCAAAGGGCCTAATTCTGAATTTATTCTTAAAGAATAAAATAAAACAATGTATATCTGAGTTTTCTTAGTTGTAAGAACAACACAAAATAAATTTATATAATTTATATAGTCAGTTAGCTAGTGGAAATTTTTTGCATTGTTACAATTTTCCTATCACACAGTTTTTTTCTTTCAAGTACCATTAAATTTAAAAATTATTGTAACAAAATCTTAAAAATAATAATTTATAAGAGGAAAATATCAAGTCTGTTCTTTCAACCAAAGGTCACAAATAGTTATTTCTGTCAGGAAAAATACTTAAAGAAAGCTTAAAAACAAAAACAGATTGTACAGATCTGAGAAGATAAGAGCAGCAGACAATTAAATGACTAAGATAAGTAATTTAATAATCAGATTAAAATGTCAGTGCTTCTCAGTAAATATTTCACATGCAACATTTTGCTCCTCAACACATAATAGAAGATTAACAAAACAGAAAAAAAAAGATTTATGTTCAAAGTTAATCTGGATGAAAGAGATGATGTCTGCAGTGATACTGACACTGCATTCAGCAGAGAGTTGAGGTTTGCAATAACATACCACTTCAAATCAACTATGATAATGTTAGCATTTGTGAGGTACAAGTGTCATTTGATTCTGAAGGAATGGGTGGATTGGTGCAAAGTAAATGAAGTGCAGCATTCGATACACAAAGCAAATCAAGTTAAACAAAAATAGAGAAGCATATATATATATATATATATATATGCATGCTAAGCAGGTAAAGGATGAAAAGGTGATTAGAAGGTAGCAAAAGCAAGGCAGTCAATATTAAAGTGATGACTGTCATCGACAACACAAGCAGACACACGCAAAAATTACACAGTAGCAGCAGCAGCAGCAAGATCAATGTGTAGAAAGGTTAAATTTGGACTGATAGTCACTAGGTCCACTAGGAATGAATTAATTACAAAGAGCTTTGCAAAGCAACTGGAGTAGCAAAGAGAGGTGATTTAATATTTTTGCCCCAATCTTAACTCTGTAGAGATCCTGAGATGCCAGCAGTATGCCTCACCCAAGTAACAAGTGAGCATTTCTTTATTTATAACTGAAAACAAGTAGAGCAGATGTCAGCACTAGCCATCTTCTGAAATTAAAAGTGTTGCTAATAATAATAATAACAATGTATAGAACTTAAGCCTTGAATAATTGCAATGCAAATCATCAGATAAATAGACCAAAGTTAAGCACAGGCTATAATAGGTTTAATATTTAGATTATATACTCATCCTAAAATAAAGTGAAATGCATTTAAATGGTCCTCTCAGCCAAACTTCACAATCTTTATTGAAGAGGCAGGCACGCAGGCAGGCAGGCTGGCTGGCTAAATAAACAATGAATCAAGCTGCGTGAACAGTCTGAGAACTTCCTCTTCCTCCTGACACTAAAAGTGAGCAGAAGTGCAACGAAACAAAAGATAAGAAAGAAGTTTCTGAAAATATACATCAACTTAGTTATGTAGAAAGCAGCATAAAATGAAATCATCAATTGGAATGACAAGTACTAAGCACAAACACTGTCACTCATTCTAAATTCTGAAAAAGTAAATCATTTTTAATAAGAAATGAAAAATACTCTTCCCAGCATATTTAGCTGCATTGGATAATCAATGAAAAAAAAAATAAAATAAAAGAGAGAGATAGAAAATAAAACCTGATCAGCATCAAAACAGAACCAACCATTCATGCCAATGGATGTTACTTCTTCGATTTGGTCAACTTAGATTATATATATATATATAACTCTTTTAACAGGGTTTTCTCCAAATGTGCTAGGTATTTTTTCCATAAAACACCTATGCTCCAGAATATATACCAAATCTAAATGGTCAATAAAGCAAGATTTTTTTTTTTTTTTTTTTTTTTTTTTTATAATGAACTGCAATTTTTTTTTTTTGGTGTGGGTGTGTGTGTGGAGGGTTGTAATTTTCTCATTCATACAATAACAATCAGATCCTGTGGAAAGCAATTAATAAACACATGCTTTGAAATGACAGCTTTATAGTTTATCAACCCTTTGCACAATAATACAAGAGTAAAAGAAATAGTAATTTTAAAGATTTCACTATTTTCAAAATAAATGACACAGTTGGCTCCAAAGATGTGTACTTTGAGAAGAATCATGTTTATCTGTTATCTTGAAAAGGTTCAGCAAGCAAAGGGTTAACAACAACTAAAGAAAAAGAACATTCATAGGTGAGTTAGTAGCAGTATTAGTAGACAGAAAGGGAAGTATTGATAATAAAAAGGCTCATTAGTATCATTAGTATGAGTGACAGCAAACCAAAAAGAACAGAATGTAGAGTTACAATTTCAGTAAAGCATTGATCTAACATCACAAGTTGAAAAGCATGTGACTTACAGACAAGCCAAATGCTAAAGGTTATTTGTAGAAAATGAAATGGAAAAAAAAAAGATACAGCATTTCCACATTTGAATTTGCTATTGAGGATTAGGGGTAACCATTTCTCCAGTTATAGAAGTTGTTGCTTCTAACAGAACAGTTTGTCCACAGCAATAAACTGTCACAATAATTCCAATCAAACTTGGAAATTTCTTTGAGGAAAACATAGTTTTAAATAAAAACACGTATTCAGCTTGGCCTTCCAACAAATGAAGCAAACAAGTGAACCTAACAAGAGAGTTTGTTAATCAAAGGAACAAACAAGAGTCACTTGTAAATGCAATATTTTATAGCTTTGACTGATATCTAACAGCTGACCACACTTGTTTGAAAGTCCAAGTGAAAGGAATTAGTAGCTGAATTCTTGAAGCAGTTGAGCAGCAACCAAACAGCAATGGCAAGAACAGGTGATGTGCAGATCAAAGGCTACATGGAGATTAGGTGAGCTGAATGAGAGAATAGCAGTGAACTGCTGTCATCATCTAAAGAGAATAAGTGAAGAAAATATATGAGCGAAAAAAAAGACTGTTAGGGTGAGGAAAGAAGGGCAGGGTAAAAAGAAGTTTGCTGAGGAGAGATGCTGACCTGGATAAGCTTGAAATCCAAACTGGTTCTGGAAATTGCCTGTTAAGTAGAATAATTCAAAAGAAAACAAAAACAATCAAATGAATAAAAGGTGAAAGCAAAGTCACAATTAGAATGAAATATGATTTTTCTTTCTGTTTGCAAATATCTGAAAGGCACAAATCAAGAAGATTCAATTTATCTAATTGCTGTAAAGATTAAGCAAATAAGCAAGGTTAGAATCAGTTTTAATATTTTAAATTTGAAAAACAAAAAAGCAAATAAAAAACTATAACATTTTGATACTTACAAGCTGAACATGTGTGCATGTCAATTATTTTTATGAAGTGAAAACTGGGTTTCTAATATCAAATAGGCACTTTGCCCACTCAAACCAACAATTGGAACAGAAATGTCATTTTTCAAGAACAATTAACTTTAATTCTTGCTAATAACAAAAATCTTTCTTCTTTATAAAATTGAAACAGTAAAAAGGATAAACAAATACACAGTTCATTTGTTACTTGAAATGCTTTCATAGAAAATAGTTTTAACTTCAATTATATATTAAAAAATAACTTTCAATGGTTGGCTTTGATTTGGGAGAATAAACTCACATTATGGAAGAATGTAAAAGTGAAAAAGAATTGAGTTGACACAATAAAGTCTGTATTTTATTTTTAAAAAATACATATTTGTATTCAATTAAAAATAAAATGGAAAACACTGCCTGCAAGAAAATTTCCATAGTTAAAAACATTTGTTTCATCAAAACAAACACAATTCAGAAACATTTTCAATGTTAATTTTAATAAGGTCTAAACGCTAAGTAAGAATATTATTTTTAAAAGCTTTATGTGATTTGGTAAATAAAAAACTGATTTCCTAATCCTAACAGCAGTAGCATTCAACAAGAAAGCCTTATTGAAGAAAGCTGTACTTTGCATGAATATTTTTTTTTTAAATGTCTGCAGAGTTAGAGAGAGAAATCCCTGTTGAAAAATATGACAAAGAGGAAATAAGCACTTACCTGGCAATGGCTGACCATTGGTGCCAGGAGGGCCAGCAGCTGGAGACATACTTCGGCTGTAATCAGACCAAGGACTTTGAGGATTGTTCAAAGAATCATTGAACGCTTTCTCAGCAGCTTCCTGTTTTGCAGCCTGTTCTTCAGCTATTTTTTTGGCTTTCTCTTCAAAACGTTCCTTTTCCTCTTTACTTAAATTACGCCACTAACAGAGAAATATATCAAAGAGAAAGAACTTTGAAGAAAATACACACATATTGAGAAGGAGGGGGGCAAAGGGAACAAAACAAAAAGGTAGGTACATAGCTGAATTGGTAGACAAACAAATGCCACTAGGATCATTAATACTTTTCTTTAAAAAAAAAAAACTTGCTTTTTTTCTTTTCTTCTTTTTTTTGTATTTTAAACGTCGATAAATAAGGTGGTGATGGTGGTAATATATGTAAAACACGTAGACTTCAGCAATAGTGAATCTTATTAGTTCACAGTTTCCTTTCATATTCATAACTTTTCTCACTGTTGTTTATTAAGTTTGAATCTATAAAGTTTATTTCTATAACAATAAAAAAAGAAAAACAAACTATTTTCAAAAATCAAGAATAAAACCAAGATCTTACTAGCAGCATAAATCTAAAAATAGCTACCAAATGAGCCATTCCTACTACATTGAAAAAGTAATGCAAATGCTATTTACCTTGGTGCCAACAATTCGGCTAATGTCCCCAAATGAACAATCTGGATTTTCCTGTTGAATCTGTTTACGGATTTCTCCCGCAAACACAATATAACCACTTGGCTGTCTTCGAATATTATTGGCACTTTTAGGCTGCAAATGACCAAAAAAAAAAAATTATCAATTTAATTTTATCAGCACTTTAAAAAAGGAGCGAATGCAAGAAAATAAACTGATCTCTTCACTTTTAGGAACATAATTAAATTTTATAAAATACTAGAGAGCCTTATGCTTCAAGCCATAAAATAAAAATGTTCTTAATATTTAAGAGAAAAATGCAATATTTAAGTAAGTCAACTTATTTAAGAATCCATTTTTCATTAGATGCAAAATAAAAAAAAAGAAAAAAAAACACTTAAATGTGCAGAAAAAAAACCTATTTCCCCACAAATCCAATTTTTAGAACATCTATCTCTACTTCCCTGTTTTTCAATTCCCTATATGCTTATTTATAATTGCAGACACAAGCAGGTTGACTGCCTCAGATACCATTGTGGATCTTTCATGAAAAGTTACTTGGTGGTGCCTTTATCAGTTCAATAAAATAGACAACAGGAAAAAATCTACCCTGACTAAATGACAGCTCTCTAATACCATGAAAACATCAAAGAATTCTAAGACATTTTCTTTTCCTAGATTTGAAAAGGAAGTGTCACAAATTATTGTGAGTAAAGAAAAGATATCTCATTTGCATAATGACAACAGAATTTCTATTCTATACCAAAATATTTCAGAATGTTCTCAAACATTGCATTTTTCCTCCTCTGTCCATGTTTATTAGAAAGCATTCATGTCTGAAAATGATAGTCTATCCTTTTCATATTTTACCAAAACCAAGAATAAAGAGAGCAATCAATTAATATTTTTTATTAGTTATTCACTACAGAATTTCTGAACCTAGAAGAAATGCAGCCAATCAAAAAGAATACATGCTTAAGTAATTGTAATATTTGGCTTAGCAAGCAATCAAAATTGAAATAATATTAAAAAAAAAAAAAAAAAAAAAAAATTTAATTATTAATTATCTACAAATCTGAAACAGATAGAATCCTACACAATTTTCCCTTTAATGTGTAATCACAAATGTCTTTATTTCTCAACAACTGTGAAATACAAAAATTGCAATAAGAAAGAGAAAACAAAATTTAGTGCAGACCCGATTAAATGAGTCATTTCATAAAATAAATTTGTCAACCAAATGACTTGTTTCAGATTCAATTGAAAAATATTTCAACAGAAAGTAGGAGCAAGCCTTACATTTGTCTTTCTTGATCCTGTTGTGCCATCTTTTTTACCGGATTTCTCAGGCAAGGGCGTCTCCTCATAAGATACATTCAGGTTCTTGTTAGGAGTCGTCACAAGGGGATAATCCATCTTCTCTTCATCTTCAATATCTTCCATATCAACAGCTTCCGGAAGTAATGGTGAGGGCTCCTTCAAGAAATAAAAACAATTTGCTAAGGTGAAACAACACAAGATATGATTGCAAACTTTTTAATAAGCCAAAGAACTAACAAATTGCTGTTTTTTTTTTCATTTTAAGTTTGGTTTTTAGCAAAAATATCAATATTTAAACAAAATGTATGGAGAGTTTTTATTTGTCACTTAGAAAATGAAATGAATGTGTTAAAGAGAGAGTCAAGCAAACAAAATAGATAAATGTTGTAAGAGGGAAGTTTTTCTTTTGAGTAAAAATCAATAATAAAATACAAAGCAGAATACATTTGTGTTAAGGTTCCCTACCTTAGAAAACAGACTAACAAATACTTAATATTATTAGAGGTTTCAAACTAGCTCTTTTGTTAACGCATTTCAATTTTTTAATATTATAATCCTAGTTTGTATGGATTTTATAATGAAAAGTAATTATAAAAATAAAAAAAAAAAAAGACTTAAACATGTACCAAGGCTAAACTCAATAATATATATATATATATATATATATATATATATATATATATATATATATATATATATATTGTAAATCTTTCAGGTTATTACATTTAAGAAGAGATGGTTTAATAGTAAGGCAAATCTCCAACCAGAATAATTTTATTGAGTTACTGGAAAAATAACATTTTCTGTATAACATTTTAAAAATCCAATAGACTTGACATTCAAAATGACCAATGAGCATGCAGAATTCAAAAATACTTGAACACTTACTTTAAAAACCATTTTACCAACAAAATGTTCTGACTTTTTATTATGTCCCACACTCATTTCACTGTAAGATACACTTAAATCTACACATGACTCAAATAATATTCATTATGAGATTGAAAGAAAGAAATCAAAATAGAAAATGTTATACAACATACCTTTTGAGGGACAATATGCTTCTTGAAAAAGTACAATTCATCATCAGTGACTTTGGGAGACAGGGAATATTTCTACAATTAATAAAAAACAACCCAACAAGTGAATGGAAAGCAAAGAAAAAATGGCTCTAAAATATTTCATAACTGGCATTAATATGATGATGATAGTCAAATGAAGCGACAACTGGAAAGTTACCTTTAATCCTTTGGCAAGCTTTCGGATACTTCTTTCATTCTCAAGATATTTTGATTCACAGATGTAAACATCATCTTCAGGCACCTCTGTGATACGATCTGAAATAATATAAATGTAAACTTTACAAGTACGTTTTGAAGAATGAGAAAAAAAAAACATTGACATTTAGATCAGAAAAAAACTATTTGTTTGAAACTAAATTGTTATCTCAAAATCAACTGTTAATTACAGAGAATATTTGAAAGATAAAACTTTAAAAATGTATTTCACAACAATTTTTCCTACTGGTATTTATTATTATAGATGTATAAACCTATTAAATATGTAAACAAATGCCAACAAAGGAACCAGTGACTGGATTTGGAGAAATGACCAATGTAAAATTTAATCAATATTTAAATAAATGGTTTACATAAAAGAGCAGTTATGAAATGAAAAAAGAAAAAAAATATCAGCTTACATGAACAGTAATCTTTAATGTGCAAAACAGCACATCTGCCAATGACAGTCATAGCAGGGAAGGAGGTCTCCTTGCAGCTGTAGAAAACTTCACGACAATAGAACATGCGTGTAGGAGAGTGTTCCACATCAGATGGTCTAACAAATAGGGGACCGTAGAAGAAAGTGTTTCCCCTGAAAGACACAAAAATTACAACAAACTTTAGCCAAAAACAAGGGCTGGGGAATGTGGGCACACTGCACTTTAACAATGGAATGTTAATACTTATTGCATATTAACTTAAAAAAAAATCTTGCAAAGAGAATATTTGATAAAAAAAAATATATCAGACAAATAATAGAACAGAAATAATTATGAAAATTTCCAGATTCGTACAAAGTAATTACCAAAATAAAAATGTGGTGTTAAATAAGCAGCTAAAATTATTGCACTAACTCCAAAGTGTCACCAACAGTTGAATATTTTTTGCAAAGTCCAATTGAAGAGAAGAACAAAATATTATACTGGAAGATGATTACTTACTCTGCAGTCAGCCATATTTTATCTATCCGAGCAATGAAGGGTTTCTCTTCTGTAGACTTGATATAAACACAATCACCTACAACAAAAGAAACAGAAGTTGGTGGGTTGTTTGACATTTCAGAAAACTAAGGCAGTTTTACAACCTCAACTTTTCATGAGGAATTTGTAAAAAAATAACGAGACTTTTTTTTAATGTTTTTCTTGCAGTAAAATAATCAATCTTATTATTCCTGACTTTGTACAGTATTAAATTATACTCGATAGGTTACATTATTGGTGTTCCCCATGAAATTGTTTTGACCTCAGACAGAGAGCATCCTTCAAAGGATGTTGCCAGTTTCTAGTAATGCCAATTTCTACAGGACTAGAACATGGGACTTAATTCCAAGCACATCAAGATTACTGTTTAAAGATCTGGTAAATGATGATGGGGATTATTGTACTATCTATAAATGGCAAACATATTATTATTATTTATTTCTTAGAAAAGTTAAAAGGAAATTAATATCAACAATAAGTAAAAGTTCCTCACATGAACTAATTCATGAATGGTAATTCCCAAATATTGTTCTACAAAAATATCTTTGGATCACCAACTGATAGAGTTGCAAGTAAAGGCTTTAAAATTAGTACTTTTAAAAGAACCTTCAGAAAAATAATCTTTTTCACCTAATTTAAAGCAGCCACTGGCACTGTTGTACTGTTCATAATATTTGTTTCCAGCATATTCTTGACTAGATACTTCCACCTCAACATTCTGAAAGAGAGCAAGCATCATTTTCAGAGAATAGAAATACATTGACATTTAAAATCTAGAAGTTTGCATTGGATACCGCACACAATAGAAAAATGTAATAAGAAAGGCATATTCAAATTGCATAACATCCACATTTAGTTGGAATTAAAAATTAGAAATTTTATTTTCACATCTCCACCTTTTATTTTCAATCTCTTGAAAGATTACAGAATTGGTTGAAGAATCTTCACTAGCAAATTTGATAGTTTTGCAGTGGCTCATCATTGTGGGCCTGTAGTTAACTAACTACAGTCAACCAATTAATAAGCCAGTGAATTTCCATTGCAAACTAAGAACAAAGAGTTGTAGCCTGTCTGGTCACCTTAACAAAATCTTTACATGAGCTCCAAGACTATGCACTGAAAATTGAAATATTTATTCCTCATGATGTTCTTCAATTTCAATATATTAATATTTGCATTAGAACCAGAAAAACAAAAAATATTCCAATTTCATTAGTAGAAAAAAAATATTAAAAAAAATTCTTCACTTGACATTTATTTATTTTTTTATTTTTAACAAGAACTGGACACACTTACCTCTCTAGTTTTGTCTAAAAGGCGATAGACACCATCATCTAGGTCCTCTTTCTCATTTTCTTTGGTTTTGTCAGCAAAAACTGAGGCCACACGCACAGGTGACAGCACTTGATCACGAGGAGTGAGTTTAACAGTATCATTAGGAGGGACTTGCCAAACCTAAAAGGATGAACATACAAGGCATGAATGGAATAAGTCATGATAACTGGTGGCGGGAAAAAAGAAAATGTAGTAAAAGCCATAAGGAAATCCAAAAAGGAACTGCAGAAAGCAGGATTGAAATTTTACTGACCTTGATTTTCTTGAAAGCTTTATGCCTGGCATTGTAACGAGATTCACACACATACACATCTTTATCAGCAAAGCCCTAGAATGAGGTTCAAATTAGCAGAATAACAAACCATAAAATAATTCAAAAATTATAATAATTCTTCATTTAAATAAGTTTCAAAATCAATTTCTCTGATGAATTTATTCTGATATTTAAAAGGAAAAAAAAAAAGATAAAAGGTAAATGACTCAATAAAACCCTAACTTAGCATAGACAAAAAAATTGTAACACTTTCACTTGAATGTAGTCATTCATTTTTTTTTTTTTTTGTTGTTGTTGTTTAATGGCCCAGGGGCATACTTGTTAATTCTTTGCTAATGTATTGATGCCTGTATTTTAAAAGTGATTTGTATGATATTACTTTTTTTTCTAATCTATTCACTTTAGAAGAGTAATCAAGGTTATACAACTGTAAATCTGAGTCTGTTCCAACTTTTATTCTTCTTGAGCTTGCAACAATTTCAAAAAGTCAACAAACATCAAAATAAAATAAAATAAATGTTTTCATACCTCTGGTTTCATTTTGAAGTAATCTTTGACAAACATTACGTAACATTTTGGCCCCATCACCTGGGATAATGGAATGGTTGTGGAGAAATCACTCTTAAATACTTCCTGTAAATAAAATTTTAACTCTTCATATTATTGACATACTTTTTTGATTCTGATCATGTAAAATGCAAGACCAGAATTTAATTACGGATTTTCTTTTCCAAACTTACCTTTTCAAGGAATTTTCTAGTGGCCAAATGAAAAGTTTCATTTGGTCTATAAAACCAGTTGCCATGGAGAGCAGGAGAACCAGTGTTATCATGGAACAACTTCTCAATGCACATCACATGGGCTTCTAATCCTTTCTCCCTAGGAAAATTTAAAAAAAAAAAACAAAGTAAGATAAATAGATAAAATGTATAAATACAAAATTAATAATGCTGCCACTTCTCTATTTATCCTATATAGAAGACCCTTGACCAGAAGCTATCAAGTGCAGATCATGTGAAACCAAAACCACCCTAGCATCTAAGCAAAAAAAATCATCAAACTCAGTTAAAATGCTCTTTTTATAAACAGACAATTAATATGACATCCATACACTCCCACCTGTTAAGAAGTTTAGAACAATAACAAATGCTGATGATGACATGTGCTTTCTAATGAAATAGAAATCAGATTTTAAGAATAATATAGAAAAATATGTAGATATGTATAGAAAGTATTATATGACTTCAGGTGAACAAAAAAATAGCCATAAGGATTGCAAGTTCTGAGTTAATAATCTTTTTACAATGTGATATTTTCAGACAACATAAACTTTACTTTTCACCGTAGACAAGTTTTACCAATGAAAATCAATAGAAACTGAGAACATGATTGGAATCAGTTTCCTACCTACCCCAGTCAATAAAGTGGCAGGGTGTGGGAAGGGACAAATAAAAATCAGTGTAATTGTATTATACTTAGAGAAAATTTAAAAAAAAAAACTCCTACTTACCTTGGCTCTACATACACGAAGTCTCCAATATTGTAGACTTGGTCCCTGTATTTCATACTGCGTTCTGTTCCTGCTTCCTAATAACAAAGAAAAACAAGATCATCATTCCACAACAAAACAAAGAGAAATATATTACATTAAAATTTAAAGGCTATCATTGAGTAAAAATATATCTAAAATTGTTTACATCATTGTTGCAGATTTTAATTTTCAAACACATGCTAATCAGACAAATATTAAGTGCCAAAATAAAGTTTTAATCTTTACAAAACATTTATTTCGCAATGACAGATTTTTTTATTTTCAGGTAGCATTTATCAGATTGTTTCATAAAGCCTAATTATTTAAGAATCAAATGAATTGCAACATTTATCAACAAGCTTGAATTTAATATTTATAAGCATGATGAAAAAAGAACAAATAATTAAAATCTACAAGATGCTTCATTCCACTTGCAATGAATTATCTACAATAAAATATCTTTTATATATGGTTTCAGCCTCCTCAAATGATATTTATATTTTCCTGAAAGACTTACAACGACAGAGGACATCTTCTCATCCGTGTCTTGTGCTTTTTTCTTCTCATCATCTTGCTGTTCTTTGGGTAGTTTTTCTCGTTTCTCAGCTTCCAGTGCTGATTGCAAATGCTTTTCTGTGTAACTCAGTGCTGGCGTCAATAATATTTCACCATTTTTGCACAATTCATCACGGATCTTGATGAAGAATAACTGCATTTCGACTGCATCTTCATACAGCTGCAAAACCAAGATTAAGAAAAAAACAATCCCAAATTATGAATGTACTGCAAATCTGTCATTCATGAAACTGTTGTTAGGGATACTACTACTACTACTATTGTTACTATTACTAATTAGATTACAACAACATTGCTGTTATTGCTAGTGTGTTGTTGACAAAGAAAAGAAAAGAAAAACTATATTACATATGTCCTTTCTTTTACACTTTGTAAAAATGTTCATCTCTGTCAAAAGAATAAAGATAAAATACTTTCACTCAGATTTGTATGCTTAACAATTTATCTATTTTTCTTTATTCTACTTTATCTGGCTGCTTTTCATGAACATGGACAGATGTCTGAAAGCAAATCATTTGCATGTTGATTTGAATATAAGTAATGCAAATAAGCAAGTGGGAAACTGGTATAAAGTTTTTATTAACTTTCTAGCTGCAAGAATCCAGATAAAATGAATATCTTAACTATGTGACTGCTGCTGCGTATAAACACATATTAGAGGCAACTACTTTCACAGAATTTATGTGAAGCTGAAGAATGGAGTATTTGCCTGACGTTTGCTTGAATGATGTTTGAAGGCTCTTTATTATATCAGAAGCATTCTCTGTACAAGCACAAATGAGACGCCATCCAAACAGACATTCCATGACCAGGAGCAGATCTTAAATGATTGCTTTACATGGCTATCTGAACTGGGAACGATATTGATCAGGCAACATACACATATTTAAATCAGTTCAAACCATACAATTTGATGCCAATCTGGACGGAATAGGTCTGTATTATATATGAAGCTGAAGCAAAAGAAACCATGACTCTAACAGAAAATTACCACAGGAAGATGTATTCCAGTTCAATGAGGTGGGCTATCAAAATCTAGCAAAGTACCAAGACATGATAATTAACAACACAAACCAGATGCCTACAGTAGTTGAGTCATCAAATATGCAAGACTATCAGCTCACTCATGAAGACCCAATTCAACACAACATAACTCCCTCATTCTATATCATTCAATATGTCACAGAAAGCGAAAATATTTGAAAAAATATTATGATTGAACACTGTTAATCTTTATTAAGTCTAGATCATTTTACAATAATCCTTACACTTTTGCTAAAAATCTGTTCACCATGACTAAGAGTGGCAGACTTGATGTACCACAGGAGGAACTCAAGAATCACCTGAGGATGACATATTCTGATGCTTGGAAAGATGTTTTAATCCCTCCTAGGAATGACCAGAGATCATGGACTAAACCTGAGGGAAATTCAGGAATTCATCTGCAAATAGAATATCCTACAAGTTATATAGGAATTGTGCAAATATCCTCAAGTAACTCACCATCCTCCTCCAGCGGGCATGGAAACAAGTATTGTACCACATGATGCCTGGCATTTGGATACCTAAGGTAAAGAATGCAAAAGGCATTGCAAATTTCTCCCTTATCTACCTCTTGAATGTAGAGGGGAAAATATTGGGGGGGGTCCTTGCTCATTATATGATGGACTTCCCGCTAGGTGGTAACCATTATATAAACACAACTGTCCGGAAGGCTGGGATACCTAGCTTCCCCAACTATCTGAAGCATTCACACATGATTTGGAACTTGATCCTATCAACCAAACAAAATAAAACTGAGCTTCATGTAATTTGGCTTGATCTTGTGAATGCGTATGCATCAGTTCCTCATGAGTTAATTCAAATATCCCTTGAATTTTTCAATTTCCTAGTAAGTTTGGGGAAATGGTAATGAAATATTTTAGAGCAGTGTTTATGCAGTTCACCATTGATAACTACACCACCAAGTGGGGTGTGTGATTTCATCACTTTTCATTAAGTCCATGGAACCCATATCATAGGGTGCAGCGAACACAGCAAAGAGAGTGATGACTAAGGAACAAATGGTCGTTCCTCCTTCCAGAGCATTCATGAAGGATATCACCATTCTGGTCCCCATCAAAGGTTGGTGGCGATGAAATGCTGCAGCATTACCATAAGCTCTTCACGTGGGTGAGAATGAAAATGTTAGGAAGATTCACTTCGACATTGGGATGGTCACATGATCCCAACAGTCAAAGAGAAGCCAGTAAAGAGCTTCAGACGGCTGTATGAAATTCCATTGACTGATCGGCAATGAGGTAAAGAGGTGCAGAAAGTGGCACTAGATAGACTTGAATCCATCTCTCCAGCAAACTAAAGGTTTGGTGCTACCAATATGGTTTGCTGCCCTGGCATCTGTGGCCATTGCAGGTGTATGTTATTACTCTGTCATGCATTCAGTAGATGCAGCAGTGTATCAACAAGTACCTGCATAAGTGGCTAAACAAAAGAAAAAAATTTATATACATATATATTAATGAGAATTAATTAAGAAAATTAAGTCAATTAAAAATCCTTTTTCAGCAATAACTTTTTCTAATGTTTTACAATAACCTTTTACTAAATTATCACAAATATCTACAGAAATGTTTTGCCTATTTCATGTGCTTAATCTTCAAATTGTTGCAGATTGATTGGTTTTTCTTGCATATTTTTTTTTTCAATTCATCCTATAAGTTCTCAATTGGATTCAGGTCAGAAGTCACTAAAGGCCAAGGTAAAACCTTTTTAGAATATAATTCACAAGTTATTTCTGGACTAATTTCAAAATATGTTTTTGATCTTTTTAATATTCATGGTCTCGTGCAGTCATGCAAAGTCGCGTTACACGCATGCTAATGAAGTGTGTCTGGGCTCCATAAAAGCAGGTCGCTTGGAGAAATTGGCAGAGGGGCATTACACCCGTGTTTGGTGTACATTGCTTTGTGGTGCATCATGTCAGACATTTTCTGACGGAAAGAGTTGCGTCCCTTACACTCTTGAATTTGACTCCTTTGCTACAGATCATTATATATCATTATACTGTTTACCCTTACCATGATTCATGTTCTTTTTGCATAGAAACACTCTCAAAGTATGATAATCCCTTCTCCATGTTTTGTTGTAGGCACAGTATTCTTTGGAATTTCTTTACTTTCAGTATTCTATATTGAAGGCCCCACCTTGATGTCTACAAAACAAATTCTAGTTTTGTCTCATCTGAGTACAGTATATTGGCCTAGAAAAAGATTAAGGCTTATTAATAGGTTCATTTACAAATTGCAAAATTTGATATTTTAAATGACTAACCTTTACAAAAAGGGCTTTATGAAGTTGGCATGCTCATACTGAGCTTTTGATATTAATATTCCTTGTTACTGTCACTCTAACAACTTCCAAATTATAATCCAATGCAGACACCAGAATCTGCACATATGCAGTTTGGATGATATCTTAAATTTACTTATTTGAAAACAAAACCTTTTAGAATATACTTACTTGTGAATCTATTCTGCTTAACTGCCGTGCTCGCTCAAATACTTTAAACATGTCTTCTTGGAAGCGATCAACCCGTGCATAGCATCCCTGTAGAAAAAGAAATCAATCTCATAAAGAACATAAGAAATTGTTATCAGTAAATGTTTTCTTAAAAATGGCTTGCAGTTTTTATTTTAACTAACATCATATCTAGAACAAGTGAATGTAATATTAATTTGGATGAGTGTGCAGTTCAATTCAGAAATCCTGAAGCCTTACCATAAAAACATAATTTATTATATATAAATGAAATCCAGTTTCACATTTTGCTTTAGAAGTAAACTTTAAAGATTGAGATTTTGAAGAAAAGATCAACATCTTAAAATTTATAAAAAACTGTGCATGAATATAAAACTCCCTTAGGTTACAATTTTCAATTCTGTGACATGTGTAAGAATCAATATTTTTAGCTACTTTAATAGTTGCCATTGACTAATAAAATAGAAAAATATATCTTAATTATAAGAAAAATGAAAAGAAAGGTTTTAATTTTGAAAACTAAACAAGTCCATGTAGCAGGTTGGAGGGGATCGACCACCTGTTGAGGCATGTAACCCCTGCCCAATGAATTAAGTAATAAGTGATGTGAGATCCTATTTTTGGATATGAGGCCAAGAGAAAATTAAAGGAAAACTAGTCAATTAAATCTGAGTGGGATAAATTGCTGCAAAAAAAATAAAATAAAAATAAAAAAAAAAATTAATAAATGAAATTGATGGATGGAAAGCCACAGCAACATTAAAAATGTCAATAACATAGTAAGACATATCAAACCATTCACAATGGTATGTCTAAAATAAATCTCTGACTGCTTCCACTTCACACTTCCACTTGCCTGAGTGGTTTATCAGGACAGATGAATTTAACTTCAATTTTTGTCACTGGAAGTTATCCAAAGGCTGCAAAGTATATTTATTTTAAAGATTATTCACCCCAAATTCTTACTTCCTTATGTAATAACTTGGCCAGAAAATTTTACAAACAAAAATCTTAGCAGTCAACAATTGAGTACCTAGTTTTCAAACAATAGATGTATTTAGAGCCAACAAATTTCATTTGATTTATTTCACCATCTTGTTGACATATGAGTAAATAACTAAGGAAAGTAACTGACGTTTTTTTTTAGATTGATCACATGAATGGCAGATTATAGTTCTATTGCAACCACTGGTTGGAGTCATACAATCAATTCTTGAATGAACAAGGACAATTCAAACACGCACATACACAGTTATCTACTTAGCAGAAATTAACAAATGTAAAGCAGAAACAATTTGTCTCTCCCTCTCCCATAAGAAATCAATTTCCCAGGACTACTAGAAATATATTTGCCCAAAGATTTCATGAGGCTTACTAATATTTTCAGTGGATTTGTTAACACTAAATGTAGATATTGCAAATAAAATTGTTTTTGGAAATTTAATGTTAAATACAGCAGTTTTGTTTCTCAAAGGAAATCCCAAGTATTATTATGTATGTAATATTCACTCAACCTGAATTCCACTGATTGAAACTGAGAAACTATATCATTTGATAAATCAGGACACAGCATGAAGCATTTTGTTTCAATCTCCATTTGAATCCACCAGAACCACTACTAGCAATCCCAGTATGGGTCAGTGACCAAGAGTTTGGTTGAACAAAATATCACATCACAAGAAGCCCTAATGGTTGGTGGCAGGGGTGAAAGGTTACACTTATGCAACTTTTGTTTCACTGACTTGAAACCTATTTTAACAATTTGAGTCAATTCCAAATAAGCAATAATTGTAATTTAAAAGAAGGAAATTAAAAATACTAGATAAATGTATATCGATTCATAAATCAATCACCAAAATCAAAATAGTCACAAAATGACAATCAAATAAGGTCCAGTCATTAAAAGACATTCTCTTACCTTGTTCAAATTTCTTTTAATCTGGTCAAAGGTCAAGGGTTTTCTAGATCAAAAAAAGGGAAAATAAAACATCACAACTTTTGTTTTATTTATATATATATATATATATATATGCAAAGGTGGATTAATAAGTCTATAGCTTGACACAGAAATTGAATTTTGATTTGAAAATTTTACTGTATAATAGGTACCTCCACTTCTTTCTGTGGAAAAAACAACTTAGCATGATGAAAAAAGGCCCCAAATTCAATAAAAGCAAAGTTTTGTCATCAAAATGTTTATGTTATTATTAAGAGGAAAGACCAAAGTATTTTTTTTATTATTTTTTTAAATTTTTTAATCCTTTTCTAGCACATTTGAAATTTTGGTTAAAAACCATGTTTTGTTTACACCAGCAGTCAACGTAACGATAAAGGTTATTTTTTTTTTTTTTTGCACTTTTTCCAGTGAAAAACACATAGATTTGGAAATTCTTGCAAAAATTAAATAATTATCAGATTTTAATGAAACTTTCAAGACATATTCAGAAATGAATTAAATTTTTTGGAATTTTTTTTTTTTTTTTTTACATATGTAAAACATAACCCACTTAATTTCATAAAATTAAATTTTTAGGACAGGGATTTTTTTTTTTATTAGTTAAAAGCAGGACTCCTTGGAGAAAGTAAATCATCAATTTTACTAAAACAGTTACACTTTTCACCAAAAATCTACTCTGAATTATAAAATAAAAAATGCAATAAAACCATGACATTATTTAATTAGCAAAGCTTTTAATTACTTTGATAAATAAGATTTATTAAGGACACTATTGTCTTAAGAAGAAAATTTTTTTGATGAAAAATTAATTTTTACAAGAATTGTTTTCATTTTTTTAAAATTTTAATTAAATAAGTTATAATATTAAAATTTGTTTAAAATTCTGCATTGCTTAAGTGATATTTGGTGATATTGTTAAGTGAAAAGTACATTTACAAATCAAAAATTGATAAGCTCATAATAATCGTTTGTATCCAAAAATTTTTTAAAAATTAAAAATAAAATTTTTAGTGTATAAACATTTCCAATTTCTACCTATGGGAAGCTATACATGACATAATCCTTAAAAGGTCACATGACTTTTCATTGAAAACAATACAAAAAATTGGTATCGAAAACTTTTACTTTCATCACCAATTTCTTGTACTGAAGAAAATAGAAAATTAAAAATGTATGCTTCATGTGACAAAACTGAGTGAATTATTTTAAAAAATTGTTTTAGCACTTTAGTTTTCGACTCTACGACACAAGATAGCAACCATGTGAACTATGTGGTATTGACAACACCACCATACTTCCATCTTGTGTCACTGAAATGTCTTCCTGGAGGAACTGCAATGGACTACAAGCAGCATATTTGTGACTGCATCAACAACTTAGCTAAAGTAGGCTCACTGTCTATTGGCATAAGTGTTGATGCCAATTTAAAACTCATACTTTCGAAAATCAAATGCTACTTAACAAACCAGGCTCTTGTCAACCATTCAATGGTTTTGTTATTGAAAGAAGTGGCAGGTTAAACTTGTGGAAATGTACTGCAATTTGCATCCATTAGAAACAGTTGCAACAAAGATAAGGAAGGTCCTGAGGGATTACGAGGGAACTACAAATCTGAGTGAATGCCTAGCATGGCTAATTCTTGTAGCCGTGAATTCCCTTAGATATAGTGATAAATTTGGCCTTATTTTGAAATTGAGGACCTTTATTGAACAACAAGGTCTTCCATGGTCCGATATCACTAGATTCCAAGGGAATCAGTTGCATGTAATTTCTCATTTAGGTGCAACTTTCTTTCCCATTTTTGAACAATGCAAACAATTTGTCTTGGGAATTTCCTCAACTAATAAGATCAACATTGCAACAGATATTTACGGAAGAAGCTGCTATCATCAAGATACAAGTGCTGGGAATCATAGGAAAGTTGCTATCAGGGCCTTCTACACCAGTATAAATACCCAAAGAGACCCCATCGACACTATGAACATTGTCAAGGGGGTTATTGACAATCTGAAGATACTCACCAAGAACTCCATGTTTATTTTCAACTTCATGGAGTAATTTTTTGGAAATACATTACCAAAGAAAGTGATAGAGTCCCTACTGATTGCCCCAGCAAATGCACACTTATTTTGACAAATGATAACTGCCTGTTTAAAAGGGATCATGGAAGTTTAGTAACAGGCATTAGTAAAAAATCATTCAGCATGGTAGAGGCTTTTTTCAAGTCACTCTTAACATTGGTGAGGCAGCACACCATGCTACCTGAAAGCATCATCAGTGAATTTTGCAAAAGACAGAAGCTTGCACCTAATGCTTATGTATCAAGCATAAGCGATATCATCAAAGCCAAGTGGAATCAAGTAAGGAAATTCATTGATGATATGGATGCTAAGCAGTTCCAGGAACATCTACAGTTGGCACTGATGTACAGCAGACAGAAGACTGGGATGAATAAGATGCCAATAAGAAATCAATGAAGAAATTGGTAAAAGGATCAAGGCTAAAGATGACCAGCTGCAAAAAAGAAGAGCTTTGATCCAGAAAAATCTAAAGGAACAGAAAGATTTGTCAGTTTCTCCTTTGGCTTCTAGGTATCCCAAGTGTGCACAAGTCCTGCATGAAATACACACATGGCTTATAGTTGGGCATACAATCAGATACATTTGGGCAATTGACAGTGTCAACTGTGAATATGTCAGCTACATCATTAGTTTTGCAAATCTATTTTATACGATTTCATATCTCAATGATGTAGCTGTGTGGGGAACAAGAAGACTTACTTTCTGCAAAGCAAATTTGCTTGGCGTGTCAGGTCTGGTTGAAAGATCGCAACCGGCGTTAAAAGTGAAAATTAGTTATTCTGAAACTCTTATATCGTGGACAGGCATACAACGAAAAAGAAAACTAAAAAAACTAAAAATTCAAGCCATCATAAATTTATAAGATCGAAAGTCTCAGGCCAACGAGAAATAAATCTCGTATGCAAATTTAGGTTGCCCCTGACGCAGACATAAATAGAGAGTCTGTGAGGAAGACGGGACAGAACAAAACACGTGTTACACCAGTGTTAAAAGCGAACATGAATTACTCCAAAACTCTTATATATTTATAAGATCGAAAGTCTCGGGCGAATAAGAAATAAGTCTCGTATGCAAATTTTAGTTGTCCCCAACGCAGGCATAAATAGTGAGGAAGACGGGACAGAACAAAACACGTTGTTGGTGTGACAGCATACGTGCATACTAATGAGAGAAATAGGAAGAGGTCAATAGCGACAGCTCAGTTGGTAGAGCGGAGAACGAGAAAGAAAGCAAGCACTTTAATCCATTTCAGTCAGCGCAAATGACGGGCGAACTGAATTACCCACAAGCTGACTACTATCAATTGACCAAATATGAAGTTAACACTGACCATGTTATGCAGGACTTGTATTTCGAAAATCAGCTCTGCAATGGTGACGAATGAATAGGCAATGGAAGATAAAAATGGACCTTTTTAGGGCCACAAAATATTTCCAAAAGTCTTTTCACCATCACGCATAGCAGCAATTTTTTTAAATATTGTTTAAGGTATTGGGTTAAGATAATAAAAATTTAAACAATTACGTAATTAATAATAAAATTTAAAGTACTATAAAAATTTAATAAAATAACTATCATGATAACAATTATCATATTTCATAAATTATTAATTTTTACCTCTATCAGTTATTAAATTTTAAGATTAATCTAAGAAAATTTTATATTTTTAAATTTTATTATTTTTTCATAAAGCAACTTCAAACGTAACTAAAGTCAATAAGATATTAGATAATTATTGAAAATATGTTAATTTGTAAAAATTATTAGATAGTTAAAAACCAAAAAAAATGCGTTCACTTAGATTTCATAAATTTATGTCAATTCTGGTCATTCATACTAGCTGTCAGCACCTTGTAACTTATCAATAACGTCAATAAAAGACACGAGAAAAATAGGATTGTCATTAAGAAATGTTTGGATACTATTTTTTTATGCTATAAGTAAGTAGTATTTGTTTCAAATCAAGTTAATTTAACTTTAAATTTGTTAATGTTACTCAAATAATGTGTTACAAATGCATATTTTATTTTTGGAAGATTATTTACTTACTGGAAATAGTAAATTTAATCATTTAGCTTTCAATTAAAGTTAGACTGAAATCTTCAGGGATGCTTTTTAATTTTTAAAAATTAATTTTAAACCTTAGATATCGAAAATTCAGTGGATGTACCTACTGTATAATGTTCAATGTGTGGTTAATATTAATCACTGAATTAAATGCAGATTAGATGTAAAATAAATGCTTTGTTTTCCTCATTAGATTTATTGATGTACTTACTTTTGCATACAGTGCTGTTCGATAAAAAGTGACTCACCTGATTTTTTTTTTACTTAAAAATTTTTTCGCCTATTCTTTTTGGGGTCAAACTAATTTTTAATCTTACTAATATAAAGATCCCTTTCCGGCCACCAAGTAAAAAAGTTTACTCACCCTAAGGGGTTAAAATTATTTTAACCCCAAAAACAATAGACAAAAAATATTTTTAGTAAAAAAAATAAGGTGAGCCACTTTTATCGAACAGCACTGTACATTATATCTTCCTGTAAGTTACCTCACTCACATTTAAATGTATTTTTAAAAAAAGAACAAAATATTGTATATAATAATGAACATTGTGACTTTTGTTAGTAAGACTTGCCTACTGATAGGTAATTATTACCAACCTAGTCTCATTTTTAAGGGAATAGTGAGAAAATTCTTTGTTATGACATGCTCAACAACACTCAAAATGTATGTATATATATATATATATATATATATATATATATATATATTATTTAAATATATTATTTTCCTTTCTGAAAAAGAAAAAAAAACTCATTTCATATATATTGAAATATATTGGAATCCTTTTAATGATTTAAATCTAGTATATGTATATAAAATAAAAGATATTCACAAAATTCTGCTTCCAAGCATCATTATCCATTATAAAATAATAAATAATTTTTAAATAGCTGCAAAATAAGTGGTAATATCTGATAAGAATAAGATTTTAAAAACAATGTTCAACAAGATAAAACCGATGCAATCTATAGAATCTTACAAGCAATTTAAAAATACACTAATTTTGCTGTTGGTACTCTATCTTGGTTTAGCCTAATGCTGTCAATTAATGATACCCCCATCCCTGAAAAAAAAAAAAAAAAACCATGAACCTACTCTTTATCAACACCAGCCTCAAGTTCCTCTTCAGGATTTCTTTCAGGAAGTTCAGCAAAAGAATCACTGTAGCAGCGACCCTCTTCGTCCTGAAAAAAGAAATTTATGTTCATAAGGGAAAATGCAAAAAGTATATATTTACTGGGCAAATCCTATCTCTGAGTCAAGTACAAAGAGATAAAGAGAGATGGGGAGGTAAGAAGAAAAGATGTCTTACTTGATAATTATAAACAGAAATGAAAAGGTTTGTCATCAGCTCTTGTACAATGGCTTGCACATCTGGGACCTCATTCACACCATCAAGACTTAGCTCCAATTTCTTCTCTAAACAAACTCGCTGTAAAGTCAACGCATCCTGTCAAGGAAAAAAATCATTGAGACAATAAAAATCAGAAAACAATAGCAGTTAAAAGAAAAAATGTAAATGCTTCCTCTACCTGCATTGGAATGCACAACTTGTATGATTGAAGATTTTCCGTCACTGTGCATTTTCATAGGATCATACATCCCCATAAGTGACCCAGGCTTGATGGGTGATGGTTGATTTTATCAAGTTACAATTTCTAGAATAATTGTCAACCAAGGCTATAGAAACCAATCTGTCCTGCTACTTAACCTATAGCTGGGAGGAGAAGTGATGGACTTATACTGTTCCAAAAGGTATTTGCTCATAAGAGAATGTAATGAACTCAACTCTAATTTCTCATTTCAAGCTGCAAACCATTACACCACCCCCACACATTCATAGAAGAAAAACAAAGCTAAATCAATGCTTACATTTTTTTTTTTCATTTCATCTTTATTTTTGTTATGGGGGGGGGGGGTCAGAGGGAAAACATTTCTCTCAACATTTAAATGTGAAATATTTTTCATTTTGCCCCTTTAAATGATTGCTACAAACTGCCTGGTGTGAAAAGACAAAATGTAGTTGTTTTTTCCAAAACACTACATACACTAAACTTTCATCTTATATTATTTAAGCAATAAATAGAAACATTCATTTTCTTTAGAAAAACTTAAAGAATTTACCTTGTAGATGAGCGAGTCTGGTTCATTGTATTTGCAAGCATTATCAAACATTTGTACAAAATCTGCTACCATGTCATCAATAGATTCATACTGATTACTGGCAACTCGTTGCTGGATACGCTGCATATCAATGGGCCTCTTGATAACTTCATAGTAATCGGGATATTCCTAAAATAGGAGATACAAAAAAGGAATGCTAAGATAACCACAACAGATCACACAACAATTAGGTATGTCCTCTTTGAAAGACCATAGTTTATACATTCACACCATCCTTTTCTTTTGTATTGTCTATTTTAGTATATACCATTGGAAAGACCATAACTTATATATATTAGTGGTTTTAAACTCATTTGTGACTGCATCAACTTACCTCCATATGCTAATGGTTTGTGACACTCTAATTGAAAACTAATGGTATGTTTTGTTGACATAAGGAAAAAGATGTTACACTTTGATGCAAAATGTGGTGAATGGAACGATTTATTCTAATAGTGTCAGAAAGACAGAAAATATTTTTATTTCACTCTAAAAAATACAATAAAACTGAAAATTTTGGTAAAATTCAAATCAATTTACTTTTTGAGGTTAATGGGAAATTTAAGCTTGAAAGAAGACTTACCAAGCAACATAACTTTCTCTGTGCTTACTCCAATACACTCAACCCAACCAAACCCGCTACTTAATTGTCAACAAGGTCAAGACTTTTGATCTAAGTCTTTTTAACTCAGAATTTGTAAGAAAAACATATTCAGTTTTGGCATTTCTTTCATTTTTAGTTACCATAACCAAGAGCAATGAAGTATTCTTAATTTTAGTGTTTTTTCATTTAAAATCTTAAGAAAAAATTCTCACTATTTCCCATTTTAATAAATAGGTTTAGCCTTTTTTTTGTCAATTTTATCATTTTAATTCAAAATCTCACATCTCCTTTGACAGATCACAGTTCAGACATTCATTCTCATCCTTTTCTTTTAAATTTCCTATTCCTATTTAGTTATTCCCTTTAGAAAAAGGACAGTTTATATATTCATTCCATTCTTAGACCCACAATCAACATATTTTCTTCAACACAACTCATAACATGGGATTTATTTTTAGCATCCAATGCCTAAAAGAAATCAATTGATTAGATGGTTATCAATATAATCAGCTGTCTTCCTTGGCCATATTTATATTCTGTTTATCTATTCAAATTATTTTCTAACATTAGCTTCTAAAAATAGTTAATTTATCAAATACCAAAGAAAAAAAATGATTTTTTTTTTATAAGAATCACATTTCCTATCAACAGTGATTTCACTAATATCTCATTTATCTGACATGTTTTTCTTAGAAAATATATTAAATGACTATTGTGTCATACTTATTAAAGTATTTTTTAAGTAAATTATATTCTATCCAAAATCAATTGGCAATGAAAGAAAAAGAACTAAAACAGCTTCATCATTTTCTCATTTAAATATATATTAAACAGAAGGAAATAAAATGGCTTGTTTATCCCCATCTAGTGACAAAGAAAAGGCCCCCTACCCACCACCAAATTTGAATATATTTCATTCAGCTAAGATCTATATGAAGTTAGTTTTTGAAAATATTTTTTCTGGAATGTCAGAAACTGTGTGGCAAGTATTGCTGCTTTTCTCTAATGCTCAATAACTTTTGTAACTTGCTGAATCTTGAGCCAGGGATTAAGTTACTCTCTAAGTTTATCAAGCAGATAAAATACAGCTCAACATTACAAAGAAAGATTTTTCTACATACACTTTTAAGGGGCAGCTTGAGGAATGGCGCAGACAGCATACGCCCACGAGAATCAGCATGGTCTTTGATTGTGTCAAACAGATCCTGAAGTTTCATGCACAATGGCGAAACGCATTTACTTCGTGATTTGCTGAAAGAGAAAAACATTCAAACAATAGCAACGCAATTATTAATTATCTCTTGCTCTTTTTTTTTGTATAAAGATATTGTTATGCTAAAATTAATTATTGTAAAAGTTTTCCCACCAGAATAAAATATTAGGAAGGGTCAATGTAACAAATCAATAATTTCAAATATCTTGTTTACTTCATTTTTAATTAACAAAGTAAGCTGAATAGAGAATTAATATTGAATTTATTAGAAATCCAAATAAAGAGGAGAAAAATAACAAAGAAGTTAAAACATTGGAAGTGTATCTGCAATAAATGTCCAGATTTTCTATGCATTTAGTTTTCTGCACAAGAGTGAAGTCTTCAAACACAACTGGTGTGAAGTGTATAAGAAATTATGAAAATAATGAAAATACTATTGTTGTGTTAAAACGTTTATTATTGTTGGAGTATAAAATAAAAATACCTTTTACTGGGTGGTTTTTTGGCAGTCTCTGGATGGGACATCATTGACTTCCATTTGTTTTTGAGTACTCGTTCCAGAGTGTCTGCATCTAGGTAGACCTGAGAGTCTTCTTCATTGTAATGACGAGCATTACTAAACATCAGCTCAAAATCAGAGATCAGCTTCAATTCACTCACATACTGTAAACAGACCACATCATGATAGAATCAGAAAGAAAAAACCCTTAATACTTAGTAAGAGGAGATAATTCTAGAAAAACTTGTGTATATTCAAAATTGAATAAGAAACTTACATAAAAACTTGGAAATCATCATGTGTTGCAACTATAATCATTCAAATCAGATTATTGTAATAAGTGCACCGTGTCATTGGTGTATATAAATATTATTGAAGAAGAGAATTTGTGGAAATTATGGCAGCTTTTTCAAATTAACTTTTATTAAATAAGTTTTGTAATGCATTTCGATTCATCTGGTCTATTTTCCTTCGTCTTTGTTGCACTTTCTGATATTTCTCAGATGTTTGTTCTATGTCAAATCTTACTATAAGCAGACATATATACTTCCTCTTCTGTCCAAACTAACCAAAATACTATTATAGAATTCTCACAGTCAAGAACTATTTAATTTGAATCTTGACAGCAAAAGTAAACAATGAATTGAGAATGAACCTGTATTTTATCATGAAATCCCTGTTCTCATTTTAAAAATTAGGCCAGTAATCAGTTAACTAGTTTCTGCCACTCTCAACTTTCAAGCTAGGATCTAAACATAAAACAAAAATAGGATAAGCCAAAAAGAAAAAATTACCTTTTCACATTTAATTTTATTTTCAATAGTTGTCATATCGATTGGCTCCATAATCACCCGATAGTAATCGGGATAATCGCGTTTTAAAGGAAGCGTCATAAAGATTTCACGTAAATAACGACCATTTGAGTCCTGCAAGAGAAGTGGAATTACAATTCAGATTTGAAAACAAAAATAAAAACAAAACAATTTACATAAAATCAAGGAGAAGATATTAATTAAAAAGAAAGATTAAATAAATCCATCAGTTAGGATTGTACTAATAATTAGTTTTATTCAATTAATTTTAAGTGAAAATGCAGAGTCTATTATGAAAAGGTTTTGCATTTCAAAAGTATTTATATTAGTAAAGTTCCAATTTTTTTCCTGAGGCCCTACTTTTGGAAATCACTTTGTTATGGCTAATGCTAACCAATCCAAAGGAAATAGAATTGAATTCTATGAAATTATAGAACAACAAATGAACAGCAGCAAAGACTAACAAAATGTTTGCACTGAATATACCGCATGGCTTGACACACAACAACTGGTTATTGTCACTGATTATTTTTAAACTTTAGAGTCAATCCAGTTTAGAAATTGTCTTTCTTATCAATGACAGATTATCATATGGGTTTTGTTATAAAAAATATTATGAACACAACCTTGCATCATTTTAATACAAAAATACAAAGTACAACTTTAAAAATATTTATAAAAATTATTATTTTGTTACCTTGATTGTCTCCTGTCACAATTAGTAGGTTGAAAAAGAATTACATTTACAACAACATGTATAAAGGCAGAGAGGAAAACAAGTAAAAAAAAAAGTTCTAAGGTCATAAAAAGATACAATGACTCCTTACACAGAAATCAAAAACGGACTTGTAGAGCATCCAGAGGCGTTTGGTGAGCACATTCTCTCCTGCAACATTGCTTCTACGCAAGAGTTTCTTCTTTTCCAACTCTGTTGAGCTGGGCAAGCTCTTGCGAGATTTCAAGCTTCGTGGAGTCTGGTCATCTTCCCAAGCATCCCGATCCATTTTCTGAAAGCAAATGTGATGTTAACATTGCTAAAGAAAAGCAAATATACTTGAAGGTTACAAAGAGTCAAATGATACAACACCAAACACAAAAGCTTAAAATTTCAGACACCATCATCATCATCTAAGATTCAAAGAGCAGAAAAGACAAAAAGCAGCAAAAATATTTTGAACACAACAAATATATTACAGGCTTTCAAGAACATGGAATAAACACAAAAATTGTTACTTGTTTGGCACCAATATAAGCACTACTGACTCTACTCCCGAAAATATTTACATATTGAGAAATTTAAGTTTCAATTTGGGTTTGGTTCAACAAAATATAGCTACAGATATGTTTACCAACTGCTTTGCAAAAAAGAAGAGAATAATAAAAAGCAAAGAAAATATCACCCCGTAGAAGGGTTCAATTAATTATATTCATCATGAACCTTTGCTAAGAGAAAGAAAAATCTTTCACGCAAAACCTTTAAGACAGCACAGATTTTCTGTTTAAGCTGAATTAAAAATATAAAAAGATTTTATGTGAGAATTGTATGCACTGGTCAGCCAATGCCCAAAGAATCTTGACCAGCTCAAGTGTCTACATGACTAATGAGCAATCAACCATGTGGACACATCCAGTAAACTTTATCTCAAATAAATGAGGGCAACAATCAGAAATATCTTTAATTTAACCAATGCAATATGCAAAGAATTCAATCATTGTAAATGAGTTTTCTAAATAAAATGTAAGCATTGTCTAAAGAAAATATCCCATTCAAAATCCAAAAACATATCAGTAAAAAAACAATAGCATAAAGTAGACTGGAACAACTTATTTGTGAATCTATTTACAAGAAATTAGTTTTAAATTAATTTACATTTTAAGTCAGTTTTTAAATAAGAAAACAAAAAAATGAAAATTTTGTTTAATACAGAGCCAAAGCTGACATTTTGTAATGTTTGCTGTATCAAGAGTAGAAATGTGAATCACTCATAAACAAAGTTCTTCAAAAGAATTTAGTGCAAAAAATTGTTCTGGATGTGTTTTACTTGAAACTAATTAAAAAAAAAAAAAAAAAAAAAAACCCTGTCAACCGTATTATTTTGGAGTGTGCGTAATTACATGTATGCATTCTCATATGAGAGAATGCCTATCAACAAATTCACCAGTTAAAATTCATTTCTAGATAAAGAAGAGTTTTGAATTTCATGGCAGGCAACATTTTTTCTCTATTTAAAGCTAATTGATCTCTTTACTCAATTAGAAAAGATATATCTACCCTTGTAATATCTGTTAAAAGAAATATGGAAATATCAATGTTTGTTTTCATAACTGTTGATTCAAATGACAAGCATTTTATCATGAATATCATTACTAATAAATAATTCAACAATTAAGCTTATAAAAAAGCAGCCTAACTGGTAAAGTATTAAAAGAGATTCCATTCAACCAATCAAGAATGAAATCATACTAAACTGATAATTTTTCAATTAATATGAAAATCCCTCATCCAAAAATGACTTCTGCATATTTAGAAATTCCCCAGAATATTTGCATAAACACAAAAAAGGATGGTAAAGTGAAATTACTTGAAGAAATTTTTTTTCCCCCCCAAGAGTTCTAAATGATGCTCAAAGATATTTGATATAAAAACAAATGTTTGATACAAGTGGGAAAAGTCACATTACCATCACTTGCTAAAAAAAAAAAAAAAAAAAAAAAAAAAGAGCAGGTGAAAAGAGAGCATTTAAGAAAAATGACAGTGACAAAAATCAATTGAAATCAAGGCTGACATTTGACAAATTGTGAATGATGATGATGATGATGTTCAAAGCAGCAGCAGCAGCATAGCTATACTTCTTTGCAGCTGACATCCAGGAAGGCAATGGCAGCCCAAGAATTAAAATATGGAAAAGTAAAAATTAAAGACAAGTGTAGAGAAGTCAAATAACTAAACACAATTTCTTCAACTTTAGACCATAATCTGTTGCGAAAGTTACCAACAGGAAGAGACTTTCTTCCAATTTACATTTGTCAGTCACTAAGCAAATCCCATTCAGAAAATTGTTGAATAAAACATATACAGATACATTATACTTACAGTTTAAAATAACTTTACAACTACTGTATTTTTAAGCAAGTTGGTTATCATACACACACACACACACACACATATATATAGTTACCTCCAAAGAAAAGCGATACCTAAAGTTTAAAATGCAATTTTTTTAAATTGCAATTTTCTTGAAGATTTTATTTAGTTTTAATTTCAAGCTAATAGATTAAATTTAATATTTCCAATAAGCAAAATACTTGCTGTATTTCAAACCAAATTTAAATTGATTGGAATTTTTTTAATCATTAAAATTACTAAAAATCAGTCATATTAGCAAATTTGTCAACACAACATGAATCGCTTTATTAAAAAAATCTTTCAAAAATAAAATATGTATTTCTGAAACTTTATTTGAAGAGGATTAACTGATTTAAAGTTTAATTAATCTGATTTGAAACAAATATTACTTACTTTTAGTTTAACATATTACAGCATTTTCTAACATGGAGTAGGTATTTTTACAAGGTTTTAAAAACTAGACATATGTTTGGAAATTTTTTCTACAGGGGGCACAACTGTAAAAATTACTTGACAAATATAATGTGGGCACCTTTTTTATATAATTTTTTAACTACCCAGTAATCTTAAAAATTTAGGAAAATACTTAATAAAATATAAAAATAATATTTTATTGAATTTTAGGTGCTTTGGTTTATGAAGACAACTTGTTAAAGAAATGTTAGAAAATTACAAATATATTTTAAATTTACTATATAGTTACTGCTCTTGTTTTCTTATGTCAGGTATGGACATCCATATTTACAAAAATTGGCATGTTTATACAGACACAAAATTCATTTTAAATTATTGAGGGGGGGGTCACTGAATTGTAACAAGCTCCATTTGATTAGTAAATATGTTTTTTACTTAATAACAATATCACCTAATCACTACAAATTAATACAGAATTTTCAAAGATTTAAAACTTTATAAACTATTCTAATATAAAAATTAAAAAATGAAAACAATTCTTGTAAAAATTCATTATTTATTGGAAAAAAAACCTTTTTGTAAGACAATAGTGTCCATAATATATCTTATTCATAAAAGCAATTAAAAGCTTTTTCTAGTTAAATGCCTTACTTTTATTGCATTTTTAATCTAACAATTCCAAGCAGAAGTGGGGGGGGGCTAACAAATGTAAAAAAAAATATATATTTTTACCAAGATTTTCTAAAATAATTTCATTCATTTGGGAATAAGTCCTAAAAGTTTCATTAAAATCTGACAATTATTTGATTTTTGCAAGAATTTCCAAATTATTGTGTTTTTTTTTATCACAAAAAGATGCTACATTTTCCTATACTAATTTACTGATGCAAGAAAAACAATTTTTCACTAAAGTTTTTTAAGGTTCTAAAATGGATTCAAAAATATAATTTAATAATCAAAAAATCCTTTGGTATTTCCTCTTAATAATAACAAAAATTTTTATGCTAAAATTTTGTTTTTATTAAGTTTGGGCCATTTTTTTGCAAATCTTTGGAAGTACCTACATATACATGACCTGATTTCTTTTTCAAATGGAAATTGCCAAGTTCATTCTCTCTCCACTTTAGGAGTCTAACTGATTAGTTAAATATTAATTTCTAGACAATACCTTTATACATTTTAACAATTAATTTCATAAAGTCTGAAAGATTAAATAAAATAGGTAAAATATTTTTTTTTAAATAGTTTTCTTTTCAAAAGTGAAAACAAAAGAATACACATATTCATTATTTCACAAATACAATGAACTTATAAAAGGTTTAGGAAAGTTAATGACTTTATCTTTCAAGTATATCATGTTCATTTCTCTCAAAATTCTCAGCTAACCCTTACTCTTTCTTAAAATAAAGTCTATCGATTATCAAATTTTAAACAATTCCTAAGCATTAAACATTGAATGAAACATTTCACCTAGCTGCAATGAAGAAAGCATGTTTTTCATATTTTATGTGGGAAAATTAAAGATGAAAATAAAAAACTAAAATATTGTCACAAAGTAAACATTGCTGCTGCTGTTGCCATCACTTATTAAAGCTGAATAGTGCTGACCAAGAAATATAATAATAATAATAATAATAATGAGGAGTATGAAGATGGCAAAGAATCATGCTTGAAAAACAAACACCCACAATATAAAAGCAGACAAGAGATCAAAACATACACGGAAAATAAAGCAAACCCAAACAAAATCAAGATGCTTGCAAATGGTTTTCTTATAGACATGGGACCCAAACCAAAATAGCAAAAACCATTAAAGCCATCAACATCTCAGATTGTCAAAGCAAAGACTGCATTCCTTAAGTAAATGATGATTTAAATACCATTATTAATCTTGATTCTAGCCAATAATTAGAATTCTTTTAAGCCTTACAAGACAAACTGATCAACTGGTAGAAGTTAATATCATCATCTAAATTCTATGTCCTGTAATTAATCCTTCTCTTTAGTTTCTCTTTTTCAAGTAAAAACTCTTAATCATCTCGAAATATAACATCAAATGACCAATCTTCCTGAATCCTAAGAGCCTTCTTGGAGGATAATGCATAGAAACCATTTCCTCTGTTTCCAGCAAAATATAAAAAAATACCACCAGCTACTTGTTATGATTTATTATTATTTCTTTAAAAAGTAAGATTTTTTTCAATTTATTGATGATTAAGTAAACAAGATGGATTTAGGAATATTACCAACTGATAAAAATTTATGTTTGAATGATAAATCAAGTTTTTTTTTGTTTCTTTTTTTACTGTACACAAGGTCAGTTTTTAATGTGGGGACCCAAGTGTTTTCACTCAGGCTGCTGGTCTAAGCTGGTTAAAGCTTGTCCAAGCTGGTCAGAGCTGGTCCAAGCTAGTCGTAGCCATGATACCACCAGCGCAGGGACAGGGCCCTGGGGCAGGTAAGTATTTTTTTTTTTTTTTTTTTTACTGTAACTTCATTCCCACTCCCCAAAATAAAAATGTTACAAAAACTTTATTGTAATAACAATAAAAAAAAATCCTTTGATATTTTTTTTATCAAAGTTTAATTTGTTATTAGAATATTGACATATTGAAGGTATTATTTTTGAATTGTAGAAAAGATTTACTGTTTTCTATAGAATGAACATTTTTCCATAAAAATGTTCAATACAAAATCTTAATGTAATTGTCCAATCATTACTTCTTACTCACTAGATCATTAGTAAACTTTACAAAAACTGTGCATTTTAGAAAAAATATAAATTCAAGCTCAGTATTATTTTACTCTTGAAAGTTAGAAACAGTAGCCATATACATATATGGAGGGGGGAAAACACACTCTTCTACATAGGAACTTCAAGGTGTTTAATATACAAGCTGAGCATTTGACAGAATGGATAAAGGGACTGTTTATTCAAATATTTTAAATAAGTGGATGAGTGTGTGCAGTTAAAAGGGATAAAGAGATTCTCTTGCCAGCAGATCAAGTGAGAGGAAATTACTTGAGAAGCAATCAAGGAAGCAAAAAAAAAAAAAAAAAAGAACTATTTGGGTTGATTCTGATGGTCAGTGGTTTAAATTCAGCTCATATAACCATGACTGAATCTTAACAATTAACAAAGAAAATTAATGCACATTAACAAATACACACAGTTCATTTTTACATCAAATATTATTAAGTGACATTTTTATAATATGCATATAAAAAAAGAGAAAATATAAAAATGTCTTATTTTTAATTAGTATATTTTTTATCATTTCAAAAGGGAATCTTTATCAAAGTTAATTACAGAACAGCCAAATGTTTAGTCTAAAAATCTGTGATGTCTTTATCCTAGATTAAACTACTCACAAGAAATGTTTCAACTCAGGACTAAATTGGGGAAATAAGGTAAGAAGAAGAAAGTGAAGCATCAATTTACGTGAATTATTCAGCAAGAAGTTTGAAAGTCATAATGCAAAGTATAACAGACAATGTTCTGTTGTTAAATTCTCATTAAAAATTGCTTTCTTTGATAAAATATGTTTATTGGATGAATCACAAGGAAATTTTCACAACTGCTATTAAACTGGATAGAACACTTTAAAGAAATTTGTTTATTAACTAGAATAATATAAAATATAAACAACTACTGTTTTGCCACTCCTCATATACTGACAGAAAAAAAAGGCAGAAAAGGTAATTCAATATCAAATCACCCAGTACTCTCCAGGTCACCCTCTCAGATTCTCCTGAAAAAAATTCCTGTGTGTTCCTATACCAAAATGATTGAAAAATCTCAAATACTTAGTTTGTATCGCTAATAATTTTGAAACTAAATTCTATGTATTTTGCCAAATGAGCCTTTCATCCAACTGCAGACATTCATAGATCCTTAGATAAAGCACTCAGAGTGAGATTTTTCAGTTAATCTTGAATTGTGATTTTAAATATTTTTATAGATTGTCAAAAAACATGTACAAAGTATTGTCATCAATAATGGATAATCCTAGTAAGAACATGTTTTTTTAGAATAAAAACAATTATTGTATATGAAATTCAGACTCATAGTGACAAGTGAGCATTTCACTTAAATAGTTTTTAATATTACAATAAACAACAAATTAGTAAAACATTAATTTTTATAGTTTATCATTTTAACAAACTTTGAGCATAACCATATAACAATTTGTTTGATGTATATTACAAAACATTTAACTTGACATGGCATTACTGTAGAAATATTTTGCATAAATTGTGGGAAGAATGAATTTTGTTCACATATTTCTTAATGATATTCAGCATTTGTCTTTTTGAGACATTACAGGCCAAGAGAGTACATTAGATCTTTTCATGAAAGAAATTAAGAACATCACAATGTTCTTTGATATTGTCAACATAGCAGTTATTATATTTTCAATGCTTTGTTTGCTCACTGATTAGTATTAAAGTGAATTTCTCTATCAAGTCAACTTAAGCATGCTTAAGAAGTGGTCAATATAATAATTAACAACAAAGTGTAAAAAAAATTTAAGATAGGAAAGAGTTGTTAATAAAATTTATAAATACTTTTAGAGGTTAATTAGTGGATGAAAAATATACAAGTACAGAAAAAAAATGTCAAATTTCATTTCTAATTACACTAAATAGATTTATTTGAACCATCAAAGTAAAAACATAAAATATTTTTTAAAAATTGAACTATTAAAAAAAAAAAAAAACACTTTGTGGACTATTTTCAATAATCCAGAAAAGTTTTATTTTTTTTTAATGTCCTTAAGTTTACTTTTTGAGGCTAACAGAAAATTTCTAAAAACCTAATTTCCACATTTTGAAGGACACATAATTTCCAAACCACTTAGAATAAAGGTAAATTTGTTTATTTGGATGCAAAACTGCAGGGATACCAAATTTCATCAGATGAAATGCCAAATTAGGTAAAACCATGCTTGCAGCTTGAAGGTTCATTCTGTTAAAGAACATTTTTAACTTCAGGCAGAAAGAAGCACAAACATAACGCAATATTTTTGTCATATCATCTTTAGATATATAAGAATACTTGGTAAAAATATAAAAACTTTTTAACTGTCTACATGATGAAATGTGGACAGGAAAATAGGCAATTTTCAGGACATTACAAAACAAAAAATCAAGCCTATTTCAAACAACTAATCTGGTATTCCTGTAAGAGTAATAAATAGTTACTGTATACATATACATATATAATATGTTATAAATAAGTAGTTTATTTAACACACTATTTTAATAGGACACTCAAACAGGGCATTTTTCACTTTTTAACCATTTTCATTGCATCAGAAGATGAAAAGTATAGAAAATATACCTGATCTGATTACAAATCCTCATCACAAACTTTTAAAGATATTCATGCTATTTGAAAGGAGTGATGAATATCAGAATTTGGACAAAAGACTCATTTAGCAATATGTGCATAAAATTAAATAAAATTTCAAAGATCTTTAAATTCAAACCTATCAAATATACAAAGCTAATATTTGGAATTTTTACCAAAACATGGGAATTTTTCAGAATCTGAGAGAATATTGAAATTCTTGAACTGTTTCATTTCCCTTATTTTCATAGCTATTAAGCATTTCCCAAGTCACACTTGATGATGGGCTTACAAGAAAAGGTTATGTACACAAGCTACATGCACACTTATCAGGGTTAATAGTTTCCCAAAGTATATGTGAACACTTTAAAAATGCTTAGTGCTCTCATCCATTTAGAAAGAGTATACGCACAAACTAAAAAGGAGATGCTGAAAAGGTTTTCAATTGCTTCTCAAAATCAACATTTTTTTTGTCACTGTAGCTGGAAAAAGTGATCTTTTATAATTTATATTGTTAAACATCAAGTTGCAGAATCTTTGCACTTAGTTTATTTACTTTGTTTCAATGATCTTATGCAATAAAAAAAAGTGTGGAATTTTCAAGTGTTGAATTTCAGGCCATCATCATGTTCCTGTAGAAAACTCCAGATGAAATCTACGATACAAACATTGGGTGCCAAGTGTCCACCAACCCCAACTGTTAAGAAGTGTTGTACCAACTTTCAGCATGGATATCTTGGGGTGCAAAATACAGCATGGCTTGGGAGGCCTTCAATGATGCCAAATCCTGAAATTCTTGATCATGTTCATGACCTAATTTTGGTCAATCAATGAATCTCAGCCAAAATATTGCTAAGATATTAGAGATACCCAGGAAATGCTTTGCTATCAGCAAAGCATGTCAGTCAGAAAGAATATCAAATGAACACCACCAAGTAGAGTTTACAGCATTTTTTGAAGTGCTCTAGAGATAATTGTTTGGCACAAATTGTCATTGTTAATCAGGAGAGAAAAACAAAAGTCAATACAGTGGCAGCACTTGGTTTCTCCACAACCAAAGAAATTCAAAATCCAAAGTCAGCAGGGAAGGTCATAGCTACACTTTTGGGCGGATTAGGAAGATCTTCAGAAAAGTCAAACAATTTAGGTAAGGCTGTGCCAATTAAAGGAGGTGTTAAAAGAAAAATGGCAAGGGAAGTTGCAGAAAGATGTTTTCTTTTTCAATGCACCTGATCACAGGGGTTGGCAAGATAGAAGTTTTGAAGAATTTGAAGTCTGAGTACATTGCTTCATCCAACTGCTCCCTTTTTCTAAACTTTAAAAGGAAGTTGAAGAGGAAAAGATATTTAAATATATCAGAACTGAGCAGCATTTCAATCACCAAACATCAGAATCTGTTTTTGGAAAGTTTAAAAAAATTTGAGAAACAATGCGCCAAGTGTACTGAGCTGTGGGGTAAATATGTAGAATAGCATATACTTTATGTAACTCTAGGTCACTGATTTTTCTTGGTCAGACCAAGAACTTTGAGCAGCGCCTTATAATGATAGACTATCTACAGACATACACAGGTGATACAGAGGCTGGCATAAGCAAAACTAATGGCATTGGTAATAGATCATCAATAAAACAAAATCAAATGTCTCATCCACTTATCAATCTTAATCTGCAATGGAATTCACTGGACATAAAGATACATGTATGATGATGCACACTATAAGCCAGTAAAACATGTGATATTATGCAGTTTCTGTATACATTTGACATGAAGTATTGTAACTATTAACATTGTTTGAACTGTTGTCCTCATTTTTATTGCCATATTCACGTTTCAGACACTGTACACTCCAACCTTCTACAGGTGATATTTGTTGGAATTTTGAACCAAACCCTTTATTTAGAATTTCACGTGCCATGCCATTGGATATCACAGTTTTAGTTAATTCCTTTTTGATAACTCAACACTCCAAGATTTTGTTCTCTCTTCTGAGGCTAGGAATTGAACTCACAACTATTTTGATCAAGTCACTTTCACTTTTATTCACTGGGCTATGTCATGAATATGGCAATAAAGATGAGGACAACAGATATGATTCAAATATGATTCGTGACATGCCTTATAATTCATATAATCAGTTGGCCTCTGCTACCACAGTCCAGATTTAAATTCACAAATGATTAAGCTTCACTTATTCATAAAACAAGTGAAATATATTCCTACTCATCATTGTTTTATATTAACTAGTATTTGTCAACAAGGTCCTTAAAATGCCAAATTCAAATATTAGTAGCCATATTCTTTGCTTTTCCATTCAGAGAAAGGGAGGGGTAATCAAGTATAAATATTTCTTACATTGCACAAAATTTCAGAATTTTCATAAAAATGTATCTAAGATGGTGCATTGGAAGAGGCTATTTATAGCAACTCCAAAAAAGAAAACATGTAAAGAAATCAGGGTTTAAATGATGCTGACATAATTATTCTTTGCCACTTCTCAAAAGAAAATAATGGATGCAACATCTTTTCCAGCCATGCTGAATCAAGAAGAGAACATTAACATCACTAACAAGTGTACAACAAGTAGATTTGTATGTGATATAAAAATACCTTAAGATATATGAGCAAAGGCAAATGTTTCAACCCAACTGACATTAAGCTTCAAGCCAGCACGGGATGAGCATGCAAGAAATCAAAAGTCATGGGGAAGGGCAGAAGAGCAGTAGCAATTAGAGAAAGCAAGACATCCAGCCAAACTAGCAAACAACACAAGGCCAGACTACAAGCTTGAGGCCACAAGGAGATTTGTGGTTAATAAATATTCACTGCTGGCTTTGGTATAGAACTGAATAAAGCTCCTCAACAATTAATTGAAATGTTTCAGTTCTTTTCTCTTTAAAAAAAAAAACTAATTATTGCATAGAAAAATGCTTTGCTTTTGAAAAGAAATTAATTTATTAAAATTTACCATTAGGATCTTTTATATAACAAATATATTTCATAATTTGAAAGAATAGAATACAACAAAATAGATTAAAAAATAGTTAATTCAGCATTGTAGGACATTTGTATGAACTAGCATCACATTTTTCTTATTTTTATGCTACTATTTCTTTTGCTCCTAATCAAGACAGACAATAAGGCTTAACTTTTTTTCAATATAAAATCTCAATAGTTCAGATTCAAAGTTTCTTTCATCATTGGATCCAATTATAATAAAAGCATAATTAAATTCCTGATAAATACAAGGTTCAAAGAAACAGAGCCTGCAATTCTTGAAATTTTTACTTCTAAGTCTGGTTAAGAATATAGGTAAATTCCTTAGAATTTCTCCAAACTGATTCTGAAAAAAAAAGAATCAGGTATGATTTTTCCAGACAAAGACAACACACCTAAAAATAAAACCCACTCAGCAATAAATATTGGCCTACTGCCTTCTAAGTTGTTTCAAGTTTTAAATTGACACAAGAAAAAAAATCAAAGTCAGCCACAAAGCCTATGTTTTGAAGTGAATACTATTCAAGAATGAGGTTCATGATGCAACAGGATTATTAAAAGATTTTGATCCTATTGTGTGTCAGTTATATAGATATTTTCTGTCTGTATACCAAACTGACTGACAATTATAACTGTTAATGCACCTTGACTTCAATCAATCTCACTAACTGGTTAGGAGAAAATCAAAAACTATTCTGAATCATTATTGTTTAAAAAAAAGAGTAAGCAGAGTTTATTTGTAAAGGAATTGAAAACTTTCAACTGACAGCAGACTATTTTTGATGAAATTGAAGATGAATAACCAGGTTTATGCACTTTACCAGGGGACATGTTCAAAGAAGACTCAAACAACAGTTGAATAAAATTTGAAAATTCCAATTACATAAAAAATCTCTTCACTATGGCAGACCTTCCTGAAAAACCTTGAAGAGCTTGAAAAAGATGAAACTAAATAAAAGTCACTGCTGATTGCAATTTTCAAGACATTTTCTCTTGAGTAAAATTTATTGAACAAAAATGGCTAATTTCTTGGATGACTTATTTTTGTTTTTCCATTTTTAATTACAGCCATTATCATATCTCTGAACGTACTTAAATGCAATCTAATGGATCTATATTTAAAAATAAGAATTAAAAATTTTAAGATATTTAAATTTAGAACCCTGCTTAAATTTGGTGATACCCAGGAATCCTTATCATGAATAGTTTAAAAACATGAGAAGAATAAAAAGCAGGAAAATGACTTTGCTAAAAACTTTGAAAACAAATATGGCACCCAATGTAAATACATAAACATAGAATTTCAATGTTCTAATGCTGAAATTAAACATTGTGTTAAGTTTTTTTATTAAGACAGTACATCCATGTCAAATTGTGATATTTATACTGGTAAGTCTCCAACCATCATCAGACCTAGAAGAGGACAAATAGCAGTAACCTGTACAGAAGATGAAACTGCACATTGCAAACCTCATGAATGTACAATCAAAATGCCAAACTTATGACAATGCAGAGAAATTAATCTGAAATTGACCAGCAACATTTCAAAGAAATCCAAAAGAAAAATCATCTGCTAAACAAATCAAATACAATTGTTTAAAGATGATTTTTTTTAGTCTGCTGGCTGTTTTATGCTTGTTAAGTAAAACTAAAACAAGAAAAATTGTTTGTCAGACCTGTATTGTATTGTCTTAAACAAACATCAAGGGCCACAAGGAGCAGCAAATAATAATAATAATAATAATGAGGAGAAAAGGAAGAGGAGGAGAAAAAAAAAGAGAAGAGAAAGAGATAGAAAACAACCAACAACAGCCACTATTGATGGATATTGTGTGTAATAGTTGCATGCAGCAAAAAAAAAAAAAATAAAAAAAAAATAAAAATAAAAAAATAAAAAAGAACCGCCCCACTTAGATGATTGGGTGTGAAAAAGACCACCTACTACTGCCTGGAGGTGCTCACCAGCACAGCAACTGTTGGTCATAGCCGAACTAGCAGCAACATCTCTACATGAGTGTAGGCCAGCTACTGTGGACTGATGTGGCCGGAGAGTGGCGCTCCTGCAGTTAGTCGCCGGACAACATGTTGCCTGGGTGTTTGTCTGACACAGGCTGCAACAAGTTGGCTGACAAAAAAGAAACAGACTTACCAATAGATTTGCTGAGTGACAACTAGAGCCGCCTCGCTAACAGCCACGCTTAGCAGAGGGGTAAGGGATAGGGGAGGGTTAGAGTATTGCCGTCTTATTTTTTTTATTTTTTTTTTAAATGGTCTCATTCAAAAATTTGCATTCAAAACACATTTAAAAGAAAAAACATTACAGCAGCAATCAGAAATCTAACTTTAGTTGGAACCTCGGATATTTATTTTTCAACAATTCTTGAATTTTTTTTTTTTTTTTTTTCAGGAACCCATAAAGTGGACCCAACCAAGAAATTCAGAAAATGAGAGAAAGAGAGAGAAATAAGACAAATGCACCCAGCAGTAATAGTAAGAGAACACCCTTCCCACACAGTATTTTCACCTTTTTTTTTTTCAAAGCAGAGGAAAAGGAAGTCTAAGTTTGGCTTCATTTAAAAAAAAAAAGAAAAAGAAAAAAAAAAGCCTTTTGTTCATTGCTTTCTTTGTCTTAGCTGAGAAAATATGAACATCAAAATTAAATCAGTGGATTATTGTGTCTGGAGCACACTTCACTTCAGACCCACTAAGAACCAACTTCTCAGAGAAGGAAGAGTCCATTTTAGGATATAGTTGAACACTTACAATCCTTCTCATAATATTCAGTTTTCAATATCATCAACCATCCTCAGCTATGAACATTATTAAGTGCAAAATGGTACATGCACCTCCCAAAGAAAAGGGAGTCAGAAAATAAATATACAGATATACATTACAATATTATAAGGGCTATAGAATTGGCAATGTTAAAATAAGGAAATCTACAGATTTACATTTAATAAGGATCTTAAGCAGATCTCTCAAAGGTCGAGAAATGTTTTGGTGAAAATTTGTGCAAACATTCTGCACTTGTAGAATTGGTGTAAATTAAACAATTCCTTTATTTTTCAGAGCTTCCAATACATTATACAACATTTTGCCTCCATTGTGAAATGAAATCAAAGAGAAATAACAACTTGACAAGGTTTTTTGCTTCTCCTCATCTGTGTTATCATTTATATACAAGCAACTCTCTTATCATCTTATCTTCAAGCATTAATCTTCTCTTATTCATTGGCTACTGATTGGTTTGTTTCTTTTCTTATGCCAATTATGTGTAATACATATAAAACAAACCAGAAAGATGTTAAGAAAGTGACCCGATGGAAAGATAACATTGCAGGCAGCAACAACAAAGGTGTGATGGTGAATCAAACATAAAACAGTGCAATTACAACCCCACAGAAGAGAACATATTTTAGTTGGCTAGGTCAATCTTAACAGCTGCCCAGAGCTCCATTCTGCTATCAAGGAAGGAGGCTAATATTTGGACAGAAGAAAAGAAAAAGAGAAATCTTCAGGTCTGTGTAGGAGAGACAGACATAGATCAGTAGTGAAACACTCAACTGAAAGTTCTAAGGTTTGAAATGGCAGTTTGGTGAGGCAGCTCATTATTTTACATTCACAATTCGAAAAGGAAAAGTCATTAAAAACAGGCAAATGAGTACAACATTAGCGTTTGGGGAATCAGAGTGCACATAAGCAGCTGGAAGATAAAATACAATTCAGTCAGGGTTTTCTGTCTGTCTTTAAGGAATTCATGCATCATTAAAATTTGTAAGGATCACAAAAATTAGATTTATTTAACAGAGTTTCATATTTATAATCAAACATTTATACTCAATATATTTGTTCCAACAAAAAGTCAAGTAAGATTGACTTAATAGACAAGAATGAAATACATTTTGTAAATTAGACAAAGCAAAGCTTTGCTTTTGCAAATGTTTAAGCTATTAAATGAAATATTGCATAATGGCATAGGGTTACAGACTGGCCAGCCAGTTTAGTCGTGAATGTTTTGTCTTTATAAGAGGAGGAAAGGTCTGTTGCCATTGGTCTTAGTCTATTTAGCCAAACAATAAAAGAAACAGTTCAAAAGGACAAGAATTTTTTCAATTAAGAGTTTCTTCCAAAGGTAAAATGATAAAAGTTTTTATTTGAAAGAATTTTGCATGCATAAAACTGGTTTGTCAAAGGAAGAAAATAAAAGTAATAATATATGGAAAAGAGAAAAAATCCTGCAAATCAATGATGATTTCAACTGCATTGTTCATTTCAAAAAAAGATGGAAATGAAGGAAAGAGTGGGTGTAACAATATAAATGAAGTACTTACTTTTACCTCAAACTTTTCGAGTTCCTTCTTCTTGTCCATCATGATCTTCTGCAAGCGGCAAGCATCCTGATTTGGCAACACAATAAAAGATTTTCAGTTAGCACTAAAAACTGTGGTAGTTAGAAGGCAAAAATGAAAACATCAAGAGAAGAAATTAGAATAAATCAGAAAGAAAAGACCTTGTCATTTTTGGAGATTTTATTTTTCAAAAAACATCAGCTAAGTATTAAGCTTCATTTACAATTAAAGCAGAAAGTAAATACACATCAATTTCCAATGTTTATAACAAGACAGACAGACAGACAGACAGACAACACTGAGATGGAAAAGACAAGCAGAAACAATAATTTTCAAGAAATTGTGTTCTCAAAGATAGCATGTAAATTCTAGCAGCAAGACAACAAAAGAGTTTATGTAAATAAATATAGAAACAATATATGTTCACATCAGGCATCTAATATTGTTAGTGATGCTGATGAGCAAAAAATAAAATGTTTCAATATGAAATCTAGCAGAACTATTTCTGCTCAAATATTACACTAAAGAAGTTGCAAAAAAAACGAGTTCTTAATAGCCTGTGGAGAAAGATACAACTATGAGAGAAAATACCAACCATAGGAATGTCTTAATATTTGTCTAACAGCACAAAAGAAGTAAAAGTCCACCTAACTAATTCACAGAATTATAACAGAAGAATCAGTAGGGGTGACTTCAGGATACTTCAAAACCATCATTAGTAGACAAATGCATCAACACAGAAAAACATTTTTGAAAAAGATGGCACATTCTTGTTTTGCTTTAAAATGTCAATCCTGAAATTTTAAAAAACTTCCACAGCAGAAGAAAAGAGCATGAAGAAGTATTGTGTTGTTGAGGATTGATGTCTGAAGGCCATAAATGGTTCTTCAACATGGACAAATAACATTCAGACCAGGTGTGTTTAAGCTTTTAAAAAAAATGATGGAAACAGAGAGACATTGTACAAAATATATATAGAATGTTTTTAAAAATGTAACTGACAATTAAAAAAAACATTAGTTATTGGAAAATAAAGCATGTCAAGACATAATAAAAGCAACTTGTTGAACATTGTGAGGAAGAATGAAAGTTCAAAAGCCTCCAGTAATAATGAACAAAAGATGAAATGTTTCAGAGCTACATTGAAAGGACTCAAGGAATTGAAGGCCATCAAACAACAATTAGAGTTTTTATGAAGTTCTATTTCAGAGTCTCTGCTGTGGCAATTTGCAAGCAACAGGAGAAAGCTAGTCATTTCAAGAACAGAGAAATAAGACTGAGCATCCAACAAAGAACAGTCTGTTGATACAGCAATTCAGAGAAAAAGAGAGAATTTCAATCTTTTTACTTGACATGACTTATAACCATTATGAAAAAATTATCACACATTTTAAATTGACAAGCTTTCTTTTTAGTGGTATACACCCATTTCTTTCCATAAATTATTGTCTGAAGTTTACATTGATAACAAAATAATCTAATAAATAATTTTTAACAAACATACATTTCCAGTTGTGTCATTTTGATAGCCTCTTTCCTGACAGTATAATTTTTGCAAAAAGATGTTAATAACTACACACCCTGCCTCACTTCTTAGATAGTATAGAAGTATATGTTGCTCTTCTTATTGATATAAAGACTAGATAAGAGTATAATGTAAAAATAAAAAATAAAAGAAATGATTTGTAATCCAAAAGAGAACCCCTTCCTTCCTTCCTTCAGCAATGACTGTTGCATGTCTGAGTGGATAAGCCTTGACCTTTATCAAACCAATGAAAAGCTCTCAAGGTGAAGCAGCTGTTCTTAAATAAACATAGTGATATTATTACAACACAAAGGCAAAATGTATAAACTGTCAAAATACAATTTGTTGAACACAGAAAACACTTCCAAGTGCCTATATGAAAATAGATTGAAATTGTCAATATATTAATAATGATCAGTCTTGCCTACATTCTCTGTTGTGTACCTTGTAAAATTGAAAACCCAATGAGGGGAAAAAAAAAAACACACACACAGATGCTCATATCAGATGTGCATCCATTACTTATACTCTGCTCTTTAAGGCAAGACAAAAAAAATTCATGATCATTTGAGCATGAAATTAGAGATTTCAAGTGAAGGAGAAAAGGGAATTGAGCGAGTAGTGCAGAAGAGGGTTTACCTTGTACAGAGAAGACTCATCAGTATTATAATGTTTTGCATTGTCAAATATTAAGTTCAAATCAGCAGCCAATTCATCAAGTGTTTCATACTTTTGTTTCTGTGGAGATAAAAAGAAAACATCTCAGCAGCAATTGGGTCTTCTGCACATTGAAGCTTGACTGACATATGACAGGAGAGAAACCACCCGCAATTTAAGTCATTCAATTTCTAGCAGATGTTTCACAAGTTAAAATGTTCACTTGTTGTAGTTCAGTCAGATAGCAATGTTTCATTAGTCTTCATTCCATTTGGGATGCTGTATCAGAGAGAGAGAGAGAGATGTTCCAGGGCATAGAAACAGTTAATTTATAAAAGAAAAAAAAAAAAAATGGGTGGTGACTTATAAAACATACTTCAGTTCAAAGAATCAAGAAATGAAATGATATAAATGAAAAGGACTTTGTAGGGTGGAGGCAAGGTAAATACAGTTTTTACTCTTCTCCCATTTAATGTTAACTTTCATTAGCCAAAGTCAAGTTGCTAGGTCACTGGACAGATTCAAAGAAAGATGGCAAAATGAGGAAATGATTAAAAAAAACTCTTGATATCAATAAACAGATAACACATTTGCCTTAAAAAAAATGTCTAACTTTGTAAAAGAAAATCAAATAAAAACAAACATTTTCTACATTATGAAAATTTAAATATTTTCAGCTTTTTAAAATTCTTTCAAATTTCATCTTTCACTTGATTTTGAAAATTCTAGCTATTTTTATTGTAATATTTGTTTCAGGATTCAAATTGGTGGATTCCGTTAGACTCTACATCTTTTTATTATATTCACATTTTATGAAACAATGGCAACAACCACATTGCAATCCTACAGACCTTGTACAAAAGAAAATTCAATATAAAACAAAAAGTTAAAGGAAAATCTACTTAAACAAAAGGAACTTTTAAAACCATCAATTTGATCAAGTCCCCTGATTGAATAAATTAAAAGATTTGCCAACTGAACACGTTAATTGAAATAATAATTTTCTTTTATTAAATTTACAAAAGTTTTAAGTATCATACTTTTAAAAAGACAAGTAGAAAGTTCAACTCTATGTTGTTGATGATTATGATGTTTGCACATCTTACCTTGATCTTTTTCCGTACATTGAATAAAGCCATGGGCATCTTTATTTCTTCATAATAGTCAGGATACTGCCTAGACAACATAAAGAAAAGTAATTCAAAAAGGAAAACTCTTCTCATGATTTGATTAATAATAAAGAGTAAAAGAAAAAGTGAAGATAGAATGAGCAAGACACATTATTTGACAAGATTAAAAACTGAAACAGTTTTTATTAAGAAGATAACACAAGTACCCGTGGTAGATAAGAAACTTGATCAATAAATCAAACTTTAACTGTCAGTAGTAATCACTATTAGCCACTACAGAATCTAAGGAGCAGTTAGGTTCAATAAAACGAGTTGTGGAAAAGATAAATCTTAACAGAGCAGACAAAAAATAGCAATATGTGTTTGCATTTAAAGTGAACCAGAATGTCAAATGGCCCAGTTATCTAATCCAGTAATTCAATGAGGAGTTAAGTATAAAAATGCTTAAAAAAATCCATAAATGAGAAACTTTAGAGATTACTATTCCACCAAGACATTCAACCAAGACTTTAATCTTTTTGGCTATTATTAATATGAAGTAATCAAAGAGGCCTTAATCAAAATATAAAAGCCATGGGAAAATATTCAGGTCATGGTTCAAATCTGAATATGCATTCTGGTGTCTATTTGGTTATTGAATAGATTTTCAATTGAAGTTTTCAGTTCATAGTCACATACTGTGATAGTACACAATAAGGCTCTTCTTTTTATAAAAAAATCATCCGAGTTACCAACATGTGTTGTCTTTGTTTTCTTCCTGGGCACAAGATTTATTATGATACAATTATCCAATTGATTTTGAAAAGATATGTAATACTTTACCAGAAAGGAAAACAATCATAAGAAAGAAGTCTGCCTTTAACATATTTACATGTTGGAAACAATTTAAAAAGTTTTGGAATTCATTCTTTTCATGCATTAATGTAAAGAAAAGAATTAAAAAGTTTTCTCAGAAAAAAACACTCAATCATGAATAAATGGCTGGCTGCATCTTGAGTAAATTAAAAAAAAAAAAAAAAAACCAACAAAAAAAAAAACTGAAAAAACAAGATAAATACACACCTCTGACTGGGTAACTTATAAAATGGTTCTGCAAGGTTTTGGCCCATGGCATTTTTATAGTTTTTAACAGAGAAATATAAAGACCAAAATGATCGGTCTTTTTGTGAACCATATGATTCTTCTTCACATTGGTTTACTTGGGACTGCCATCCACCAAGATCACTTTCATCTTCTGATTGTTCTTTAACACAAGTTTTCTGAATATTCTGCAGTTCCCTGTAATAAAAAAAAAAGTACAGTGATAGTAAAGCACAAAAACAAGCTGATAACATAAGGCCATCTTTTTCTCTCTTCTTTGGCCTTCATTTAAAAAAAAAAATTCAAGTATACAAAGATGTAGAGTAAATCAAAAAATTTGTAAAACAGTGAACACTTGGGAAAATCCTAAACTTAATTTTTGTAGACATTTTTAAATTTGATAGTATCTTTTTTTTTTAAATCACTGAAGAAACACAGTCTGAAGCAGGCCTTCTGAGGAGTTGCAATGATACAAATACTTTTATTTTAAATGTTGAAAAGGACTCAACACCGTAGATTAAAGAATTCATTCTCTAACTTTCAATATGATTATACATCAAAGTCTTTGAAAACCTTCCCTTGAATGTTAATACTGACAGAAATTTATCAGTATAGATAAATCCAAATCTTGGACTTTTCAATAAAAGGAATTCAGAGGAAATAATTCTTTATATCCAAGAGTTGTATGTCTGCAATAACTTTCTAAGACATGGAAATATCTCAAATGATTTGAATCCTATTTACTTCAATGTGGAGATTTTTTTTGTATTTTCTCTGTGAAATGTAGTGTCTTTTTCTGGTTCAGATTACTCTTTCTATTCCTCTCCTTACGTCTCATTGGAATTAAGTAAAAAAGAATGTTTTGATATTGCTTCTAGGCTAGTCTAAAAGCTCCAGCAGGTTTCAACTTAAAAGAATCCCAAATAAAAAAAAAAAATCAGATTATCCAAATCAAAAGAAATTTTATTTTATTTTTTTAAAATACAAAGCAAAGCCATATGACTAATTTCATCCTCTTAAAATAACTTATGTTCAATATGTAATTTGTACATCTTTTTTATACTCCTCAGCACAAAATAGATTATTGTTAAAGAATGAACCCTCAGAAAAATAGAAACAAAATAAAAAAAAGACTCCTTCAGCAGAAAGTTTGCTATTCAGCAAAATGAGTTATAACATAATTTTAAGGTTTCCTCATCAGCCTTCTTGTCTGGACAGAACAATCTAAACCTTAAACATTACATTTATCTTGTTTTTTTGTCATTAAACTGTTTCTAGAATATTGAATATATTATGGCATTTATAGCATTATTTCAATAACCATTTTCTTCTACTTGGCTAGTTCCTCACACATTTTTTCAGTAACATTCCATTCATGTCTTTGTTATACATATAATTGGTTACTTCTCTATTTTCACACTGAAAAAGAATAATACTTATACTTTAATCTCAGTCACAAATTGAGGGAAAGCAAAGATAATTTTCACATTGAACTTTAATCATCCATAACACAAAACTAATATCTCTCTCAGCAACTGCTAATTACTTTATACAGATATTTATTATATATAATAAAGTCAAAAAATAAAAAATAGTTTAACAAATTGTTAATAACGTGCACCTATTTTTAAACAAAGCATTTTAAGAGGTTAAAAATTAAGTATGATATTATTCTACAACACAAATTGTGCATGCAGGTGATTTTTATACACAACTTCTTCTCTGACTAAAATTTCACACACAAAATCCTTGAATCAAAAGTTCTTAGCTAAATGTACTTCCAAAAACCCAAGTAGAAATATTTTTGTAAAGGCTTGATTAAGCCAAGAACTTTTCAATGTCTTCTTGAAGTTTAGAATGAGGAAACTTTGATTTTCATAATCTGAATAATTTGAACTTAAAATATTCAGGGTGTGAGTAAAGTAGGGATTTTTTTTATCAATAAAAAAGAAAAAAGAAATACAACTTATTACAGAAATAATTAACAGCAAATCATTTTCATTTTGGAATTCAAAAATAAAATCAGCCAATAGCTGCATATTGCTTAGAAAACATTAGTGAATATTAATAACTAAATATGAATGAATGTTTTCTTTTCTTTTTTAAAGAAATCTGATTCTCAAACATGACTCATTAAATTATTAATAATATTCACAACAAGGAATTAAGAAAAACAAAGGATGCTCTGCTCATTATTCTGTAGCACGAAGACAAAAAATGCAAGGCATAGATCAGGATTCAACCAGTTACACTAAAGAGAGGAGGAGAAACTCACCTTATTCGTGCACTACTTTTCACAGCCTTTCGGGCATCAGAATCATGCTTCCTGGAAGCAATTATTTTCCTCAATGTGACTGCATCCTAAAAAATAATAAAAACCTCCTTGAAAAAAAGGGGGAAATTTATTTCCAGATAAATTGTAAGAGGAACCACATGGCCAAGCAGGTGACAGCAAAAAGAACAAACAGAACCAAACAAAATGAAAATCACCAAACGAAAGGAACAATTAAGAGAGCAAGAAAGTGAGAGAGGGAACTCAGCCTCTAACTACAATAAAAACATCCATGCACAATGCCAAGGAACTGGGGAGCAAGAAAGCTTGGCTCTTTAAGGTTGAAAGTCACAATGGGAAATTAAAAGCAAAAAATAATGTTGATGAAAAGATCTGTTGAATCACCCTGTAAACTAATAACCAATGGAATAATGTATCAACATGATGATGATGATGATGGATGAAAATACAGTTCCTATCAAGGACAAACAATATAAAAAATGTTATCTATTATGCGCAGATAATGATTCCATGTGCATCCAACTTGCTAAGTATTCATTTGAGATCAAACAATAAGTACAAAGTTTGGGCCAGAATTAAGACATACCAGAGGCCATGTGGATGCACAGGTGATGATGAAGGAAGACAAACAAGTTAAAAAGATTGAAATTTGATTTGAACAAACTTCTTCCTTGGAACAAAAATTCCACAAGCAAAACTGTGAAAAAAGAAATTTCACTACTTGATAATAAAGATGCTCAGATCAAAGTATCTTCCTCCTTTCAATTCAGTTGAATACATTACAACAAACAGATACGTGACAGAAATTACAATTAAAAAGAATTTTATTTTCTTTAACAACATAGTTTAAGCAATTAGCAAGACTATAAAGAAAGCCAAAGTTCAGCAACATTTTTCAGGCAAACAGAAGAACTTACAAGACTCAATGGAACTCTATCCAAAACTAAAAGCAAGTTCTGTATTTGTTGAAATCCAGTGCTTCCAATACCATAAGTAAAATTTATTTTCCTCAATTCCAAATACTAATTTTTTTTCAAAACTGGTTGCAGAGAAAAGAAATTAAAGAAAACTTTTTACAATAAGGAAGAGAGAAACTAAAATATTTGGCATGTTTGCAGGATGACAATAAGACTTTGGGCTAATTTGCAGAAGTCTATGGAAATGAAGCTTTTATATTTTTGGAAGCTATTTTTAGAGATTGCTACCAGCAGCTTTGTGCACAAAGAGAAATATTATTAATAGTTCATATCAATAGAAAGCAATGTCAGAGAGAATCTCAGGTTTGCACATTGGGTATCTAACTAGACTTGCCTGCTTCTTTAATGTCCACTCCCATCTGCAAAAGATTCCTTGTCCAAACTCTTTCAAAAGTTCAGCTGAGACTGAATATGGCATGGTAGTGGTAGTGGCAGTAGAGACAACAACAAGAATGTGCCTTATGGAAAGTCATGAGAAAGACATGGCAGAAATCAGGGTGGCTTTAAAGAGTATAATAAGAGTGGGAAATGTGTGTTAACAACATGTGTGGGTGGCCGTGAAGATAGTTCTTGATGAGAATATGATGATAATAAGAGTGTGTTGTTGAGAATAGAAATCTAAGAAAAGCACAATGATAACATGCACTCGCAGGAGATAGTGGTGGCATTGGCTGTTTGCTGCTGTTTGTTACACCAAAAATTAAGAGAAAATCACAAGAGCAAAAGTGGAGGAAAGGACAAGTGGAGACACAGTTTTGCTGGATATTCTGCTCTTTTTGAGAGAGAACAAAATGAAGTGAAAGAGAATCATGAATGAATGAGAACAAAAATTTCGTTTGATGAAAGAAGAAAAAAGAAAATTCTGAATATTTCATATGCTCTTGGTTGGTGGATATTTTGGTTCAAAAAGCTGCTCAAAATCAAATAGACATGAACTGGTGAAACAATATTTCGATGAAATTAATCTCTGTGAGACTAGAAATATTCAATATAGCAATCATTTTCTCAGAGTTTAAAAAAGGAAAAAAATATTCATAAGTAACAAATTAATCCATTTGCAGTCTATACTGGTCCAAGTCAGAAACATGACATAAGTGATAGCAACAGAGATTCAAACAATAAATCGGACTTTTTGTCTTCTATCAAAAACTCAGAAAGAAAAAGAATTTATATCATAAAAATACAAGACACAAAATGTTAATTGTTTGTTTACCCAAAATGTTGTCAGTAATTTATCAGTCATGTCAATCTAAAGAAGGATTTAATCTTTAAAGAAAAACAACATAAATAGGAGAATCTTACAAATTTGAATTCTGGCCAAACTTTCTTTGGACAAAATTCTTTTGATATTAAATATCTATTTCCAGTTGAAATTCATTCAAAATCAACGATCAACTAAGACCACTGAGTGAGATTTCTATTTAAGATGCCAGTGGAATTAAACTTCTCACCCAATTTATCCCAAACTGGTTAATCTATAAAATGTATTGAGTAATGTTTGTATCTCTAATAAATCACCAGGTCTTAATATGTCTCAGTTTGATCATGAATCATCACATCTACATTTGTAACAAAATGAAATATAAAATAGATTAACAGTTTGTAATTAAATGACCAAACAAAAAAAAAAAAAAAAAAGAAAAGAAATTATTATTATAGTATGACAAAATATAGTTTTTCAATTGCAATTATTTATGTTTCTAATTAAAATCTGTTTTATATATATATACATATATATACATACATATATAAAATCTGTTTTATATATATTATATATATATGAGAGAGAGAGAGAGAGAGACAGAATAAAAAGAAAAACATTATTTGTAAGATAATCAGAGGAAATAGTTCCACAATTAAAGAAAATTATTTAATGAAATAAGAGGGACAAATTCTAAAGAAATAAACGAGTAAATTGATGGCTTGCAAATTTAATAAGAATTAAATTTCAGGGCTAATTTTCAGGAGAGGCAAAAGGTGAGAATACAGAAGTTGGAAGGAAATGCAAAAGAAACAAGAGCTCTTAATAGACTTAATCAAGCTTAATACTGACTAAACATAAGAGGAAAGAACATACTGAATGTAGACAACATTTGCCAAAGGACTTATTTTTCAAACCATCACAAAAGTGAAGTAAAATATTTAAAAACAAATATTTATCAAGAGATGGTAATGGCAAACAAAATGACAGAAAGAAATGCACAACCATTCAAAATTCACTTAGTAATTTAGCTGGAACATTAATAATAAAAGAACCAAACTTTGAACGAATTATTCCAAGATATAAATTCTTGAAAACAAGATCTCTACTATTAATCACAAGCAACAGAGGCTTAGATTCCTTACAGCTAATGAGGCTGATGAAAAAAAAATCATTTGGAATTTCCATCACAACAGAAAATTACAACTGATTTCCAAAATCAAATATGCATTTCTAACAAATAGGATTAACCAGTCAGAAGTAAATCAGACTGTTCTTAAAGTTATTAAAATCTAAGATGAACTTAGAAGATAGCTTTTCTTTGAAACAGCCATTTGTAGAAAGAGAGAAAGAAATGAATGTAAGTAATGCCAAATGCTAGAGAAAAGACAAATACAAACTTTCAAGCTTATCTTCATTTAAACTTACAACTCTTCAAAGCTTGGTCTAGATTAACCAACCAAACAAAGTAAATAAATAAATACCATAAATCTTAAAAAGAAGAAACATGTTAAACAGTTGTACAAGGTCACAATTCATTTAAGATCTTAAGACCAAAAGGAAGAGAAAAAGGAAATTGTTTTTATATAACTTGCACTTAATCTGAAAATAAAATTTTTTAAAAAATTATTTCAACTACTTTGTTCATCTCATTTTTATTACAACAAAAACGAGATGAAAGAAAAACTAGTTGAAAATTTATAATGATAAATTTGGACTTAACATAGATTAATTTATTAGCAGCTCAAGGGTTTGAAATCACAATCAAATGTTGCATATTTTTTAATGAATGTTTCTAATAACAAGTGGTCAGAATTTAACCAAGCACAAAAAATCAAGTCACAGACACTATGATCCCTAGGGCAATTCAAAATAAAACAAAAGATTTATTAAAGTCACACCTAAAACCAACATGCTTTCAACCATAATTCTGCCTTCATATTTATATTTAGTAAGAAAAGTATACATTTTCACTGTTGCTGCAAGGAGTATTTTTCTTTTATTTCTGTTCAAAATAAGCAGCAAGAACCAATTTATTTTTCTTATTTTAGCTATTCATGAAAAAAAAAAAAAAAAAAAAAAAAAAAAAAAAAGTTTTTTTGTAAAACTGATAATTCCAAATTTGTTGGCAATATGTTGTTAAATAAAGACTTTTTTGTTGTTAAAAGAATCTAACAATTCAGAAAACAATGCACTAGTATAAAATACTTTTATTGTCTGAACACCCAAAGTTTAATTACTCAGAATACTGATACCTGATGGCAATTCCTATAAGTTGATTTTGTTTGTTACTATCATTTTGTGAAGTTAAAAACAAGAATGAACATGGCTGAGAATTCTGTTTTGAGTGCATGAAAGAAGAGGTAGCCTTTCATAAATAACAGAATTAGAGCATGGCAATCTTCAGGTTTATAAGCTTTGAATTATATATTTGAAAAATTTAATAGAACATTTAATAGACAGAACTTGTCGATATTATTCAACCAAACATGTTTGAAAGAATTATTGCTATCAATAGCAGACCCAATGAAATTAAATGAATATTACTAAAAGGCAGTCTTCTTATAGAATGGTCAATATCAATAATTAGATATAGCTCTGGTAAAAACTAGAATTAAAATCACAACTAATAACTATAATTGGCTACAAGAAGTAAATGATCTGCAGGCCACAATCTTGGTGACCTGAAGGTCAATTACTATGTGTGAAACTTCTAGTAGCCAACTATAGTTTTATTTATGATTTTTATATATCATAATTCTTATTAAAACCTTCACTGTACATACATTACATAATATAGCTAGTTGGAAACTCAATTTCTCTGCAGAGAGATGCAATCATATATCACACAAAAAATTGAATGAACAAAAATAAAAATGGTACTCAAAAGAAATTATAAATTTCTGTAGAGGGTTGGTTTTGAAAACTGTATTGAATACAAACATTCATGAAGAGAAAATTATGAACCAATTTCAGAAAGTAATTTTTAATGCTAGAGAAAAACTGATGCAGATTCAAAAGGAGGAAACTATGATTTATAATCAATAAAGTATTCGTTGTTCACAAGACAAATCTTATTTATCTTAGAAAATAAACAATATATCACAAGTCAAAAGAAGAACAATAAAAAAAAACATCTCTTTCATTAGAAATTTGACAATATTTAAAACTGTAAGATAACAAAGAGGAAATAAAGAAATGCAAGCACCCTTACAAGAAAATTTAGAACTTCTCTAAATAGAAATAAAAGAAGGAGCCTAACAGGATTAGAGAGTAGCATTAAACTAATCAATCTTCTCATTTTGTTTTTATTCTGGATGGCAAAATATCAATAAACAAAAAGAAATTAATTCTTTTGGTGTAAATTTCATGCAAGTTATTATAAAAAAAAATTGTTTTCATATATAACTTATTGTTCATTTTATAATTTTCATTTGAGACACTTTTCCCATTTATATTTGTAACGCATCCAATAAATGTACTTCAAGTGAAAGTAGAACTCTGTGGCAATTTGTCTTTTATTAATGGCTGCAACTATATCCAATAGATACAGCAAGAGGCAGACAACATTCAATGTAAAACCTACTCCTAAAATAATTGACAAATCAAAAAGACTTTGCTGAAAGTAGCCTTAGTTCTTTTTTCTCTTTTTTTTTTTATTTTTCAATATAAACATTATTAGGGTAAAAAACAGTTTTAATAGCATGAGGCAGCAATAAGCATTGTTCCTTTATAAGAGTTATACTAGTCATAATAATTTATTTACATGGCTGAAATATCCAACTCGTTTCAGACAAAAATAAAGGACAGAACTGTTCACATCTCAATAGTAATAAACTTTATTGTGAAAAATAAAGGAGAACAAAACTGAAAAGCAAAGGGTATATTAGCAAAAAGGAAGAAGAGAATAAATGTAAACAAAATTTACAGGAAAAAGGTTTATTGGTGAAAAGTAGAAAGGAGAATAAAACATAGTTGAGAGAGAAAAGAGTTACATTGTTTGAAGTCAAAAGGGAAGAAGAAAAGAGAAAATTTGAGAGAAAAAAATGTTTATTGGACTGAGGCACAAGGAAGAATAAAGAAGAGTAAAGACTGGAGTAATAGGACAGATAAAGGAGAGGAAATTTAAAGAATGAAATGCTTTCTTGGTTGAAAGGAGAAAGGAGATTAAAAAGAGCTAAATAGAGAAATACTGCTGAAGGGTTGTTGAAGGAAGAGGGAGAATAAAAGGAAACAAAAATAATGAGAGAAAAGGGTTTAATGGATAAAGAAAGAGAAAAAAGACAGACAAAATTTGAGAGGAGAAAAGTTTATCAACAAAGAGGAGGAGAGATAAAGTTTATAAGGGAAATGATTTATTAGGGACAGGGAGTATATTGGAGAGTAAAATATGAAAGACAAAAGCCAAAATAGTATATTTTTGTTTTCATTCTCTTCAGTTGTAGGAATTTTGACATTACCTTCATAAGAAACCAACAGAAAATATACACATCAAAAGCTTTGTTGAAGAAGCAAAACTAGAAAGCCATTTAAAAATTTAAACAAAAAAGATTAAACTATTGAGACATTTTTATTTACACTATTTACATGTAGACTATTGTCATCATCTTTGTTGTTGTTATCATGTTTTGGCTGTTGTACCTCCAGCTTTCATCAAGTGTATGTTGATGTGGATAACTTACAGGGAATTCCAAACTGATCACTTTATTTAATCTACTGTAGTAGATTGTTCTTGTTCCACTGGCCATGTCTAGAGATATGTTGTCTAATTCTTTTTTTTTTTTTTTTTAGTACTACCCGATTATTGCTCGCTCTGTTTCTACTGAGTCCAAGTACACTACCTGGACTAGGGATTGAATTCACAATTATGATGTCAAATTCATGAACAAATCCACTAGACAATTAAAAGCATTAAAATAAGAATGAGATATGATATCCCTAGACATCGACAGTGAAATAAGAACAGTCTACCCTCATAGATTAAATAAAGGTTTCAGTTTGAAATTCCCTGTAGGTTACCCAAATCAACATACGCTTGATGAAGGTTGACAACAGGTGAAACGTGATAACAACAAAGATCATGACAATAGTTCACATGTAAATAGTTTAAATAATGATAACTACTCATCCCAGAAATTCAGAAAGAAATTAGACATTTTTTTCCATTATTTGAAGAAAAATTCTCAAATTCAGTTATTGCTTTTCTTAAAGAATAGCCACCATCTCAAGTCTAGTGCTGAAGGAAGAGGAAATGGATTGCAAATATTGGCAGCTTTTATCAAGAGGAAAACAAATCCCTTGTACTTGTGACAAGAGTGACAAGAAAACCTTTTCACATTTAAGGCAAAAAATGCGGGATATATAGCAGAGAAGTTATTCTTGGAGAAGTCAGAGTCAAGAACCAAAGAAAGCGTGAAAGAGAATCCTCCCTCATTCTATCATTATCTAAAGAAGAGACAATGAACATTAGATGTTTGTTATATCAAATAATTTTTTTTTAAATAATAAAAAAGAAGCACACACACACACACACACACACACACACACACACACACACACAATAGAAGCAAATGCCTTTCATCAAGCAACATAATTTTCTTCATTATTCAAGCAGTAAGCTGACATCAAACACAGTGGTTGGTTAATATTAAATCCATTTCAGCATTTTCACTCAAAATATCAAGAGGGAGAAATAGCATTTGAAGGTTTTCAAGCATTTGAAATGTTCCTAAATTATTAAATTAGGTTTTATGTACTTTCTAATCCCCACTAACTTATTTCCAAGGAAAATAACAAAGAAAATAAGCTTAGGAAATATTTCCCAAAAATAATTATAACAATCTACCAACAAAATGCTAAGTCTCAAGCTGAAAGTTATTTGTAGGTAGAAAGATCTAAATTGAACAGGCTTACTAGAAAAGGAAAGTTTTTATACTGTGTAAAATAGAAAAACAAACAAAAAAATAATCCAGATGTGAAAAGACAATGCAGTGTAGGAATTAAGCATTACATTGCTCTTTTAAAATATGGGCTGATGAAAAAAATAAGTGTGCAAAAGCATTATGCAACCAGGCAGGTTGTGCTTGCTGCTGATATATATACGTGTGTGTGTGTGTGTGTGTGTGTATATATATATATATATATATATATATATATATATATAAAATGGCCAGAAGAAAAGTGGGACTTTTTGAAAGACCAAAGGAAGGTTACAGCTAATGGAGAGAGTCAATACCAATCACACACATTATTTTCATCACTTCAAAGCACAGGTGATGGACCAAATTCATTATCAAATTCCATAAGCTATGTACATTACTATTACTGATATTGTACTTGCTTACATGGAAGAATGGTAGAGAATTGTAAGATAGACAAAAAGTCCAAAATTCAATGCTGGTGTAATTTTAATAACCTTGGTAACACAATTACCAAATAAAAGATTGATTATGAAAACAAAGCAAAAAGAAGCATTTAGATCCCAACACTCAGACTTTCAATTACCACAGAGTGTTTCTTGGATGAGTAGATGAAGGCAACCAGCTTCTGTTGTATGAAAAGGCAATGTTTCAGTTTTGGGGATACAAGAGTTGTCTCTATCCATTTGTTACATTTGCAACGGCCTCTCAAAATAAGGACAAAGGGTCATGATAAAGTGGAAAGAGAGAGAGAGTAACATAGTGTTTTGATCCCCCTGAATATAAAAGTAATTATTGCTGTTTCCTATTCAAGGGTCTATCAAGCCTCCTACAAACAACATTCAGAGACAAGAAAATGTCCTCATAGCCTGATCTTGGTCAGTAGCATGTACAACGTATTTTGTATGATCCCTAAACAACGACGAGTTCATTTCCTTTTTATAGAGAGGAAAGTACACAGAACTACATAAAAATAAAGGAAAATTACTTCCTTTAAAAAGGTTTGATCAATTTACTAGTAAAGGCAAAAACAAGTGTTAATAAACAACAGAAGTGCTTGTCTGGCAGAAGCATGTAATGAACAAACATAGCCAGCAATGTTTATAACTGGGCTGAGGGATCCAGTGATGCAGAATGTTTACAACTAAGGCAATGAGACAAAATGTAAGAAATATGGTAATAATAGAAACATAAAACCTAGTCATCACAAGCATTCATCCATCAGCCAACTCAGACTTAACAAGTCTAAAACTATTTATGTCTTTCTCATTTGAAGTGAAAGAAAGAAAATATACTGAAAGGTCCTTATAAAAAAAAGTGCTTGCAAAATCTTAAGCAAGTGGTTTAGTAATTTCCTTAAAATCTATTCACCTGAACTTTTGAAGGGAATATAGAGACCCAATGAGTTGACCAGTGAGAGGTAAACCTAATGATGAGAGAGTTTAGGGAGAAATAGTTATGATTAGTCACCACCAGGTGGTGCTCAGCTGCAAGGATGGCAAACAGAGATTTACTAGAAATATAATCAACACTTGACATCCCAAAATAAAAGGGAGTTAACCTTGCAAAGCCACGAAAGAAGCATAATGCAAATCAATCCTTTCATTCAAACATATACTGTATTGAGTCTTGTTGAATGAACTCATTTTTTGAGAAAGTTTCAAAAATTTACTCTGTATCTTACAGAGCAAAATGTTTTTGATTTTTTGTTTTTTTAAATTTACAAAGAGTGCTTCTTCAATACCAGAAAATAGAGTAAGTAACTGGTGTGTACTTCAATACAATTGGAGCACACAAGGATACAGACCTATATGTGCTGAGTTGTATAAAGAAAACTCTTGATTTGTTTCTAAAGCAAGTAACTCGAGTTCCTTTCATTGAACAAAAAGAAAAACTTTTGGTGATTCCAAGACAACTGGATTCATTGTAAATGCTTGATGCCATCCCATTGATTGAGCCCCACTTGCTGAATAGAAATATCCCTAAAGTCACTCAAGAGAGAAAATAAAAGATCCAAATCAGGTACTGCACCCTAAGGATTAGGCAAAAGATGATAAGCATGCAGTTGATGATGATGATGATGATGATGATGCTAGATAACATCGCGCAAGAGAGCAAAAAGGCTTTCAGAATTCTAGAATATCTTACTTACCTCATCAGCTGAGTTTTTCATTAGCTTCTCGTCGGCGTGTGTTCTTTGTGGAAAGGTTTCTACATCCAAAAATGGAAAAAACACGCAGGACGGCGCCTAAACTTAACTGCTGCTTTTCAAAGCCCAGCAAAATTTTGTCTTTTCTTGCTTCTTTTTCTTTATTATTAACAGAAATAGGCAGTAATTTTGTACTGAAAGTTCTTTATGTCATATTTCAAACTTTTCTTACAAAAAAAATAAAAAATCATTAAAATATTAGGAATGAAAAAAAGATATGATCACCTGAAAGGTTTCACCAAGAGCAATAGAATATTCAAAATTTATTTCTTTTTCTCTATTCCTCATGAAAAAAGGAGACCAAAGAATAAAAATAACTTTGTATGTGCAGAAAGAATTTTGCTTTTTAATTCTCTTAAACAATTATTTAATTCAATGTTCACTCTCTCTCTCTAATCTTATTGTAAAACTTCAGAGAATATTACTTAAAAAAAAAAAAGAAGAAAAAAGAGCAATCAGTTTGTTTTTGAATTTTGTAATAAAGCCATCACAAGTAAAATACCTTCTAAGATAAAACTAAGGTTTTTCTAAATAAGTACACCTTAAAACTATGAACTCATAATTTGCTAAATGACTTTAGTACAGATATTAATATTATTAAATGACAGCAAAATAATGGTTTCTTTATAAAGGAAACTTAACTTAGAAAATGTCATTGTTGTTTGGGAGCTAAAGTCATTACAGAAATCAAGAATGAAATAATATGCCTAGTAATAAAAAATACCCACAAAACCTAAGTAAAAACTGGCAAGAAATAAAGAAATGCAAATTAGAAATGAAGGAAATGAACAAACAGCTAAGATTAACTCAATTCAAACTGAAATGCAACCATTTGTGTTTGACAATAGCAAACTAACTAATCAGGTAAAAAGAAATAAAGGTGTAAGGCTGTTGATGGAGAAGGAGGAAGAAGCAAAAGAGAATTAAGATCCTCCAATTAAAACCAACAAACAATCAGAGAAAAAAAATCTTCATTCTCATTATTTGTAGCAAGAGCAAACTGCTACAACATACAAAAAAAAATGTAGAATTGCCCTCCAAAAAGGGCACAAGAATAGTAAATTATTTTTACTTACATGCTATTTTCTTATATCAAAGTAATGACATGACCCAACATGCAGTCATGTCAAACTGATTTTGACTACTGCCCAACAATGTATAAAAGAATGGAAACTAAACAAGGTAATCAAAGAATTATATCTATCTTGACAGGGACAGAATTAACAGTAAATATTTCACTAGTAAAGAAACACCTTTTCACATGAGGAAAAGTGGTTGTCTGCTGTGAGGCTTTTCTATCATGTAGAGAATGTTTGTAAGGGCCGATATTTTGTCAAGAGAAAACAGTTATGAAAAGAAGAATGGGAGTAAGTGAAAGAAAGAATTGCCATCCATAGAAAAATATATTTTTCACAATTAGTGGAATGCAAACAAAGAAAAGACATAAATGCAGCTGTGTATGAATTGTGTTGAAAAGGTAAGAAAAATATGATTCTAAAATCTCTCTCTCTTACTTGAACCAAAGAAAACATGCAGGGAAGAAAAGTCAAATGTGAAAGAAGAAAACCGATTCAATTAATAGGTAAGATCAAAAGGAAATATCTCTCTCTCTCTCTCTCTCGTTTGTAATATCGCTCAATATATCAGTGTCTGGAAGTGAAGAAACTTGCCAAGTTTAAACAATCTGATCACAATTTTCATTAAGAAATGTCCAAAATGTGTTTGTCTCTGACTCATAACACATATGCATCTAAAGAAGCAGAGATTCATTGGATGCTCAAAAACTCTCCTTAAACAGAGGATTGCCAAACCAAGCATAACAGCAATGGAATGCATAATTTTTGTTTGGTGTTTATTTAACATGTTCTACTATAGCCTCAGCTAATAGAAATTGGAAGAAAAGCATTCAAAGCAAACTTCAAAATTAGTTTATTAGAACTGGTGCTAAAGCTAATTTTACTTTCAGATGACAATGTTTGGTGAAAACTTAAATAAATTTAAAGTTTGTACAATAAGTTACTCCACAAGGTTTCACTTAAAACACACACACACACACACATTTTCAAAAAAGCTTGATAAACATTTTATAATCCAAACAGTGGATTATTAAACTGTCAAAAATTAATTACGCTTAACTACAATGACCTACTAACTACACAGTCTTTAGCAAACAGAATTTACAAGTGAGTTTCAACATTGAAAAATGTTCAGATTGAAAGAGAAATTTAAAATAAGAAATCAAGGTCTTTATCAAAATTGGGAAATGTCCAGTTCTGCCAAGTCATTTAAATGAGACCAAAACAAAATCTGGAACTAGAGGTTTGCAAAAAGAGTTTTTTGTTTAGTTGAAACACATGCATAATTAAACCATCAAGAGTTAGTGTTCCACAAAAAAGAAACTTGAAATAATGGCAGCACTCTTTGTAGTGTTTATCAACAATGACATCAACAAGAATGTTTGTATGCTGCAAATAGAGTATAAAAATAGCTTGCACTTTCTCAGTGACCTCTACAGTTCAATTTCAGAGAACTTTATTGTCATAGTTTACAATAAGACCACTGATAATTTTATAAAGTGAATCATTTGCTGCACAAGCTAGTTATCAAGTATAGATAAAAGGTGAATAGCTTAACAAAATCTAGATGATTGGAAAAATGAAACTAAAGCCATAACACTAAAACTGATACAAATGTGTGCCAACATAAAGGCTAAATAGCAATGACAGGATAATTATAATCATTACTAAGAAAATTTGATTAGAACTTGAAGATTTAGGGAGTTATGGTCTGGGATTTTGCATCAATCAACTTCTTTCACATCTACAGAAAACACACAAATGATGAAGAATTACAAACCAGGAACTTTGGTGAGGAGGAAGAGGAGGGCAGAAAAATACATGCATCTCATGAGCAAGACACAAAGCAGATATAAGAAACCAATTTCAAATAATAACCAAATAAATGTCAGTTTCTGGAATGGAAATTGAAAATAAACAGAAAGATCATCCAGTTACTAATGAGTTGAAACAATAAAAACCTTAAGTCTTATATATCATATGGTTCCAGCTATACATCACCTTTTTAACGGAGAATAAAGCTAGATGGTTGCCCACACCACCACCACCTGTTAGTTTAGCAAGCTTCATGAACCTACCTACCATTGTGAATTAAACAATAAGACTGTCAGTCCAATACTAGAGCCACTAAATAATAATACACTTGTACAAGCATGAATTTAAGCCAAATTTATGTCTTTTTTATATGAGAGGAGAACATAAAAGAGGCTAAGTGAAAGAGACTTCTGCCAACAGAGTACACTTATTTATTGGGAGATGAAATGAGATTTTAAAACTGTAGGAAAAAGTGGGGGAGGAGAACAAAAACTTATGAAAAGCTTTGGTCAAACATTCATATTTTTATGGATGTTTTTAAAAAAGTAAAAAAATGAAAGCTGAAATATTGTTATATACGTGAAGTGTTACCTGTAAGAGAGATGGCAAAGTTGTTAACATTTACACTTTCTTGAAAATCTTTGCAAAGTCAAAACAAAAATCTCACCTTTTCATCCTTTCAAGAAAGGAAATGAAAAAAAGAAACAGGAAGGAAAATATACAAAAGCATTCCTGATACCAGATTAAGTGTCACATAACTGAAAAGCAAACATTCTAATAAGAATACTTAGAGAGAACACAGCCAATAAAATTGGCTAAAAAAGAAAAAAAAAAGTCCATGTTAGGGGGAAGAAAGAACAAAAACTTAATGACAACATGCTGCTTTGAGAACACAATTAAGACAAAATACAATGTTCATTTGCATAACACTGGATTTGAATAACTCATTGCATATCAATTGATTGGCAGTTTGTAAAACAACTCATGAGGATATCAAACTCACAAGCCCAATGGCTCAGATGACTGACAGCAGAGTGCACTACAAGTGCTTATGTGGACAGGCATGGGTGACATGCAAAATCCACTCTTCAAAAAGATATCTACAAACAAAAATTAAACAACAAAAAACAGAAATGTTCTACTTTTCAATGAGTACTTAAGAAAGAAGTAGTAAAAATTTAAGGAATCTATATTGTTGAAGACCGACATTAGACAAATCCAATGTAGTGCAAATGAAGAAGTAATCAACAACTGTCAAATGATTGCTGACAGACAGATGGACAGACAGAGGGGGGGGAGGAAGAGAAAAACATTTGCTTACCCTGTAAACCTGGGAGCGTGGTTCATTGAACGTCTTAGCATTCTTGATCATCAGCAGCAGGTCCTTCTCTAAAGCAGCAACATTGGAGTAGTAACCATCTTGAATCCGTTGGCCAATAAGTTTCAGGTCAATGGGATCTTTGATGATTTCATAATATTTAGGATACTTCTGGCAAAAAACAGAAAAATATATGCAGAAATTGGCTCATACAAAGATTAAATTTTTAACAAGAATAAAAGGGGTAACTTGTTTGAGGACTTTCTAGTAAAAATATACCCTGCCCAGAAAAAAGTTCAGGTTGGACATTGCTTATCATGCTTTCTTTCCAAAGTAAATATGTAGCAAGAAACCTATCAGGCAGCATTTAAGCAAGCTCTTGCAGAGGGCTCTTGATTGGGCCTTCATCACAATAGGTAGTTGGGAGTAGATGTGATAAACAACAATTACAGAAGAACTCAAAATTGATTGGTGCATTTAAGTATTCCATTAAAATTTAAGCTTATCTTTTAAAAGTTCAACAAAGATGAGCTATTGAGAGTTGTGTCCCTTTAACTGAATAAATGTGACACACTGACATTGGCTTTTATTTTATATATATATATATATATATATATATATATATATATATATATATATATATATATATATATATATGTGTGTGTGTGTGTGTAACACTTGACAGAACACAGATACTCTGATCCTAAGCAAAATGTCAATTTATGCATAAATCCCATCATGTTTATAATTACTATGCTTGTTTTAGAATTTGTTTGAACAAAAAAAAAAAGAAGAAAAAAACAAATTTAAAAAAAAAAAAAGTCAACTAAAATGACTATGAATAATGAAACTTTTGTAACACCAGCAAACATGTGCCTCCTTGTTAAGCTTCCTAGATCCTTATTAACTGCTTTTGCTTTATTTTATCTCACTGATTTTTAACAAAACAATCATAAAGTAAAAGAAAATACAAGAATAGGCAAAATGTTTCTCTTTGCATCTTCTGTTAATTAGGAGCTCTTTGCTTCTGCAAACTTCAGCAAGGCCGAGAGTGAAACCTTATTTCAGACCCCTTAAACATTAAAGCCAATTTCATGGAAACTTGTGAAACAGATGAAGAGAAAATGACAGTATGGAATTTATGCTTCTCTAAAATAGCTTTCAGAAAATGTTGATGCGGAAAGTGTGGAATCCCAAAAGTCTCATGCCCAACTTCTTAGATTAGTGGCTCATTACTTTCCATTAAGTACAACTGAACTGGTGGTTGAAATGGTTATGGTAAATTCTTCTGGCAAGACACAGAATTTAATATCAACTGAATACACCAAGCATTGCTCAGCTAGTTTACAAATATCTCAATATGGATTACATTTTATTTAATGTTAAGATTCATTTTCAATTAATGCAGTATATTTTCCTCTGATCAAAAAATACATTTTTGATATAAAATTTCACAATATGAAAATAGTAAAGAAAAATAGAAATAAATATTTTACTGTTTAATTATTCAATTTTAAGAGAATCAAATAAAAAATTGTAGAATCTGGAATTTTTTCTAAATGCATTAAAAGTATATTAATTCAATTTTATAAAAAGTTATAAAACCTGTTTTGTTTTACAAAGGCAATCCTGAAAAAATTTGAATGTTCAACCTGAAGGTAAGCAGGTAAGTGTTTAAACCAAAAGATCACTGGCTGCTTTTTAAAAATTTATGTAAAATTAATAAGTTTCTGTCTATCAGTAGCAACTGTAGTGGTAGTAATTATCTTGTTTACATTGTAAATACTACATGCTGCAGAGGTTGTACAAAATGTATTTTTTGTATGTAGTTTTAATCTGCTTTGACTGAATAGAACAGTTTTATTTTATATATATTTTTTTTTTTTGATATATTCAATTATGAGAAAAATGTTGCCTTATGGATTTACCTTCCTTGAGCTGGAGGATTTAACTCTTTTTTAACGCAAAATACAATTCCAACAATTTTTTTTAATTTAGAAAAAAAAATAAAGCTTTATACAAAAGTTACTATTATAATTGTTAAGAATTCAAAAGAAGCTACCATCTCTTTAGGACAATCAGTCATTTATGTGCCATGCGTGATACATGCTTAGGCAATCCTGTATCTTTTGATACATGAACTGACAACAGATTTTTTTTCCCCCACAGTAGGTTGCCATTTCTTTCTGCAGTAGACCAGCTGCCATTCAAGGCTATAGAACCCAGTCTGTCCTGCTATTTACCCATAGCTGGGGGGAGAAGAAGAGGATTAATACCTTTCCCAAGGGTATTAGCACTTAAGTGAATAATGGATTCAACTGGAATATGAACTCAGCTCTCCGATTTATTCAATCCAAGCTGCTATCCATTACTCCGCCATACCTTCTAGAACAATGCAAAACAAAAAATCTAACTTGAGAGAGGGGCAACTAAAGCCATGGAAGTAAAGAATACAGCATCACTTGGAGTTGTAGGCATGGTATAATTATAACTAGCTCAGAAAACAGAATCAGTAAACCAAGCTGAAATTTCAGTTGAGGTTGCAAATATAAAATTCAAAAAAAGAAGAGCCCTAATTTTTGCATCTAAATGAAGTGCCAATGGAGATTATAGAAAAAAAAGAAAAGAAATTGCTAGTTTTGTAGTTATATGATATACAACATTTAAGGCCTGAAAAGCAGTAAAAAAGAAAATTATTTCCTAAAGGAAATAATTTTCTAAATCTTTGTTCTGATAAATTTCATTCTTATAAATGGATTTAGGAAGAAATAAAAATGGAAAATGTGTTGTTGGTGCAGAATTAATACTCACAGATCTTGGTGGAAGTCTCTGGAAAACTTCACTAATATCACGCTCTCCATCTTTGGCAGAAATAATGGCAGTGTAGAGCTGGTTGATTTCCATGACATCTTCACTGGACAGAGGTCCTGTGTGAGTTGGTGTCTCTGGAGGTTCCACCTTCATCTCTTCCTCCTCCTCTTCTTGAATCTGTCCACCATCATTAGGATTCTTTCGAGCACTCCGACGTCTTTCAGGAACAGGAGTGGTAGGCGTGGTAGTGGTAGCAACAGTAGTGACAGATGCAGCAGTTGCAGCCACAGTAACTGATGCTGCAGCCGCTGCTGCCACCATTGTACAGCTGCTTGTAGTTGTAGTCATGGTGGTAGTGCCAGAGACAGCTGTGACAGGTGGTAAGCTAGGAGCTGGGGAGGGATCACCAAATGCCTCAGACAGCAATTCATTTCGAGTAGTTTGAAATATTTCCCATAAATCACAAGCATCTTTGTATTCCTGAGAATTTTTCTAAAGTCAACAAAAAAGTAATATGCATGCCTTATCTTTTTGAATTAAAGTAGAGTCACAGAAAGAAAATCATCATTAAAAAGCAGTCAATTGGATTAATCTTCAATGAGAGAAGTAGGTTTAGCTAAGAATCACTTGTTGCTGTTGGTAAGAGGAAACGGCAAAGCTCTTAATACAAGAGACATTACTTTCAGTCAAAATATCTCTTGCTTCTTTTATATGCATACCACATTCTCTTTAGTCCTGTTTAGTACACTTTCTCAGGCATAACTATGAATGTCTTGCTCTTAAGACACGTGCAGCTAAATGTTAACTGAAAGAAAGTAAAATCAAACCAACAAGCCATTTATTCTCATAAACAAAAAAAACAAGGATTAGGAATACACTTCATTCTAAGTGTTTTACAGAAATGTTTGTGGCTTTCATTGACAAGTAAGAATGAAAGCTTTAGGTTACCAAGATTAGTGTTTATTTTTTTACCTACCCCCAACAACATTACTCTGCAATATTAATGCTTATTTTGAGAACAAAAAGCTTGTTAGTGATAGAGTAAAAAAATGCAATGTTGGAGCACTATCCATCCAACCCGTTCTGACAAGACCTGATGAAATATCATGAGAAATAAAACACTAGCAGTTTAAAAAGAACACAGCAAATTGGCAAACAACTTCCTAATACAAGAGAAACAAAAAATGACAATTTCCAATTCAAGATTTTTTTTATCTAAGCAGAGTTAGAAAAATTTTCATATTAAACAAGATTTTGAATTTAGTTTAGCTGAAAATTGATCTTTTATAATTTAGCAAGTTAAGAATATAAAGACAATATATTGGAAGCACCAATGAATATCACAGTTTGTCAAAACAGGTAGTGATTTTTCTATCATAAGTGATAATAGTATAAAAGCACAACACAACTCACCATTCTATAGTTGATAGCTCTCATATTATCTGGCTGTAGAATGGAGAGAAAAAGAGAGGTCAAACAAGGGACAAGGGTTCCTTATTTCAAATCATGACCACTCCCAATCACAAAAGAGGCAAGGAACAACAGCACCTGATGATGCATATTGGTTAGGTGATTCTGTGACATGTTTTCAGTGTTTAGCAATATGTCATATCTCCATTTCAGCACATCATGTTACTGAATATGAGAGACATGTTCTTTGCTCAAGCCATTTGCTGATTACAAATAAATGAAAGTAAAATGTACCAAATTCAAATATTTCTTGCTATCAACATGAATTTATGGCAAATACATTTCTCTCTTTAAAGAGATATCTTTACCAATGTTCCAAAAAGTAACAAGTTTTTAATGAATAAAAGTGTACAAAAGGTGTTAAAAAGTTCTTATCCCAACCAAGGAGCCCTTCCAAAAATAATCTCATGCTTAGCCAGATTTTGAGACATAGGTCAGGCCAAGAACATTTCAGCATCCCCTTGTAGTTAAATAAATATCAAGTGAAAGAAACCTTACACGATAATAAGCTTTGGTGTTGTTGACCATGAGTTCAATATCAGCAGCAAATTGTTCAAGTTCTTCATATTCATCTGTCTTTAGCTTTTGTTGGATCTTGAGGAGGTCGATGGGTGTGCTTACCACGTCATAGTAATCGGCAGCAGTCCTACAAAGAAAAATTAAATTACATCATCAAAACTGGAAAAATATAATTAGTTAAGAATTTGCCCCAGTAAAAGAAGCAAAATAATCCAATGAGAATATAAAACAAATTTTATGAATCTTCCCTTTTAATGGAGAAAATTACAATTCCAAATGACTTTTCTGAACAATTTGGAAAAAAAATATAATGTATAATTAAATTTTTGCTATGAATTTCAGGATTGATCTTTTATTTTCCATATAAGAAACTGTTGGGGCGCACCCACCTTCTAACTAGTAATGGACTCGTCCCTCTTATATAAGTCAGCTCTGGAGAGAGAGTGGGGGAGCGTCAGAGAGAGAGAGTCAGCGTGAGCAGTCCAGATAAGCTTACCCGGTACATACCGTTGGACTATAGACTTTGGATATTGTTAGTACTAACCAACCTTCGTTCTATTAATCACTCTATTGTTAATTGCGTTTATGAATATACCAGTATTTTCCTCTACAACTGTGTTTGTCTTAATTCATACACCGACACGCGGGAAACTCACAACATCTCAACAGAAACCAAAACAAAAAAAATGTCATTAAGAATAGTAACACAAAAAGCATCATTATGATCTGGTTAGGTTCAAATCCCAATTTAAATTTGTGTACCATTCTATCTAATGGAGAATAAGAAGAAAAATTTTATATTCTTTCTCTAAATCTAATAAAATGGGAGGAATTGTTTACCTTCGTTTAGGCGCCCTAATGAAAGCCTCGCACAACAAGCGACCATCCTCAGTTTTGTAATTGCGGATAGTTTCATAAAGTTCTTGACAAATTTCAATCTGAAAAATATAAAATAAAATTAATCATTAATAAGAGCTGAACAAAGCAAACATTTATTTTTATTCCTTCAAAAAGTGAAATAACTGCATTATTTCCTTCCTTTGAATATATGTATTTCTTAAAGGAAACAAAGTTTTGAGCCCCAAAATCAGTAGGCTTAAAAAAATTCCTTTCTTCATAATAAAATACCCTTAATTCTTAAGAGTATTCAAATATTATTATTGATAATAACATTAGTTAAAGAAAGCAACTCATATAAATCCTTAAAATTACAATAAAGTAACATTTTTTCTCGATTTGACTCTCAAACAATAAATGACTTCTAGCTCCTCTACATAAAAAAAAGAAAAGAAATTGTGAAAGCTACTATTGTACCAGTATGGAGTGAGTATAAAAGCAAAAAGAATATTAATTTTGAAAATGTAACTTTCCTTAAAGATTCAAAACTATTTATTAATTTGAACAAAGGAAAATATAGGTATGGAATGTGAGTATGTGCAATGTATGGAATGTGAGTATGTGTTAATAGGTATGGAATGTGAGTATGTGCAATTAGTCATTTGAGTTTGTTCGGTAAATCTTCAGGTAACAAACATGCTCCCATCAAGAATTAAGGTTAAAAGGTTAGTGGAAAGTGTTGAACAAAGTTTCCTGACACCTATTTCCAAAGAAAACAAAACCAGGAATCCCTACTGCATATCAGTTAGGAGTAGGGTAGTCCCAGGTAACACTAAAAAAGTGGTATACCCTGGAGAAAAAAGGTCCCCAAATTGATAAAAAAAATTGTAACGTGTAAATGTTTATGTTAAAATTAAAGAGGGAAGACCAAGGTATTTTTTAATTATTTAAAAAAATTTTTTTTTTCATTTGCAGCATTTTTTAAATTTAGGTTGAAAATCTTGTTTTTTTTTTAGGTCAAAAATTAGGTAATATTAACATTATTTGTTTTTCACTGTTTTCAGTTGAAAAAAACACATTGATTTGGAAAATTTTGCAAAAATCAAGTACTTGTTGGATTTTAATGAAACCTTCAGAACTTATTCACAAATGAATGAAATTATTTTAGAAATGTTTGTCTTTTTGAAAGTCATGGTATAAATATTTTTTTTTTATATCTGTTACACCCCTCGAACTTAATTTTATGAAAACTTCAAAAATTTATTTTCAAAGCCTGAATTTGTTTTTTCAATTAAATGCACAAGACTCTGAAGATTCTAAATCATCGATTTTTTTGGTAAAAAAATGTACAAAATTGTCCAAACTTTTACCTCAATTGTAGAAATACAAAATCCAATAAAACTGAGACAATATTTAATTTAAAAAAAACTTTTTATGACTTTTCTGAATAACATATACTAAGGTAATTCTTATCTGAAAAAAAAAAATTTTGATGAAAAATGAATTTTTTACAATATTTTTTTTTTTTTTTTTTTTCTATTTTAAATACACAATATGACAAAATGTTGTTATATATTTTAAAATTAAGTTTCTTTATAGAACCTTATGGAAATGACATATTATGTTCTCTACTTCGTATAGATCATAAATTTGAAAGCTTATTAAAATCTGACAACCGTTAATATTTTTAAAATAATTTTTTAATATTCCAAAATTGTATTTAAAATCGTCTCCAAGAAAGTATGGATGCACAACTTTGAAATAACATCACGTGAGGTAGAGTTGTTTCCCTAGATAGAAGCAAGTTCTTTTTACTTCAGAAATTACTTTGCATTCATTCAAAGCAAAATTTGAAATCGATTGCATAGCATTTCAATATTAATTTTATTAATAAATAAAATATGTATAACTCAATTTAAAAAAATGTTGTCACTGTTTCATTTTTACTTGTAAAATTTGATTTTTTTTCACAATTTAAATGTTATTTTCAGTGCAGAAATTTTTCTTCAAACGTAAGGTTAGAAAAAAAAAAAAAAAATTGAAAGTTATTTTTTTTTTAAAATTTACTAACCAGGTTCACTTAAAATTAGAACGAATTACATCACTTCTGTGCTACCGTACGATAAATTCCCTTGACGTAAGTTGTCAATATATTGACACCCATCAATTAACACCCTTCAATCACGCACCAACAGCAATTCACCACGGTTGGAAATATCTCTATTAAAAAATTTTATGCTAAAAAAAGTAAGTAATGTTTCTTTCAAATTACATTAAGTATACTTTAATCATTCTAAATTTCCTAAGATAACAAAAAAAAAAGGTGTAACTGAATTTTAATTGATTTTTGAACTAATTTTGATTTTTTGTTAAAAATTTTTTTATCAATTTGGGGACTTTTTTTCTCCAGGGTATACCACTTTTTTTAGCGTTACCAGGGACAAGCCTAGTTAGGAGGAAGGACAAAGAACCTAATATTGTAAAATTATTTTCCAACTGGTGTGAATCACCCCCAACGCACTCTGCCCTTCCTCAGAAAAATGTTAATTTTTATATAAACAGCTAATAGCAGTCGCCCAGAGATATAGTTTTGAGAGAGAAATAGAGACAACAATCCCATCAAGAACAGAACAAAACTGCAACTGCCGAACAAACCAGAAAACTGCTGCTACTGATTGCTAATACTAGGCTGTTTCTCTCATGAATGAACTTATGATAATTTGGGAAGTTTAACAACACTTTATTTTTTTCTTTCTCGTGGATCTGACTCATACTAAAGAATTTAATTGTTAGTTAATTTTTTGTTTGAACTTTCTCCAAGCATTTTTTTTATTAAATCATGAACTTTTTAAAAGATTGTTATGTCTAACTAAAGGAAAATAAAACTTCAGATTTTCTTTTATCATCAAATCCAGTGTCGCAACATTCTTCCTTGATTTTCATTTGAGGAAACAAGATGATATTCATAGATGATCCATTAAAATTTACCATGGCACAATTTTGTTACTTTTAGTAACAAATTGTGATACACAATGGACTTGTGATCCAGCATACCCAATTTCAGCATTGAGAGGATCTCTTCAGCCAGGGATCAAGAGACAGTTCTGCCTTATGCCAGTAACCAGATTACAGTTGGTGCTGTGCCCAGATGGTATTCAGTGGCGTGACCAAGGCTATATCTGGAACCAGGTTGACTTAAGGTCACACTATAACTCAAAAACATTTCATGCAATTTTTAGTCATTTGCTAAAAAAGAATTAACACTGCTTTTAAACTTTGTCCAAGACATCTGAGAAATAACCAATATGACAAGAATTGTCTTTTCAAACTATGTATAAATAACATGTAATATCACTTGTTACTCTCCCTCTTTCAGACTGAAATTTGTCATAATGTGTTGGAAACAAAATGCAAATAGATCTGCTTACCACTACTGATAATGGTACTCACCCTTGTCTTTCAAAGAGACAATGTTTAGTGTGCTGCCTCTGCAGAAAGTTGACAGAACAGAGGAGCCAGCACAAACCCTGAGAGATCTGCTTATGAAGAAAGTGTCTACCAGCTTCCCAATGAAATAGTCAGGATGGTGAGCTGAGCAGTGTTGGCTATGTAAATGTTACCTAACTTCTAAGCTTTTAGGCTCCATAAAAGCAAACATATTTTCCTGAAAGGAGCTGTCTGGTAGTGTTGACTATACAACAGGTTTACTGTGCATTACCAAGGATTTCTGTTTGTGTTACCCAATGTTGTTTCAAATTTATTTGCCCTTGTTTGTGTTTCTGATGTCTCACCTGCATTTGTCCCATGTGTGGTGTTCCCATATGGAAGTGTTATCTGTGCCCAGCTCATTGTGATTCAGTGTTTGATTCCAGTGCTGCAGAGTTTTCTGTCCCTTTTCATCTACACATACCCAACCAATAAGAAGAAAATCCTTTCCCATAACTTCAACAAATTCATCAGCATTAAGAACCACTTGTTTAAAGTTGTTTTCTATCCTCTATGCTTCATTCTTCTGTTTTTATATTCTGCCATAAAACTTATAAAAGTTTTTAAAAGACTGTGGACTTTGGCTTTTACCAACGAGAGCACCCAGGACTGAAGATTTGTATTATACTAAAATAGGCACCTCTACAGATTCGCTAAAAAATGAGCATACCATGATAAAAAAAAAAAGGCACACCCCCAAACTTTGGACTTGTATATTCTTTCAAAAATCAAATAATTATGAGATTTTAATGAAACTTTCAGGACCTATTAAAAAATTAATTAAATTATTTTAGAAATGTTTCCTATTTTTTTTTTTTTTTTTTAAAGAAAATCCTGAGTAAAAACATTTTTTTTTTAAATTTTTACATTTACTTATTTAATTTTATGAAATTTTGAGAAATTAATTTGCATCAATTAATGTTTATATTAGTTATATGCAGAACTCCTTGGAGAATTTAAATCATTAATTTTCTTTTGTAAAACAAGACTCCAAAGTTACCAAAAATCTGCTCTGAATTATAAAATAAAAATGCAATAAAACTAAGACATTATTTTATTAGGAAAGCTTTTATGGACACATAGCCTTAAGAAAAAAATTTTTTTTCAATGAATAATGAATTTTTACAAGAATTGTGTTTATTTTTTTTTTTTAATTTTGATTAGAATAATTTATAAAATTTTAAATCTTTTAAATTTCTGTATTAATTTGTACCAGGTTACATGATATTGTTAGTAAGTAAAAAGTATATTTACTAATCATAAATGGAAAAGCTTACAATTCAGTGACCCTCAATATTTTTAAGAATTTTGAATTTTTTTGTGCATGTATAATCGTGCAGATTTTTGTAAATATGGATATCCATTACATTATCTTAAATAAGAGCAATAACTATAGTAAATTTAAAGCTAAGGTACCTAAAATTCAATAAAACATTAGATTATGGAGAATATTTTCATAAATTTTTAAAATTACTGGTTAGTTAAAAATTATATAAAAAAGGCACTCACATTATATTTCTCAAGTAATTTTTACAGACAAGTTGCCCATAGAAAAAAATTAATTACACTTCCATCTATAACCTTAAACAAAAAGCAAGTAATGTTTCAAATCAGATTAATTAAACTTTAAATCAGCTAATATTCCAAATAAAGTTTCAAATAATATTATTTTTGAAAAAAAATTTTTAAGAGAATTACATTGTGCTGATAGATGGCTAAAATATTTTTGATTTCAACAAAAAAAAAAAACCTCCTTCCAGTCAATTTAAATTAGTTTTGAAATACACCAAAATATTTTGCTTATTGGAAATATTAAATTTAATCTATTAGCTTGAAATTGCAACAATAAAAGCTTCAAGAAAGCTTTACATTTTTTTAAATTCATTTTAAACCATAGATATATCACATTTCTGTGGAGGTACCTACACTAAAAAAAGTAACAATTCAGTTAGGATACATTTATTTCTTCTTTAATATTTGATTTGATGTAAACAAAAGTTAAATTACATTTCAAAGTTTAAAAACTTTTATAAAATTAAATTTATTCCTAGAAATATTCTATACAACAGAATAAACAAGTCAAAAAATAAAGTAACTTTGCTCTTAATAACTATAAAATGGAAAAAATAAGATGAACTATACTAAAATGAATGCTAATGATGTTGATATGTATATGAGGAAAAAATAATTCATTAAGTACTACTTACGGGATCATAGGGTGCCTTTTTCTTTTTTTTACTTGGGACTGGTGTGGATAATTCCTGTTCTTCATTTTTATTATCCACATTTGGTGCAGGACGTTTTCTTTTACTTGGCATGATAATTTTTGTTGGTTAATTGGTGCTAAAAGGAAAATATAAAATCGGAAATGAAATATGAGACCAAATAATAATTTATCCTGACTGAAATTTCTTCTCACAGACTTTTTATGCATAACCCTTTTCAAAATAGCATTAATTCAAAATAGAAATCATCAAGTGTTGAAAAACCTGATACTTTAACTTCTATATTTATAACTTCAGAATTATTTTAAATATATTCATATACTTTGTTTTTCATTTTTCATATTATTTCAATATCAGCTATTTTCAGTTATTGTTCAATTCAACCAAGATAACAGTACTATAACATCATCATTAGTTTTAAATGATGAACTCATTTTTCACAGAATTTGTACAGTTAGTAACACAATAATAGTGAATAAACATTTGAGGATAAAAAAATTTAAACTTGTTATTTAAAGAATTAGATATTTCTTAATTTAAGATTAATTACTTTTTTCATTGGGCTGGAAGCTTAGAAATTTATTCAGTTGTCATTTACCAAATATTTTTTTACATCAAGGAAAAACAAAAAAGAATGAATACTTCATTTTCTAGTGTCTCCTATCAAAAATATTAATTAAAATGACAACTTCTTCATCTAAACAAACATTATAATGATGAATTCATTTATTTGTTCAATACTAATTTTAAACTAATTATATTATTTCAGTTATAAATTAAATATACTATTTGGGGGAGCTAAAATGAATATTTTTGTGTAGTTTTATATTTTGAACATAATCTTAATTGTGTTGATAATATTTTATATTTTGCATGCTATTCTATAATTTTACTTATATCTTTAAATATATATTTTACAAGCTCATGTTGAAATTATTTCCATTCATTTATAGAAAAGTTTAGCATTTAAAGAAGACCAAAAACTAAATTTACAAATAGCCTAACTATATAGTTATAGTCAGAAGTAACATGTCAGACAATTTAAAGTATTCTTAAGGTACAATAAACTATTCTCAATTAATTTTTCTAAAATAATTCTAAGTAATTACATCTCAATATTAACTTGTCACTGCTATTAATTTTATGCACAAGTCATGTTAAAATTCTTTGGGACTTTACAATTTAGAAACACCAATTCATTCAAAGACTGATTACAGAAAAAGTCATTCTAGTGTTTTAAAGATGCAGAAAAAGGAAATTTATTTATTGTTATTCAATGACACACAGTTTTTTCTATTACAAGAGAATTCTTAATGGATCAAGTAACTCAAAACTAATACTTTTCTTTGCCAGATTGTAATAAACAAAGAAAGTTGACTCTTTTAGCTTTAAGAAGCTTATTGTGAATAATTTAAGAATTAAATCTGAATAATGTGAAGAGTACCAATGTCTATTAATCATCATCAGTTTTGAATGTCCTTCAAGTCAAAATCAATTAGTCAAGTTCAAAATAAGACAACTGTCATGAATTTCTACTATTCACAATTCATATATAGCCAGAATTTGATTATCAGATTTATTTCTTGATCTAAAATGGCTTTAATTTTTCTATTTAGGTTTTTTCTATTTAAATATTGTTTAAAGTACACTGCAAATATTCAAAGCGTTAAAATCAAGGAAAACAATCTTGAAGGAAAGGAGATAGAAATGAAAGTTCAATTGCATTTAGTAGTCAAAAATAAGACATTAATCAGATTTAATACACAAGAAGCAGTAAAAAAAACAAAACAATTTTTTAAGGCCTTTGTTATAAATGTATCAATAAAACAATTTATACAATAAAACAAATCATATCTGTCAACTTATTTTCAAAAAATATTTTTAAAATGTTACAAAAATTATCTATAAATATGACTACATAACAGGAGGGCTCAGAAATTTTATAATAAAACATTTAGCAAGGTATTCAAGAATAATATCACAGATACAAAGTAAAAACATAAATAATAAAAATGTATTAAACTTAATGTTTGAACTTTAATATTTTAAGAATTTAATGTCTTACGAAATAAGGCTAGAATGATTTTAATTGGAAACTTTGTTTTTCTAAAAATCACTTGTTGAACAAAATTAAGCAGCAGAAATGTTAGCCATCAATTTAATTCATTTCAGTTTTGTTTTCTCTATGTTCTATAGAAATATTAGAAGATTAATCTTTTGTGAACAACATAAGAGGAAGAAAATGGTGGAAATGAAAAACCAATTGCATTTAATGAAAGAGAATTATTAAATTTGTCTTTGTTCGTAAACTTTAATAAGTGATTTATTTCATTTGACAATGATTTTTCCAATTTCTTCTAACTAGATACATTATTAGTTTTATCTAATTTTTTTAATCCTAATAAATTTTGTAACTGAAAAAAAAAAAAAAAAACTAAATCATCAATCATTAAGATTTTCAGTAAGTTTTAAAAATTTAAGCAAAAAAAAATAAATTAAATAAAACACATTTTCTCCAACTTGAAAAAAGAAAGTAATTAATGTGGATTGGTAAGATGGAGTAAATTATTTTGTAAGGTTATTTAAACAAAAAAAAGAAAAAAAGGAGAGAAAAAGAGGAGAAATTAAAATCAATTTTTAAAGGTTCAAAAAAAGTAGGTAGTGCACAGACTTACTAAAATAAATCTCAAAAAATGCATTATAAATAATTTAAATGTGTCCTTTGACATTAAATTTTGGTTTTATTTGAAAGATAATAGCTTAAAAGCTAATCTGTATTAAAAGGGAAAATTAATTTCAGCATTTAATTAAAGTTTAGGCATTTTTAAAACATTGGCACATTTGCTCATCTTTCATTGAACTGCCATATTATAGATGAAAAATGTAAACAACAAATTTATAAATCTCTTAAAAATTCAATGTTTCTCCAAGAGATGGATTTCAAAGTCAAATAACAAATTTGAAGATTAATTAACTGGATTTTGTAAATGTAATGCATACTTTTTACCTAGAACATAGTGAAAATAACATTTATTTACATAGGGTAGCCTGCAATGTTAAGGTCAATAACAGTAATTAAATTTTCTACTTTCATACCAGACTTAAAAAAAAAAAAAAATAGAATACCAGCAGTGCAATAATCAATTATAAATAAAAATAAATTAAATTTAGTAGAATGAATATTTTTTACACTACACTGGAAGTAAGTCTTAATTAAATGATACTTTTGAATTTAATATATTGCTTTCACTTTATTTTTTACCTGTTTGATGTCATAAAATATTTATTTGCACCCAATGAATTTTTGTTCTTTTTATTATTTCGAATTTAAGAGTTATTAAATTATCATGTATCATATTACTCTTCTAATAGGGAAGAGTAATCAGTCTGTTATAACTCACTCCTAGCGGTTATAACATTTTGTCTCACTTAGGCTACTTGCCATGACGTCATTAGAAATTCTCCTCAACTGATTCCAACAGACTTCTCCTTGACTCACTTTGAGTTCTCTATTTAAGGCGTCTTGCCTAGTTGATTTGTATTACCAGAGATGTCTTATTTACAGTATACAACTCAGTCAAAAAGAAGGTAATTTAGAATTATTTCCTTTTTGAACTTTTGTACAAAAAATTATCTGACAGTTGCTAAAATAAAAAAAAAAAATTAAAATTCCTTTAAAAAAGGTTTACACTCAAAAATGGCATTAAACTTTACATTTTTCAATTCTTCAAACATACCTTTACTTAATCAAAAGAACTAGTTATGAACAGCAATAAGATGAATTTCAAAATCACATTGAAAAATTACAAGTAAATTTGTTAAAAATAAATATTCAGTGTAAATTTTTTTTTTTCCTTGTCCAATCTGAAATAAAAATACATTTTAGTTTTATTGAATTATTTTTTGGTAAGATTTAGGATCAATTTTCAGTATGTTCAGACTTGATATTGCATAAATTTTTTACTGAAAGAACATCTTTTTTTTATAGGGTCCTCCACAAAAAACATGATTTTTTTTTTAATTGAAAAATCTTTATTGAAGCTAATATTTTAGTTTTAATTTCAAGCTTATAAATTAAAATTAATATTTTCAATAAGCAAAATACTTTGCTGTATTTCAAAAACTAATTTAATTAACTGGAAGGGATTTTTTTTTGTTTGACAAAAACAAATTTAAATTCTCCAAGGAGTCCTGCATTTAATAATTAATATAAATATGAAGAGGCTGACATTTTAATTTCTCAAAATTTCATAAAATTAAGTATGGGTAACAAATATTAAAAAAAATATTTTTGCCAAGATTTTCTCAAAAAAATCTGACAATTATTTGTTTTTTGCATAAACTTTGAAAACAATGTGTTTTTATTTCCAAAAAGAGACACTAAAAATCCCTATACTATTCTTTGGCCCACCCACTGATGCAAAAAAAAAAAAAATAATAAAATACTTTGGCCTTTCCTCTTAATAATAACAAACATTTTGACAACAAAACTTTTGTTTTTATCAAATTTGGGGCCTTTTTTCATCATGATATGCTCTTTTTTAGAAAGTTTTTGGAGGTACATATGTTCATATCATAAAATAAAAAAATGCAATAAAACTAAGACATTGTTTAATTAAAAGAGCATTTAATTGCTTTTATGAATAAGATATATTATGGTCACTAATGACTTTTCAATGAATAATGAATTTTAACAAGAATTGTTTCCATCATCTTTAAATTTTAATTATGATAATTTATAGTTTTAAATCTTTAAAAATTCTGTTTTAATTTGTATTGGTTAAGTGATAATTTTAATAAAAACTATATTTAATAATCATCAATGGAAAAGTTTACTGTAATTCAGCGATACCCAATACTTTAAAAAGAATTTTTAATTTTTTTTGGTGTGTGTGTATGAATAATTATTTTTGTAAATACAGACATCAATATACATTATCTGAAAATAAGAGCAATAACTTAGAATTTATTGGTAATTTTCTAACATTTCCTCAACAAGCATCTTCGTAAGTAAAACTATTAAATCAAAGTACCTAAAAATCAATAAAATATTAGATTAATTAGAATATTCTCCTAAATTGTTAAAAAAGGCATTTACATTATATTCAAGTAATTTCTGTCAGTCATGTGTGCTTTACTTAAAAATACCAAACTTTAAGCTATCGATAAATCTATCAACACCTCATAACCCACCTCCTTATTAAAAAATGCTTTTCTGTGATATTTTAAGCTAAAAGTAAATATTTGCTTTAATTCAGATGAATGAAACTTTAAATTAGTTAATATTCCTCAAAGTTTCAGAAAAGTACGTTTTATTTTTTAAATATTTTTTAATAAAGAAAATTATGTTGTGTTAACAGATTTGTCAATATGGCCGATTTTAGTGATTTAAAGAACAAACGTTTTTCAATCAATTTAAATTCATTTTGAAATACACCATAGTATTTTGCTTATTGAAAATATAATCTATTACCTTGGAATTAAAATTTAAATAAAAGCTTTAAGAAAGATTTCTCTTTTTTAAAATTAATTTTAAACTTAGGTATCCCTTTGCTTTTGGAGGTACATAGATTTTAAATCTTTTTTTTTAGCCCACTGCTCTTATATATGCAAATTTTTAAAAAATCATACCTTATGAGAGTAGGAATATAAAAGACATATGAACAAACATCAAAACGGATGATCTGTTCTCTCAGCTTTGTTATTAAATGTCTAACACTAGTCTCAGTGAGCCATCCTCCAGGTTTCACCTCCCTATTTTAACAGTAGAGTTGGGTCAGAATCAATCTATTCTTCCCCACACTTGCTTTTTGGTGTGTTTAAAAAAAAAAAAACAAAAAAAAAAAAAAAACCCTTGAACACTTTCACAGGAGGACAAGTAAAAACACACTTTTCCAAAAGCATGTAAAATTTTCTATAAATGTAACTTTATATACAAAATAATTCTAGTAGTTGATTATCATTTGAAGACTTTGATATCATACATAATTAGATACCACCAAAGAAAAGCAATACCTAGGGTTTAAAATGATTTTTTAAAAATGAAAAATCTTTCTTGAAGCATTTATTTTAGTTTTACTTTCAAGCTAGTATTCCCAATAAAATTTCAAACTGATTTTAAATTGATTGGAATGGGTTTTTCTTTTTCATTATGAGTAAAAACACTACAATTGGCCATGTTGACAAATCTGTCAACAGAATGTCAATGTTTTTATTAAAAAAAATCTTTCAAAAGTAAAATATACTTTTCTGAAATTTTATTTCAGGAAGATTAGCTAATTTAAAGTTTAATTAATCTAATTTTAAACAAATTATTAATTTTTAGTTTAAAATATCACAAAAAAGCATTTTTTTAACACAGAGGAGGGTGTTTTCATGAGGTGTTGACAAATCTCTCGATAGACATATCTAGGAATTTTTTCTAAGGAGGACATAACTGTAACAATTACTTGACAAATGTGAGTGCCTTTTTTTATATATTTTTTTTAAATACCCAATAATCTTAATAATTTAAGAAAATATTCTAAGTATTCTAATATTTTATTGAATTTTAGATACTTTGGCTTTATAGTCTAACTTACATAGCTTGATGAAAAAGACGCCAACCTTGCCAAAAACAAAATTTTATCGTCTAAATGCTTATGTTATTATTAAGAGGAAAGACTAAAGTTTTTTTTTAATTATTTTTTAAAATTTTTCCTTCTTTTTAGAACATTCTAAATTTTGATTAAAAAAATCTGGTTTCTCTTTGTATCACCGGAACTAGTAAAATAACATGGACAATTTTTAGCCCGTTTTTTTAGTATGACACACATTAATTTGGAAAATCTTGCAAAAACAAAAATAACTGTCAGATGTTAATGAAACTTTCAGGAACTATTCACAGATGATCGAAATTATTATAAATATGTTTGCTTTTATTAAAGTCATGGCAGAAATATTATTTTATATATTTATTACCCACCGCCATAACTAATTTTATGAAAACGCTAGAAATTCAATCGCATCGGCTTTAGTGATTACAATAGTTAAAAGCACAAGGCTTTGAGGAATGCAAATTATGTTTTTTTTTGTTTTTAATTGGACCCTCCCTGAAAATCAGCTCTGAATTGTAACATACAAAACTCAATAAAACAAAGATATTATTTAATTTCAAATGCTTTTATTTGCTTTTAGTTGTTTTTATGAATATGGACAATATTTTCTGAAAGCAAAAAAATTTTTCGATGAAAAATGAATTGTTAATACATTTATTTCCTAATTATAATAGATTTTTACATTTAATTTTTTAAAATATTATAAAATTAGTTAAAAGCAGCATCCACTTTCATAAATGTCCTTATCAGATAGATCTTTTTTTACCACATTGTAAATTGTATCATTTTGATTAATCAGAAGATCCACAGTAATTAAGAAATGTAATTTCGTGTTTATAACCGGGCTGTAATTATAAAGTACGAAAGACCAACCAGAATACAATTAAGTTGCGTTATTTCAGTCAAGCATTGTTCTCCGCTGTTAAGGCCTTTACTTTTGCAAAACACATGTGGAGAAGTTAATTTGATTTTTCAATTTCAACTGAAAAGTGTACCTACAAGTATCAGTATCACCTTATGAAATTTATATGATCTTATTTTTATATTAATCACAGTTATGACATTTTTCCATAAATATCAAAATTAATAATAAAATGAATGGAAATAGAAATAAAACAGTAAAATGTAATAAATATACATAAAATTATAGTATTTTATGTATACTTCTGATAAAATTTCATAAGAAAGGTACCTATAAATTAATTAGATACCTTTCTTATGAAATATGAAATTTAATCTCACTCTTAACAGTCTTATTTTAATTTCTTTATACTTTCCATAAATCATCGTAAACATAATGATTAAAACTAAGTACAAAAAAGAAAAATTAGAGCGCTGAAAGTTTTCCTTAAAAATAACGAGGTAAATAATTTGTTCACTTAAATGTAAATTATTTCACTTTTCTCCTTCCATAGAACAAATTATCCTCACGGAATCCGTCAATATGTCATTCATCATCTGTCAAGTGACGCGAAAGTTTATGACCTGCTTTGTTTTATTTTCAAATTACATCTTTTCGGCGCAGAAGCTAAGTTAAGCTTGGTTAAAAATATTTTAAATAAACATTATAATTTCTGATTTTCTTAAAATAAGTTTTGAAAAAATGATAATTGATATTTAAAAAAATTTCAAAGTGAGTTTTCCAATTTCTTATAAAATGGAAAAAAGGTCAATTTTACTCATTCAAAAAAAAAAACAAAAAAACAAGATTTTTAACGAAAATTTCGGACGTGCCAGAAACGATTAAAAAATGTAAAAAATACCCCAAAAATACTTCTTTCCTCTTAATAATAGCATAAACATTTGGATGATAAAATTTTGTTTTCGCCAAGTTTGGCGTCTTTTTCATCATGCTATGCTCTTTTTTTAGCGATCTCGTGGAGGTACCTAAAAAAGCAATAAAAGCTTTTGTTTTTTAAATGTCAGTTTTATTGCATTTTTTATTTTGCGATTCAATGCAGATTTTCTATAACTAGGGGGTCCTGTTTAACCAAAAAAAAATCAATGATTTAAATTCTCTGAGGATTTGTCCTTATAACTAATATTAAACATCAAGCACTACAAAAAAAAGATTTCTCGAAATTTCATAAAATTAAATAAGTGGGAATTAAATTAACTTAAACAGATGTTAAAAAAAAAAAAAAAAAAAATTATAACGATTTTCTAAAAAAGAATTATTTTAAAAATAATTTGTGAATCCTGAAAGTTTTTATAAATCAGACAATTGTCTAATTTTTCCAATAAATTCCGAATCAGTGTTTTTGCACTGCAAAAAAAAAAAAAAAAAAGATGCTGAAATTTCCCATAATTTATGGTACAACGTTGACACCGAAGAAACAAGATATTTTTATTCGAAGATTCAAAAAAAAATAATTTTTTTAAGTATGCACATTTTTTAGCGAATCTTTGGAAGTACATAAACTTTTTTAAACTAATTTTTAGAGATACTGAAAGAAAGGACGGAAAGGAGCGGCTCGGATTGAGGAATTAGAGAGCCGAGCTCGAATTCTAGTCGAATCTAATTACATTCACTTACGTGGCAAATAGTCTTTCCCAAGAGTATTTGTCAATCCTCTTCTTCCCCCTCCCCAGCTATGAGTAAATAGAAGGACAGACTGGGTTCTATAGCCTTGGATGGCAACTGGTCTACCGCAGAAAGAAATGGCAACCTACTGCGGGGAAAAACATTCTGCCTCGTCAGTCATGTATAGAAAGATACATGATCGCCTAAGCGTGTATCACGTATGGCACATAACTGACTGAAAGAAAGGAACAAGCACCCCCCCCCAAATAAAAATAACATGCAGAGGACAGTTTTATGGCACCAAAATTAACCAGGAATTGACCGCTGAAAGAAGCAGCAATCGCCTTCAAAGGTGCGTCAACAAATATAGTAAATATTTGTGTTGGTGGTTAATAAAATTGATCAAAACTTTTTACTACAAAAAAGAATTCAGCATGTTCTCAATAGATTGGCCAACATTCTTTCTGTCCAGAAAGAAAAGATGGGTTTTAAATTATGATCTCGGGTAAAAAAAAAAAAAAAGTTTGACAAAGGAGAATTGGAAAAAAAGTGATTGTGTTCTTTGACATATAGATCTTAAAAACGGGTATAGCTACTTAAAAATACAAAACTCTTTAACTTTAATAATGTAATTATTGTAAATAAGTAAAATCTTCAGGTATTGTAAATTTTACCATATAGTCAAGCTTTTGGTTTTACTTTTATTTATTTATTTTTATTCTTATATTTCGAACTAAACTTCATTCAATAAAATTAACTTAAAGACCTTGTCCTCAAAGGCAAGATCGGTGTAGTCAGCTTTTGCAACCAGAAAGAAACAATGTTATTAAATTTTCTAGACCTTTAAATTTCACGATGTCTCAGAACATAATTATTTTTCAAAAACCGTATCAAAGTAATAATGATAATTAAAATTCAGGTCTAAAAAAAAAATAATAATATATATATTATTAAAATAATGATTTTTAAATTTAAAATCAAATTCCCGTTCGGATTATTATTTCATTTAAAAATTAACAGAGTTGCATTCTTTTTTGTTTAACTAATATTTCAAATTGAAATTTATAAGAATTTTGTGATGTGCCTTGTAATTTAACTTATTTCTAATTTTTCAAATAACATTTGAATAAATTCTACTTTCCATAAAAAAAAAAAAAATTTAACTACTAAAAATTAAAATAAATTCATTAAACCGATCAACACATTTTTACTTGAACATTTTATTTTAAAAATTCATTAAATTAATTTTTCCATATCAAAAAAATTGAGTATTGTTTATCTTTTAATTTTTTAAATCATAATTTTTAAAAGTGAAAAAAAAAGTCAAAAGAATTTTATTTTTCGATTTAAAAGAGTAGGAATTAAATAAAAACGTTTTCATAATACGTTAGGTTTTTAGCTATTTAAAAAAAAAAAAACAAATACTTAAAAAAAAGATAGAATCATATAAAAATAAAATTTTTGTTCAAATTGATTATTCATAAAATCGCTAAGATAAAACAATGGAAATTAACAAAGAGTAATAATGTAATCAGTTAATAAAAAAAAACATCACCAACATCCTGTACAGATCGACATTATTAAATAACATTTTATTTGAGATTTTCGAGTAAAGGGCTTGTTTATTTTGTTAATTTTCACCGAAATAAATGTTTTAAGGATAAAATTGAGGAAAATGTCGACATGACGAATCAACAACGCTAATGAACTTCGCAAAAAAAAGAAAAAAAAAAAGATACATTTGAAGCATATTTTCCTGAATTTTTTCGAATTAAATCTATAATCACTATTTTATCAAAAAAACTAAAACAAAATCATTCAATCCATGTTAGAGAAACGAACGAAAATCTAAGTGGAAAATTACAATAACACAAAAAAAGCTCAACATTATCGATCGATTTAAAACAACAAAGAAATTCCGATTCTAGAGATAGCAACACTTCTCAAATTCTTTTACTTCCAGTTACATTGAACCATTTTTCACGAGATCGCTTTACATCAAAGCAGAATTAATACTGAGTTTACCTACCGTAAAAAAATGGGTACGAAGCAAGAAAACTTGGGATTTAAAAAAAAAATAAAATGCTGCTTATCTTTACAATTCATAACTGGACGCCATGATTTGGCAAGCGTTGTGTTTTCATAGCCGCGAGTTTCGCATCTTCTTCAAGCTATTATTCAGAATTAATTTTTACGATAATTTAAATTTTAAAACAAAGAAAATTAATTATTTAGAAAAATATTAAAATGTAAAATACAACACCGTTTCCTCACAAGAGAGGAATTTGATAAGAAATGGTTGTAAGAATTTTATTTAGTTCAAATCACATTATTGATTGATATTTGTTATTATTCTTTCTTTTTAGGGAAAATAATTCAGATCTCATCAATAAAATGACCATAAAAAACTCTAGTTACTCGGTGCCTTATTTGTTACAAAATCATAGTTTTAAAAAGTGCATAAAAAATAAAATTGTAATTTCTTAATTTATAAAAATTTAAAATTAATGCTAGATTCAACATTTAAAGCGCTTTTCCTTTTATTTTTTTATTTTTTTTTCAAATTCAATTCAACACGAACGAGTGCTAAAAAGTTTTTAGGCCTGACCCACTTCGCCAAATCTGTTTTTTACTCTTTCTCTTTTTTTTAAGGACTTCTTGGCCAGACCAAAAACTTTTCAGCACTCCCTCATATGTGTGCGTGTTTTAGTTTGTTATTAATCAATGAAGAATGGATACGAAAATAAGGACAAGCTTTCCATTACATTTTTATTGCCTTTCAAAAATATAATTTGGATATATTTTTTATATATAGTTTTATCATTAAAATTATTAATTTTGTTAGATTTTTTAATATATGTCAACAAAACTATAAATAACTGGACTGCCAAAAGATTGATATCCAGATTGTTTCATATTTTTTTAAAACAACATTGATCTTTAAAAAAAAATTTATTTTATGTTTATCACGGGGAAATATACAAAAACGTAGGAAATATTTAACAAAAAACAATCTTAGATTCAAGTTTAAAAATCCAATTTTATGAGTATCACGTGGTTATGGCGTTTACCGTGTTGTCATTGTTTTAAAAAAACGAAAGACATTATCTTCAGGAGATATTTTTAAAAAAAATATTTTCCATATATTATCTTTAAAAATGTGTTTTACTTTTTTTAACCAACTACATACTTGCTCGATAAAAATTAAGCCATTTTTTGAGTAAGAAGGGTGCTTTGCCATGGAATCGTTAATGAGTTAATCTGGAGTGCCGCTATATCCATATTGATCTCGATCTTCAATGAGTGGCCACATTTGTAAACTTGTATCAGACCAAACCAAGTTTAATAAAATATAAAGTCAGGTGGGGAAAAAAGATCTGGGTATCTTTACTTTTTTCGTGTTCGAAAATTTTTCGCATAACCAAAACTGAATTATCTCCCTTCGATTGATTTACCTAGCCTCATATTCTGAGCATAAAAAAAATTAATAAAAATATAATTCAACTTCTGTGGCAAATGCGAATTTATAAAGCAAAAAGAAAAATCAAGCCTATCTACCTTTGGATATAATATAGAATCTATGTTATTATAAATTAATCTCAGCAGACTTTAGTCTTTGTGGTATTCATTCGTTTCATCATGTCACGCTAAGTGACAAACACATACATGTCAACAAATCCAAATGAGGTACGCCTGACCTTTTTTTTTTTATTTGTTCTACAAATTCTTATTGGTTTCAGAAGCTAAATTATATTTCATGTTTTTATTTATGAATTAAATTAAATATCTCCTCATGCAAAAATTCAACCTCTTTTATCCAAAACCAAAAAAGTGAACAAAATCCCGGTCTCATAAATAAAATTCTCATATGCAAAAAGAAACAAATTTAACATTGAAAATTCAAGGAACTTTGAATTCAAATTTGAATGCCAAATTGAGACAATAAGATACAATATATACACTCCAATGTCAAATTGAGACAAAAAACACAATATGCACTTAATTACACCTAATCTTATTAATTTATCTTCTATGAGCCTGGAGTTTTGTCTACTTTTGAGATAAGAGGCTAGGATTTTGTCCATTGAGATTTTGCCCACTGGTTTTTGTTGTGGATTTGCAAATAATGGGCACTTAAATAGAAGGTAGCCAAAATTTTAACTGTTAATAAATTATATTTATATACTTTATGATTCAATTAGAGCCATTTTAAAATCATTACAGGAAAAATATTTAAAAAAGAATTGAGTAAAAGTTTAACAGTACAATGTATTTAGAATTTTATAAGGGTGATAATACCACTAAGACACAAGAGGTTACTGGGTGTGGAAGAGAATGAGAATAATTTAATGAGAAGAAAGGACAATAAAAGAACAGGTATCGATGGTGAATGGTGTGGCATTTAAATCTTTGAAGATTGTATGTAATAGGGAAGCAAGAAACTGGAAGTGAGTTCCTCAGTGACAGAAAAGAATCTGTTGGAATAGAACTTGTAGTTTATAGTCACACAAAGCCCAGTTCAGCACAGGTCAAGCTCTGTAAATCCTTCCCTGCTCATCTCTGTGGTTCATCTTTTAATCAGGTTTTTGACCACACACGCAAATTAACAATATTTTTAAAAGCACGAATCATGCATACACTTTACCTAAATTGCAAATGACTGCTCCAACTAGATGGGCCAGACATTGAAACTTCACAGCCACAAGTAAGTTATAATTCCTTGGCCCTTCACCACAGAACTTACAGTTATATCTAGCTAATTCAACAGAAGATCTTAATGCTAATCTAGTAGTACACTTAAATTCATCCAGTCAAGGTACCAAGGAGCAAAGTTCATCAGAAAAATTTCCATGAAAATATTTATGGAAAAGACAGAGGGAAGCCATGTTACAGTTGTGGATAAGTGACTGAAATAAAGATGCCAGATCAGAACAAATTATATTACAAACCTTTCTTTGGAATTTTTCAAGAGTCTCAAGATATATAGCACTATAACAAGACAACCAAACCAAATATGGCAGCAATATTCAATGCACAGATGAATGGTCAATTTATAAATGTGTAAGATGACTTCTGATGAGAAAAATTGTCTGGTTTGATACAGTGAACCAACTTTCCTAGCAGTAGACCTGCCAATTGATTCAATATAGTCATTTCATTTCATGGCAGTGGAAAACATGATCCCAGAAAGGTGCAAAGAGTTGCTAACCTTGAAGTTAGTCTCAGTCAAGGCAGAAAAAGTTCTTCATGAGGATTAAATGATAGCAGTTTTGTTTTGGAGGCATTACAATTTACAAGCTATTCCTTGCCACAGTTTCTTTTTGTTTTGTTTAAAGTTTTTTTAAAGTTAATTTTATTTAATAATCTTCAATGCTTCTCAGTGTTATATTACAGTTATTATTACTTCAGATACCATGACAATTATTAAGGAGAAAAAATTGTTTTTACTGGGCAAGATCTTTAAAAAAAATGTGTTAATTTGCTTTTTAAGCCTCACACTAAGTATGTAATAAAAATTTCCTGAATAGTTATATTTAGATGTAAATGTATATGCTTAATTCGAAAATAACGAAGAAATTTTGATAAAATCTACTGTATTGGAGTTGTCAACAATAAAAGTTTGGATTCATTTGCATCACAGCAGTCATTACTGGCATTGTTTGCATAAATCTGGTACAGAATAGTCTTGATTATTGCACACACATTGAGTCCTCAGTTGTGCAGTAATTGAGTTAAGGATGAACTGTAAAAAAGCCGTTAACAAGGTAATCTTCCATGCAAATCTGATCAGCAGCGAATGTATGCAAACAACGCTAGTAATGGCTGCCATGCCATAATGCGAATGAATCTAAACTGTTATTGTTAATAACTTCTAAATGGTAGATTTTATCAAATTTTTTTTTTGTTATTTTTGAATTAAGCATGTACATTTATACCTAAATATAACTATTCAGGAAATTTTTATTAGATACTTAGTGCAGGACTTAAAAGACAAATTACCCAAAAAATGATATTCACACATTTGCTATGTGATTTTGCTCTCATTCCAATTGTTTCATTTGTTTGTGTTTAAATCAATTCCAATAATAAAAAACAATTATCAAAGATTTTAAAATCTAAAAAGAAAATCTTGTTGATGAAAATGAAAATTTAAAATGACATCGAATCGCTTATGAGAGTAGCATTGAATAAATGCACCAATCAATTATACCACAGTGAACATGCACAAAATGCATGCACAAAATTCAATTCTAAAAGCAAATATCTTCTCTGGAGAAAAAGACCAGTTTGTAAAAGTATAAGTTAATTGCAAAAGTATATTTTAATAAACTAAATAATAGATCCTTCATTCAATGCCTTTGATCTATTAAAGTTGACTACATGTTGGATATATCCCTTATATCTGTTTCTCAGGAATTTGAAATGACTAGTGCATATTTGTCTTTAATAAAATCATATCAATTACCACATAAAAGAATAATGAATAACCTGACTGCCATTGAAACTCACCACTTCAGTTGCTTATGTCTTGACAATTCTTCAAGAATGGTTGCTATACAAATTGGAAAACTATCAGGATTTATTTGAGGAACTTGCTGCTACCTTTCATCTGCAATACATATTCTCATTCACAAACAGTAGGCCATAGAACCTGTCTCCTTTGATTTAAACAGAGACACCATCTATCAAAAACTAATTTATCCCGAAATTTCATTACTTCTATACATTTAGTATACAGAATTAATTTAAAGTTTCACCAAACTGTCAAACTGTTTTGAGTTGTCATCCAAACACACAAAACACATCTTTATTAGAATTTCCAGTTCAGTACTTGTCACTTTGCTGACCAAATTTCAAATTGCTTGTACATTTAAAATACTACATTTATTAGAAAATATATTCAGTTTAAATACAGAATAAGTCATGTGATTTATATTGTACTTGTTGCTTTGGTAATGGAAAGATGATCAAATTTTTGAGTTAAATAGTTTGTCCTTTTAAAATACTACATTTATTAGAAAATATATACAGTCTAAATACAGGAGTCATAAAAATGACTTTGTGGGGTCAGTCTATCCAGATTTTAGATGGAAAAATAAAATCTGAATGTCATATCCACAAATACAACACAAAATTATAAATGTGAAGAAATAATCTTTGCAGAAAAGTAAGAAGACCAATCTAAATATGACAGTAACATTTATACAGCCAGATACATGTATTTACATATTATTCTTTGTTGTGGCCATGAAGAGACCAATAGATCAAGTGTATTGAAATGATTTGTCGTGAGTCTGCAAAGTTTCCAAGTGTTTTTGTTATAAGTGAGGAAATCAAGTGATATGATACACCAATATGTGTGTGTGTGTGTGTGTGTGTGTGTGTGTGTGTGTGTGAAGCACATGCTAATGAAACGTGTGTGACTGCTGACTGTGTGTGATAGCAGTAATTTTAAAATGCAGTGAACAAAGAGAGGAGAAGAAAAACTTACTTTTGTTGTAAGTAGAAAAATCATTGCTGTTATACATGTTGTCATAGTAATGTGTGTCTAAGCTGTTGATCGAGGCTGGTAGGGTTCACTGACTGTCCTTCACTGACTGTGACATTGCAGATCTGGTTGCTGACTGTTGCTAATGACCTGTTTTTGTTGCTATTTAATAGCAGGTGCTTGGCTCACAAATCCTACTATCTGAGTTTTGCACTTTGGAGTTCAACCACATGGATGTCATAGAAAGCACATCATGTGATTTGTCCTATTCAATCAGGTTTTCAGAAACCACATTTAATTTGGAGCTGTGTTTGTACAGAATTGTAAAAAATCTTTTTTGTATCTACTGAATTTAGTAAGATTTATTTGTAGGTGTCCCTTACTTGTTTGTGCTTCACATATTGGCTCTTAAATATAGGAGTTTATATCCTATAACTTCAAATGAATTTTTGCCAACACAAAAAAGGAAATTAGTTCTGATGATACAGATGCATACTTCAATTTCATTCAAACAATAGGTATATGTATATTTTAAGTCAATAGCAGATCTAAAAATATTTCTACATAAATAACTTTAAAAAATAATTCTATTAACAAATAATTTCAGAAAAGTTCAATAAAATCTGATAAATATCTTAATATTTTATAGCTTGAAAAATTAATCTTCTTCTGTAATATTGGTGCAAAATTCCCTGCTACTATCGTTTGACCAATGTTAGTGAAATCTCTTAAATATTTTTGAAGATTAATTAGCTCTTTAGTGTAATCTGTCAACAGCAGTAAATTATTTACAAGCCTTAAGAAAAATGCAGAAACTAGACAAATGGATTCCACTTACAGATACAAAAATTAGACTGCATTTCTCAGCATGGATAGTATTTTAGTATTATCTATTAATATTTGTCTTATCAACATAAAACAAATATTAGTAAATAATACCAAAAATACTACACAGCACTGACTGTATGGAAGACCTAAATCCGAGAAGCCTTTATAAAAACAAAGAACCCACATTAAATAGCTTCCACTACAGAAGACTTGAAGATTGTATAAAATATTTAATGTGTGTATGAAATAATAAAACTATGTATATTCCATTCAGACTTTTCTGGTATGGACTATGTCATTTTAACAGTTTTACACTTACTATCACTTTGGGCATCATTTTGGACTGACTCAACTTCCAGCATTATAATTTATCAGTTAGATGAAGTTAACAAAACTTGCTTGGATGCATAATTATTGCCTATATATATATATATATATATATATATATATATATATATATATATATATATATATATATATATAATAGTGTAGTGTACATAATACCTCATCTCAGAAATATATATATATATATATCTGTCTATATTTCTGAGATGAGGTATTATGTACACTATTTACATTATTCGGACTATTGTCCTCATCTTTGTTGCCATATTTATCAGAACATTTTGGCAGTTGTATGCTCTGGCCTTCTTCAGGTGGTTGGAATGTCGAACTGAACCCTTTATTTCACTCACTGGAGTAGACTGTTCTAGTTCCACATGCCATGTCTAATGGATGTCAGTTATCAGTTATCTTTGATTATCTCCTGTTAATTCACCTCTCCAAGTTCTCAACTGCCTTAACCAGGTATTGAACTCACACTCTTTGGGTCCTGTCACTGGATCTAACACCTTTATCTACTGTGCCATGTGTCCTTGAGGACATGTATTTCTGGGTATTATAAAACTAATGTCTTCAACAACCATTTTTACCAGTGCTCATATTGCAATTTGCTGTTATCATTTCATGTTTTTACCAGAGTTCATATTGCAATTTTTGTTGTTATTATCACTTTTCTGTCACTCCTTATTACTGGTTCCCATATTGTATTCATTTCTATGCTTGGTTGGCTCAGGAGATTTTTGTGGCCTAGCATATGTGCCGATTCCTTAAGTTTAAAAAATTTCTCTATATAAAGTTTTTAGGCATTTTTTAAACATTGGCACAATCACTCACCATTATAGGCAAGAAATGAAAACAACAAATTTAAAAATATCTTAAAATCCAATATTTATCTGAGAGATATCTTTTGAAGTCATTTAGAACATTTAAAATAAATTAAATGGATTTTGTAAAAGTAATGTTTACTTTTTATTTAAAACTTGAAAATAAAGTTTCTTTATGCATGATAGACTGTGGAGTCAGAGGTTAAAAATAAAAAAAATGTATTATTACACTCCTGACTTAAAAAGTGAACAAAGACTTAAAAATAAAAATTGAAAAAATACAGAATACAAACAGAGCAATAATCCAGACATTGATATCCATGTTTAAAAATAAATTATCTTTAAGAATATAATTTTTTAATCTATACTATTTTGCGAAACTCAGTAGAATGTATTGTGATGTCTTCTAGTTTTCTAGTCTGTGACACAGAAGTTCTACTTCCATACTGAGTGACAATTGATGTATTAGTAGTCACTCGACTCTATGCAAAATAGGGCAAATCTATTTTGCCTATGTCACTGCAGAATTAACAATTTTATTTTTTATACTACATTAGTAGTGAGTTAAATGATGCTTTTGAGTTTAATACATTGCTTTTATTTTTTTATTTTCATACTTGTTTGATGTTGTAAAATATCTAATTGTACCCAATGTGTTTTTTTTCTAAATTATTGTGAACTTAAGAGTAATCGAATTATCATATTACTCCGTTGATAGGAAAAAGTAGTCAAAGAATTTCAGAATTATTTCCTTTTGAAGATCCATAACAAAAATAATCTTACAGTTGCTAAAATGAAAAACAAATTGAAATTGTTTTAAAAAAGGCTCACACTAGAAAATGTCATTAAACTCTACCTTTTTTGATTCTTCAAATATCTTAATTTAATAATAAAAAAAGTACTTCTTACTGTTATACTCCACCGTGATTAGATCTCTTTCTTATTCACTCTACTTGTCAGCCAGAAGTGAGCGGCAAGAAAGCAAATACAAAATAAAAAAGTCATACAGTTGCAGGCTGAAAGGCCACCTGTTAGCATGCAGGAACACTGTCGTTGTCATTGCCATGCTTGCCATCCACTGTCACCACCCCTCAACGCGTTAACTTCAGGCCTCCCTCACCATCATCACCCTCTAATTGATACTACATTTAACTAGAATCCAACAGAGATATCCTGCTTGATCAATCTCAACTGTCTACTCCAGACCCCCACCCCACCGTCGTCACCACTATGACCCCGTATCGTTGATACTACATTCAACTGGAATCCAACAGAAACCTTTCGCTTGACTCACTCCAGGCCTCCCTCCTTGTCACCACTGTGACCCCATTCATTGATCACTGATTTGATCAGAATCCAACAAACACCTTCTACTTGATTAATGTTCGCTATCTACACTTAATCCCTCATCGTCATCGCGTAAGCTCAGCAGACTCCTTACCATAAATCAACCCACCACCCTGATCTCAATCAACCAACCCACCTTACCAAGCACAATTGTCAATTTCAAACATGAAGAAGATCACACATCAAACCCCACCAATGGCTAATCTGCTCCATACCTATTCTCTGACCCCCAACTATGACTTTGGTCAACCAACTCAAGAAATTGGTTAACTCCTGGCCCTACCAACAACACCCTTACACCTAATCATTTTTCATGCTAACAGCAACTAAGGAAGCACATATGAACAATTTTTGCCAAATTTCAATCAACCATGTATATTTTATAAATACACACCATTGAAAGTTTAATCTTTTTGTTTGTTCCTTTCCTTTACAACCAAACGTTCATTATATCATTACAAGCAACAAGATGAATTTCAAAAACGCATTGAAAAATTACAAGTAAGTTTTTTAAAAATAAATTGTCAGTGTAGATTTTTTCTGACCAATCTACAAGAAAATAAGATGTTTTATTAAATTATACAAGCGCCAACTGTCAGAAAAAATAGTTTTTGAATTTTATTGAATTATTTTTTGTAAGATTTGGAAAGAATTTTCTTTTACTCAAATGACGACCACCCCCACCTAATTAAAGAGTATACATGAGATATCAAAAGGAGTGGGGTAATCCTCCCCCCAAATATTCCCACGGAGTTTTCTAATGTATTTAATATCCCATTCAGTATACACTTCATTCATTAATGAATAAATACAGGAATCCCTCGATTAATGCCCCTTTGATTAGTGCACTAAAATTTTTATATACCAAAATTCGTTTAGTGCTTACATAATACTCGATTAGTGCGGTAAAACATTCTTCAGTTTAACCATAGTAATTGAAAATTGATTTTTTTATAGTTACTGATTAACTAAACATTTTCTAAAATTTAAAAATGGGAAATGGGTAACTATTTTGTTTGTAAAGTATTACGTTATCTAAGAAATTACAGCAGTGTTAAAAATAATGGACGGTTATGAATAGATAAATTTTATATAAACTGATAATAAAAATACATATTTAAATATTTGTCTTTATTAACATTTTTTTTATATTTTTTCATGTTTATTTTGAAGGTCTTAAGAGGAGTTTTTTATTTTTTTATTAAAAAAATATGAGCATTTTATTAATTAGATACAGAAACTTACATTTATTAAAAAATATCGAAATATAAAAGATGGTATGCATTTACTATGGAAGGATTATGAATAAAATTTTCAGGTTAAAATATTAATGATTATGATCTGTTTGGAAAATTTCCAAAAATAAAAAATATACATAAGGTTATTTTTAAAAAAATAAATTAAAAGTTAAAACTGTTACTGGGCACCACAGTAGCCTGATTTAAATCCTATTGAAAATATATGGAATTTAAATGCAAAGAAAAATGGAAGGCAAAGTTTTTAAAAATATTGATGAATTAAAAGAAGAAATTATAGATATTTGAAATAGCATCAATAAAAATTTAATTTCTAATCTAATTTATGAAGAACAGAAGAATACCATGCAGCAAACCATTAATAAGTTTTTCATAAAATATCATAACATTAATTCATAGCATTTTTATTGTATCTTCTTATATGTACCGATATTTTAATTCAAAAGTATGCAATTTAGGAATTAATTGTGAATGACACTAAAATTTGAGGTACAAATTACATAATTTTCTATACGTTATTATATTCGATTAATGCATTTTCAATTAGTGCATCTCTTTTAATGTACACATTAGCCACACTAATCGAGGGATTACTGTGCTTTTTTAACTGGAATCACCCCAAACAAGGTAGTAATGCTGCTAAAACACGAGGGTTTACAGGGTGTGGACGAATTGGGAACAGAAACATTAATGATGAGCAGAAAAAGAAGAGAGTAATAATCAAATGGACAGTAGATAGCAATTGACATTGCATTTAAGTTTTTGAAGATTAAAGTTGGCTGGAAAGCATGGAGCCGGAAGGGAGTTCCAAAAGTGAGCAGTGCGAGAAAAGAAACCATTAGCATAGAACTTACGGCTACATCTAGCCAGCTCAACTGTTAATTAATGAGGTCTCAGTGTCAGTCTAGTACTCTGCTTAAATTCAAAATCTTTAGGTACCATAGCGAAGTGCTCATTTGAACAATTACCATGAAAGAATTTATAGAAAAGACTTAGAGAGGCAACCTTACGGTGGTGGGAGCTGAGCCACCAGACCAGGACCAATAATATTGCAGATTTTTCTTTGGATTTTATCAAGGAGCTCAAGGTGAATAGCAGGGGCACCGGACCATATGTGGCAGCAATATTCTAAGCATGGACGAATGGTAAATATAGATATGCACTGAAAATTTTGTTTGAATGGGATAATAATTAATTTTCTGACATTTTAAAACAAGGTAGTGATTTTTTGCTTTCATTTCGGAAAAACTCCATTTTAGTGATAACTAGTTCTTTTCATTTTTGGATAATTAAGGAAAATGATTCTTCAAATCATTTAATCTGGCACTTTTTTTAAGAATAATTGACGAAAAATGTGTACAGTTTGTAAACTACTTTTTAACTGTTATTAGTGTAGTGTCTTACAGCCCGGGAAAGCCGAATGCAACAGTGACCTGTTAGGGATATACCCAAAGAAAGCTCGGAGACCAGTTAAACTTAAAAGGCTTCCAACGTGAATGAGGGGTTGTTTCTAATGAATCTGCTGATTCATATTTTTATTAGAAAGAAATTTCCAATTCCGGTGGACAATGATATCCCGACATCACTCATCTCCCCTTCTGAATGAACAGGTACCTTACCATTTTTAAAGAATACAGTTACTTTTGTTTAATTTGAAAAGAAAGAAAAATTGTACGCAGTGATAAAATATATCCGTTCTCTACATGAGATAATATTTTTCATCTAACCTAGCAGTTTCTCTTTTTCTTTTCTTTTTTGAAATAGACATTTTTTTTGTTCTTACGTCTGCCATTGGAATTACAATAAAAGATTGGAAAGATTTGATGAACTGATTTGATTTTAATAAAGTATTACAATGTCCAAAAATAAATGAGTAATTTGATTAGTTTTTAATCCGTTAATTTAATACATGATTGTTGAATTTCTTCAAGGTAGGTGTTGCGGATGTGTGATGATTGCGTTGGAGAGGAATAGAAGGTTTGAATTATCAGAAGGCTTAAAATTGTGTGTGTTCAATAATCTTCCATCCACAACAATTAATACAAGAAATAGAGAATAAAGATTCATAAACATCTTGTTTCAAAATGTAACAATTGAATTTATTAGTGTTTGATATACATGCATGAATACTGAGTGAAAAGGTTAGACAGAGTTGTGTCTCTTAGATTAGGTAATATTTGTACCTAAGTTCATAAAGTGAAAGTAATTATTAAACTGTAGTTTAGAAGAATAAAGTTTCTTTAGCATGTTTGGAATTGTGTATTGTACAAGTTGGTAAAAGTTCAGAAGAGATTTCAGAGTTTGTACTTGCGCGAATGTTGGTAATGGTCTTTAACGTCTGACTGCATTAGATAAGACGGGAGTTCTTGAAGATTACATCTTGGCAAATGAGACGCGAGAGAGATGAAAAGAAACACGAGGGAGTTTACAAGTGTTCTGTTTATATAAGATAGTGTATCATGTGGGAGGCTCCAAGCATATTGAGCGGGAAAACAGATTTGTCGCGTGAAGGATATCTGATTGGTCGGAACTGACCAATCAGCGAGCTAGTTTTGAGTAGATTAACCAATGAATGCTTGTTATATATTTGTAAGATTGTGATGGTGAAAATTACAACAGGAATAGTACATTTCCTAGCAGGGGTTAACTGGCTTGTTGTGGAAGATTCCACATAGGCAAGCCTGATTGTGGGCCCCAGGCAGTGCTTTGTGATCCTCATTATCTTGTCAATATTTGCTTTTTACTACCTACATTTATACGTTACAAATGAAACTAAACACAATTGACTATTAAGGATGAAAATTTTTGGCGGATTTTGACGTTATTCAGGGGCCTTTTTTTTTCTTTTTTTTTTTTTTTTGTCAATTCCGTGAATTTGTTTTGCACATGCTAAGTCTCAAAAACACCATAAAATTCACTATTTTTTATCCAGAATGGTGAATGTATTAAAATTATTCAACTTTTTAACAAGAAAAATTTTAAGTTGATGTTTAAAATTGCCACAAAACATTGATTTATTTAAGAAGGGATAATCATTTATGACATATCTCTAATTTGTATTTAGATACATTGTATTTAGTTTCGATTTTTCTAGTTAAAGAGTTCACCTATATTGCATATGATCCATTATTGTACATAATTAGATTACAATAAAAATTGTATTTTATATGAATACTACCTTATGAAAATTGAGATTTAGTAGAGTGGGGGCGTATCATAGATTCGGAGATGTATAAGAGATTCCGGGTTAGGGGCGTTTTCCAGTTCTGTCCCCCTACCACCCGCTAGAGTTGAACGGATAAATTTGTTCGTAGTTCTCATGAAGCGCTCGGCTTCATCATTTGTTTCAGGTCAAAGAGGTGTGGTTTTCCTATTAAGAAAACCCGACTGGACGGCGAAGTCCCTGAATTCTTGACTTTGTATAGGAGGTCCATTATCTGTTACTTACTTACTGTCGGTAAGCCTTGTCGGACAAATATAGAATTTAGATGAGAGATGACCACTTTTGCTCATGTTGATGTGATTGTCTCGACTTCAGGAAAACGGGTGTACAATGGCCACTAACACTTAAAACCTGACATGAAAGGTTCTAAGAAGTTCAGGGCTATTTCTGTCCATGGAGTAAAAAGCGTAACGGTGTCAGACGGTTCATGCTAAACTGGACTAGGGGTTGACGCCTGACATGGAATACGAAATTGGACGATCCCTTTCACCATCCTATTGATGCTTGGAAACCATACCTCCTCTCTAATTAACTGCTTCGTCTTGACGATCCTTTATGTTGTATACTGTCATTACCTCTTACTAACACTCACCATAAACACTACCTCCTAATAACATTAAGGAAATATATCAGTTTCAATAAAGATTTCGCATTGTTCAGACCTATTGTTACCTCATTGTATCGTTCTTATTCATTTGTTATTTAACACGCAGATAATTGATAATTCCCTCAATTGAGATTACACAAAGTGACAAAAGAAAAGAGATGGAATTTCTACATCATCCAAAGGAATTGAACTTCGCTGCGGAAAACTAACGCGATCAATTCAAACTAAATAACTATACTTACAAGATACAGAATCGGATATGAAGGCTAGGAAAATAACAACCTCGATTCTATTAACATGTATAGGATCAAGAGATGTACTCAACGTTTGTATTTGAGAATGAAGAACAGAAGAACGATTTGCAAATGGTGATGGAAAAATTTAATATGTAATTCCAACTGAAGAAGAATCTAACGATCCTCACAGGGCCGGTGCTAAGTATTGTGGGGCCCAATTCAAAAAACTGATGGCAAGACAGACTGCTTATACAAAGTCTCTCAAGATATTTTCAAGGTCAATGTTTTTTTTGCCAATGTCATTTTCTATAGATAGCATTGCTAAATTGTTTAGTCTCTCTTGTAAAATTGTTGACCGTAAGTATGTTTTAATCAGTTTTAGTTTTGAAAAAACTTCTTTCACCTGATGCGACTGTTACAGGCATTGTTAAGTAAATTCTCAAAGCAATAAAAACATTAGGAAATGCTGTAAATTGATTGTTTACTACCAGATATTCAAAGAGATCATGAGGCTTAAATGATACTGGAGGAAATAAAAGTTTTCAGAGATTCAACTTCTTCAGCCAACAGATAGTCATCAACGTCTTTAGTTTTTTTCAGTAACCACCTCTCCATTGGTGATCTATTTTATTGTGGTGTCTGTTAAAGCTGCTTTTGCCGTGTTTCCTTATTTCTGCTTTCTATACACTTTGAAAGTTATTTAGAAATTCAAATAATTTTATATGGCTTTTAATTTGTTCAAATCTACACTCCATAGACTGAATAGCTTGGTTTAACACTCAGTTGACGCATTAAACTCTGTATGCTTCTTTTGGATCATCTAAAGAAGAGAATGTTTTCATATGAATGAAAACATTCTTTTCTTTCTACATAGTTTTTTTTTTTCTTGAAACTGTCTTAACTCCTCCAATGTCAATTAAATAGCTTCAGACAATTCATTTGCACTTACTAGAACATCATTAAAACCTTCCTCTCTATAAATTCTTAGCTATGATAATAATTTTTTTTCAAATCATTCCATGCCTCATCAATGTCCTTTGTTTCACCTTGTAGTTCCTTGCTTACTTTAACTTTAAAAATGTCTTCATACCAAAATATCAAAGAAACTAAAAATTTGTAGTCTAATGATTCAGCTTCTTCTTTTACCTTTGGCTCATCTGTTATCTCTAATATTTCCACAAGTGAATCATATACTTCTTATATCATCTTTTTTTAAGAAAAGACAAACAGTGACAATAATCTGAAATAAACAAATAACAAGAAGGAAGGAAAAAGGAAGAAGAAGGGGGAAAGAAGGAAGCAAGTTTGAAGGATGAAAGAAGGAAAGAACTATTGTCCCAAAATTTCAAAGTTTTGAGAAATCGCCTTGCAAAGATTTTGTACGCATTTACTGTAATAAATTCTAAAGTATTATGCCGAAATACTTGAAAATTGCTGTGCTTATACAAAATCTTATAAGGAAACCACTGTTGAAATTTCATAAGTATAGGATAAGTTTTTGGTCTGTATTGGTATGAAGTTCATAAGTGCACAGAACGTCAACAAATAAAGTCACATATGCAAAGCGCTAAGAAGATATATAAATTTTGTAGAAATTCAAATAAAATTAATTTCCTAGTCCGTGGAGAAATGCATTATTCACTGCAAAATTTGTTTTGACTTTTACCGGCAATACGGTGAATATCTCACAACTGGAGACCATAATAACATTATTTCTATTTTTTCAGGGTTGTTTATTTATCAGTGGTGAGCCCTTTTCCTGGGATCCAACAATGTCCCCCCTCCCACAACACACCAGTACAAAGGAGCTAACTAAATGAAAGAAGATTCGAAAGAAATAAAGACAATTATGTTATTACAGCACAATATATCCTTAAATACGTAACAAAATACGATATATCCAAAGAACAATGATACTCACGTGAAGAAAACAGAGTTTTTATACAATTTACAAGAAACTTAAAGTATGACACTTATAAAAATGAAAGAAAACGTGTTTTTATCGTAGAGTAACCTAAACAGACGGACTCTATCTTTTGGACCCCTTTTGATTGAAAGACATAACCTTTTCGTTGTTGAGAGAAATGACATGACAATTTTCTGTGACAATGCATAATAAATTAACAATGTGAAGAATAAGAAATTTTCATTCTTCATTCCACGTTTTTAGTAGTGGTTTATTTCTCTTAAAATACAGAAAAGTCTTCAAGCGGTAACTCTGCTACCATGGGGTTCCTATAATGTACGGGGCCCATTTTGATAAAATTGGCCAAATCGGCTTAAAACCGATCCTGGTTGCTCACGCATAAATTATTCACGTTTAAACAAAAAGAAGAACAGAGATTTGACGATTATGTAACAGAATTACGCCACAAAGAGAATCAATGTGAATTTGGGCAAATCTCAGACAGATTAATAAAAGTCATGTCAGTATGCGACATCAGAGACTGTGCATTACGCGAACGCATGCTTCAAGAACCGGAATTGAATTTAGAAAAAGCAATATAGACAGGTCACAGTGCGGAAGAAACCAGAAGACAGTCAACAATAATAAATACTTCATCAGAAACAAAAAATATCTCTGCGATATATGACTGGAAAAAATTGCACCAAAACCAAAATAAAAACCAGATTCCAAAATAAAAAATGGCTACTACTAGTCAAGTAGACGAAAAGCCAGCGAAAAAGTACAACTGGATACACTCCTGCGGATACTGCTGAGGTTCACACAACAAAAATAACTATACAGTATTTTACAAAAACTGTAAGAATTGGGGAAAAAAGGGACACTTTGCTAAAACAGAATTTATATAAAATAAAAACATCCAGTAGCACAGAAACATCAGACCACGAGGAGTATGACATGGACACCATTCAAAAGAAGAACATAATTTCAGTAGAACAGAATCGATGGACAATCAATGTTGGAGTGGATGAAGCATTGGTAACATTTAAAATAGACATTGAACAAAGGAGCATCATACCGGCTCACTTCAAGTTTTCACAAGGGCTTGAAGAGATCTCCTCCCTCATTGGCCAGTAAATGGAAACCAATCTCCAAGAATTGAAAAATGCTTCTGCACAAATGAACAAATAATTCTGGCGGTATCACCCGCTTGATCCGCTAAGGCCATAAAAAATGCAACAATTTTCACTCAAAATGGTCGGCCCTTCAGAAAAATACACTTCTCTCAAAAGACGTGTATTAAAAAATAACCTATACATTTACAATTCTAACATTTTCAAATAAAATAAAAAATATTTTTTTTTATAATTCTTCACCACATAGTGTGTCTATATTTCATCCGCATTATCTCTCTCTGGCTGCTGTTGTTGGTAGACTTTTGGGTTCTTTTTGTCTTTTCCTGAGCGCTACCTTAACCCATACAAGTGCGGCATGAGTCGAAGACTCCAAGGCTCTATGCGAGTCGTAGCTGGTTTCTGGCTTTTTTTGACAATACCTAAAAAGTGGTTTTTGATCCATTATTACACTGAATTCTCACCCGAACAAGCAGAGATGGAAGTGCTCAACAGTATACAACAACTAGAATTCTTCTTTCAGTTTGGGAATAGCGTTTCTCTACCTCCGTGGGTGATCCGATTGCGTAGCAGATTACTTTGCTTTCTTGGGTAAGCACTGCACCCATTCCCACGGGATTCGCGTCTACGATGATGTTCGAATGCATATCAATTTTGAAGTATGGCGTAATACTGACTCCAGGTAATATCTTCGTGAGTTCTTCTAGTAATTACATTCCGTTCGATGTCAGAACATTTCCACAGCACACCCTCCTTTGTGAGCTGTTGAAGCGATTCACTGATGGTAGCGTAATATGGTATGAATCGGGAGACGTACTGTGTCGTACCTAGGACTGATCGAACTTCTCCGGGCGTCTCTGGTGAGCAACTGGTTACGATTGCCTAGATCGGGCGCAACTCCTTTTTCACTAAAATATAACTTAAGCAGGTGCGTACTTTGACCGAATTCTTGCACTTATCTTCATTCGGTTTTGCCCCAGATTTCTGGGGCCGCTTCAATGTTGCACTTAGGCTTTTGTCATAATTATTTTTTGTTTCCCCTCGCGAACTATATCATCATCAAAGATGTTCTTTACTCCCAGAATGTTGCTCAGTAGATCCGAGATCACTTTTTGCAAGATTTAGGATGCTGCGTTGACACCAGATAGTGATTTTCCAAGCGTAGCTTAGATGTGGCACAAGGCCGAAAGTATGGGGCACCCAGTGAAGATCGAACTCACGACTCAGTTGTAATTGCTCTAACGAGACAAGCTTGCTAACCATTACACCGCCTCGAGGTGCCCATTGTTGACACCAGATAGTAACCTCTTATAATGATACAAACTCACATGTGTGGTGAACGTGGTTATGTACCGACATGTTACCTCTAACTCTAGTTGATGAGAGGTCCAATTTGCTGAAAATGTTTTGACGAGATGAGGTTATCCAGGGTGTAAGTTCCATGACTTTTTCTATGGCGTCCAATTGTTCCAGTTGCTTTATCTCTGATTTCACATCTTTCCGCACGTGCAAGGGTATGCGTCGGTGACACTGTGTTGCTGGTGAAACGGAGGGGCGATATGTAGTCTGATCTTGACTCCGGAAAATCTTACTCATCTTAACGTCAAACAGTGAAAGGAACTGGTCTTGTATATTGCTGTGAAAGGAGAATGAGAATTCAAAATGGGTGATATTGAGCAGTTAGCGCTTAACAAGTTTTGTATATGGCATGAAAAACCGGCTCGAATTGAGAAAAGAGAGCCGAGTTCGAATTCAAGCCGGGTTCAGTACAATCACATGAGAAATTAACCTTGAAAAAGGTATGAAGCTATCTCTACTCCTCCAGTTATGGGTTGAATAGCAGGACAGACTGGGTCCTATAGCCTTGGTTGGCAATCAGTCTATCACAGAAAGAAATGGCAACCTACTACTGGAAAGCCGGCTGCTTAGTCAGTCATGAATCGAGAGAAACATGATCACTGAAGGGTATATCACAGAGATAGTGGTGTTCATGATGTATAAAAAGTGGATTTTATTCTAGTGTCATTAAATCGGGTATCTACTTTGAAGAATCAGTGAATGGGCAGTGTCTGCCTAAATTTTGACTGATTTTTTTTTTAGTTCCAGTTTGCTACGCATGTTGTCATAGTCGATTCCAGCTAGATATGTACACGCTGGCACCAGTACAACGAGAAATTTAGTCAGCATGCCCTTTATGTGGACTGCCACTATCGGAGCTTTTGTCGTGGGCGCCAGTATATCTCGGACCGAAACGACAGACTCTAACCGCGACCAACAAATTCTTGCAAAAGGATTCAGCTTGTTGCAGTTGTTCCTTCTTTTTCCATGTTTTCTCGTTTTAAGATATCATAGGGAATATTTTTATTTTTTATTTTTGAATGAAATATTCCGAGCGGAAGTATTTTATTTTCTCATATTCCACCGGCATCTCTACGCAATTTATGAGCTGTCTCGCGTCAATTCCCCTTTTCCTTGTCTATAAAATGGTGGTAAGTATAAACTTCGTCCTCAGCATAACGGAGGAGCATTGCCTTTTTCTTTTTGTTTTATGTCTCACATACATAGCAGGTTCTCAAATGTTTCCACCATTTGTGCCACCTCGTTCCTAGGGAGTGTTCGTCATTGTACACTGCGAATGGTGGGAATGTGAGTAGGTTTGTCATTCTGTTAAATTCCTTTTTAGTGTTTTTATTTTTCAATAAACTAGTCCTTGTTTGAATGCCTTCGTTATCTTCGTTGCCAAAATGTAGTGTTGTGGAGGACTTGTTATGCTGGGTCTTATAGTTGAAAGAATAAATTTGGGCTGCGTGCGCAAAAATGTGTATCTTCAACACATTTATATTATACTTCAACTAAAATAAACAGAAAAACATAGAACAATACTGAGAAAAGACAAAAGCATTTATATTGAATAACAATCAATTTTCATTTATATTGTATGAAGATTACAACGATATGTATTGCAATAGAGTTTTGATTGAAATTTCGTATTGTTTGTTAGTTTGATTAATGTTAAACTCTGTGTGTGTGCGTGTGTGTATGTGTGTGCGTGAATGTTGCTGGTGAGTTTAACTGAGAGGTTAAGCGTTGCAAAATTTATGATGAAAGTTTCACTAAATAGGATGTAGTAATAAACTGTTTATAAGAAAATTAAGCAGTTTGTGTCAAATAATAAATTTACATTAAATTTGTGTAAAAATTTAGTTTAGTTCGAATGAAGTTGTCTTCCTTTGACTGCTCTTGATGAGACTTGAAGTTGGAATGTTTGTGAAAGTTCGGAAGATGATCTTGTTGTAAAAAAGTTCTTTGTTTTGTTTGAATGAAATTGCAATGTTTATTCACTAGCAGGAATGATTATGAGCTGCTGGTTGAATGGATTGATGAGTGAGTGAAATTTCTGGTTCGCAAGTAACTTTGAAAACTTCAGATGAAGTGACATAGGTTCGTGTAGCAAACAGTTTGAAGTCGCGTGTAGCAAATAGTTTGAAGTCACAAAGCTCACTGGCAAAGTGAGTTAGTGTTCTGTATTTTATAGTGGGTCAGCCAATTTGTATTGGTTATAAATAGAAATAAAAACTGACCCTCTACAATTTTTACAATATCAAATGTAACAAAGACAACAACAAGAGAAATAATCAAGTAGAAGAAAATGTGAATTTGTTCAACAATAAATATTTTTTTATAAACACAACAAATACATAATATATAGTGCAAAAGTTGATAAACACAATAGAGTTCTTTGGTGTGTGTGTTACTGAAAGAATTTGAGCTACTGTACTGTATGTGTGAAAATGACAAGGTTTAGTTAGCTATATTTGTTTTTATAGGAAAATTAAACAGATGTTTTTTTGTGTATTAAATAGAAAAAAAGTATTGTTCTTGACTCACTGATTGTTATCGCTCATTAACCAGAGATTCTTGTGGAATGGAATATTTTGTGGGAGTGAGCGTTAAGCCTGGAGATGGTTGACAAAGTTTGTTGTTATATTGAAGATAAAGTTCGTCTCCTTTGCTGTGTTGATTTCCAATGAAGTCAAGTGAATTGGTTTCAATATTTTAAGTGCCCACTGAGTATTTATCATTTCACCCACGGGAAACGAATATGGCACAAGGCCGGTTTTATTGTGGGTATCCCCGAGCCCGTAGGCTCGGCCAAAAAAATAGCCTTTGAAGCCGATTAGACGGGTTCAGGCCCTGTCTACCTCCCCGGACGAAACCTTGCCCTTCGGCAAAGCCTCGTCCGGGTTCCTCTCTGCTAACGCAGAGAGTTCGACAGGAGGCGTGCGCAGTCAAAGACCGCGAGACGCCACTTTTAAGTGCCCACTGACCAAGTCGCGTCGAAGTTTCGTTTTTATTAGTTCTCTTGGTCACGTGGGGAGGCTCGTAAACATGTTTACATTTTATGGCGTCAACTAGACGTCAAAATTTGGGTCGGTACCTTCGAACGTAGTTGACGACACCTAATTAATATTTTACAACCAATCAAAATACATCAGTTGTTATATTTGGCTGGGAGCCTCTATGTGTTTAACTTGCACAAAATTTAAGATTTAAAAAAATGTAGGAATCTGATTCTACAATTTATTTACTTGAGTAGGATCCAGAGAAATTGGCGCTAAAATTGATCACGTGATGAAAAAAAAACTGTGCGTGGGTGGATATGGACGCCCACTTGTATTTTTGTTGACCAATTAGAACGTGAATATTCAAAAAATATGTGTGAAGTTGGATCTGTTCAAAACATCGCTGTGATCCACTTTTTGAAAATTGAACAAATTATTTTTAGTAATTTGTAAAGATACAGAATTAGGATTCTACAATGTCTTCCTATATAGCTCGTGAAAGACAAATGTGGCAGAGACTCATTAGGAATACCCAAAGTAAATATGGAGACTAGTAAAGGCTTCAAACACGCACGGAGCTGTCCCTAATCTGCTAATTCACACACACTGCATCTGCGCTTTTTTTTATTAGAAAAGAACTTTCGATTCTCGTGGTCAATGATGTCACTACATCACAGCAAGTTATGTCATGTATGTAAATTTTATAAAATAATGTTCACTAGAAAGACCCGTGAAAATTTCACGGGTTTCCTATTTAAATTTTCTGATGAATCTTAATTCTTAACTAAGTTAATCATTGAATAATAGTCTCATGGCGAGTTCTACAATAAAATATCCGTAGAAATTCCCCTACCTTATCAATAAATATATGAACTTAACAACTTTAACAAAATATTGCAATAACAATCATAAATATGAATGATGGTCGTTATTTTAAGAAGTGGGTACAAATGAAAAGATTTGAAATTAACAACTTTTTCTATTTCACTGAAAAAAACAGCAGTTAAACACTTCTACCTTCTCTTTTTTCATTCATTGTCTCACTGAAATAAGGTAAATGTCTTTTCTCCTCTTTCCACACGATCAAAACGAAATAATCCATTATTAGGAGACGTTAAACTGAAACACTTTCATCTTTCCCTTCTTCCTTTCTAGCCAAAAATCCTCGTCTTAAGAATATTTCTCAGAAAAAATTGCAGATTAGGATCCAGAAACCAATTTTAAAAAAAGGAATCATTCCTGGTGCAAGAAAGCCTGATTATTCCCAAAAATAGCATTAAAAATTTGCGGAAATCTACTGTTTACAACTCATTGGCAATCTTAGTTGGTCTTATTTGTGTCTCGGTTATAGTCCAGCCAACATTACTGGCCTTGATTACTCCAGTGACCAATTTAAATAAAAAGCATCATTCCTGGTGTGAAAAAAAAAAAAAAAAAAAAAAAAAAAAAAAAAGCCTGATTATTAAAAATAAACAGCATTAAAAATTTGAGGTAATCTACCGCAATCTTAGTTGGGTCTCAGGTACATCACGGCCACCCTTACTTGACTAGATTACTGCGCGCTGGCCTCTTCAATTACTGAGCGAAAGTTTACCCATTTTTACTGAATAATTAAAAAAAAATTCTGTTGTAAAAAAGCCTGATTAAAATTTGAGATGTAAAAAAAAATATTTTTGTAACAAGATGTTCTAAAGAAAAATAATTTCATTCATTTGTGTATATAGTGATTTTCCAAGCGTAGCTTAGATGTGGCACAAGGCCGAAATTAGGAGGCACCCAGTGAGGATCAAACTCACTACTCAGTCATAATTGTTTTAGCCAGCACAAGCTTGCTAACCATTACACCGCCTTGAGGTGTCCCATTCATTTGTGTATATATCTTGAAAGTTAAAATTACTTGAAATAAAAGACCCAACTCAGATTGTCAATAAATTTTTAATAGTACTTTTGGAATAATCAGACTTTTTTACACCAGGAATGATACTTTTTTTTTAAATTGGTTTCTCGGTTCTAATCTGCAATTTTACCCATTTCTTTAATAATTTTTAAATAATTCAGCAGACGATGTTATTTTATTTAATTTATGGTAATTGGATTTTTGAAGATTACTTAGTTTCCATCGTTCAATACTGTGCGTCTGGAAAATAACTTCTTGGCATTTTGGCTGTGACCAAAATGTAGTATCTGTCCTTATAAGCTTAATCTGATTCTCTCTCTCAACGTCTATCTTCCCTTCTTTCTTTCTTTCTTTCATTTTCTCACTGAAACAAAGTAATGTCTTTTTATGAGATCAAAACGCAAAATAAATCCATTACTTATGGGGTATTGAAAGGATGAAACGAAGAGAGGGCAGGAGGGACAAGCACAATTATAATAGGATTCCGAGATAGAAAAGCCCATCAAAGGGGTGAGATGGAATAAAGACAATTTTGGAGCTTCTTGACAGTAAACTGTTTAAGTCTTTATTCCTTCTGACCCCTACATAAACTTAATGAGTTTTGGACAGATTTGACACTTCTTGTTTTTATGCCATTTAGGGGTTTCTTGGCAAAATTAATGTTGAATAATCATGTATTTTCAGACTTATTAATTTATGGAAATTTTAATGCAATTTAAAGTACCCTATTTGAATTTTATTTAAAATATTAAGTATGCATTACACTTTTAAATGTCCTATTCAAATTTAAGTTCCATCAAAAGCAAAAAAAGAAATTAAAAGCAAAATTTACAGTTTTTTAAAATAAGATGTGGCTGATTTTTTCAACTGTATGGATATTCCTACAAAAGCAAAAATCGTTACTATGTCTCCCTAAGATATTAGAGAGACATAGTGTGTCAGAGAAGGCATACATTCTTCCTAACTGTAGTTAGAAAAAAAAAACAAAAAAACAATCACAAGAATGGAATTCAGTATTGAATCAGTATTTTATTTTATGAAATTAGAGTTCTTTTAAACTGTATTTTTTTCTGAAAATACTTCTTCCAAGGCTGAAAAGTCTCTACTCAATGGATGGCATTTAGGGTACTAGTGTATTAAACATTTTAAAGACAATTTTCACTCCAGTGGAATAATGACTTACCAAGTCTGAAGTAGTGAAATTCTTTCCTTCAGTTTGAAAGACTCATCCTCCAACTCCTTGTACCTGACCTACTGTTGCTGCTGCTAGAATTCATTTTTTTTAATAAAATTATATTATATTACATATATATATATATATATATATATATATTGTGCATGTTTTATGCATTATTTTTAATAGTAAAAATATGTATTTTCTTTTTTCCAATTTATCATTCTTACAGATTTAGATTTAGCTGTTGTATTTTTGTCTGTATTTAGTCTTTCTGAATTTAACGGGGAGTTGTTTGATTCTGGATGAGATTTGACAATATCTATAGCAGTTTTTGTGTTTATGGTTAAAACAAATTGGATGCCTTCCTTATAAAACACCACCAAATCAGCCACAATGAAATGGAATTGCAGAAAGAATGGCACAGATGGTGAAAATGGAATTGAAGGCATTTTCCCCATTTAAAAGACACAATAGTTACTTACTGAGACTATTACTGAGTTATAGAACTATTCCACATGTTGATAGAATGCAAAGTTCCTCTGCATGGGAAAACAGATTAGATTGTCTATAACAATGCCCTATTCAATAAATGAAAAAATGTGGTACAAAAAAGACAGAGAATCAAATCCTGAAAAAGTTAATTTTATTGCACAAAAGGGACATAATATGGTTATAATAGTGACAAGTGGACAGAATTTATTGGCTTATTCTGATCAAATAAGACCTAAAATTGATGATGAAGGAGTCAAGATGGAAGAAGAGGAGGAAAGCATGAGTGTGTCTGATGGAGAAAGCAAACATTGTAGTAAAGAAACTATAGAGGATAGTTCATATGAATCTGACATGAAGTTGGAAGGTTAGGATTGAAAAAGAAGTATTAGCTATGATATGGAGCATAGATAGAGATTGCCAATTTTTATTAGGTGGGAAGTTTCTATTTAAATCTTAGAGTTTATTGTTAATCCAAGGAAGGAGTGACCTAAAGTTACATCTAGAATTTTAAAATGGGCCATACAACTCATGACCTTTGATTTCAACATCGATATGTGAAAAGAAACATATAAATGCTCTATCAAGACTAAAGTCCAACAGGTGTAATACTCTTAGATCATTTTGTATTTGAAACATAGGATCTGGTATTAAGCAAGATTGCATGTAGAATAAAAAGGAACAAATGGAGTGATTGTTCTAGGGCCTATAACGAGATAAAGCACAGGTTAACTATAGAGAAGGGTATTATATGCAATGGAGATGTTTTAATACCACTAAAGAGATTAAGAAAAAACATAATAAAAACCATGCATGATGTTTATTGTGGAATAACAACAACACAGAGATAATTAAAATTGGAAGCATGATGGCCTGGATATTCATGTGATGTAGAAAAACATGTACAAAAATGCCCAAAATAAAAAACTATGACATAGCGTTTAGTAAAAAATGCCATGTTTTCAATACTTCAGAATATCATAGTTAATGCACTTTCCATTCGCAATGATAATCTTCATGAATATGATATATGGCAAGAAGTGACATGTAGGTCCCTCTCCAAATGCTACTGTTACTGTGTAACCTAGTTCAATCTACCACATGGTTGGGTCATTAACACTAGGCTCTTATGATGAGAAAGGTGGCTAAACACCCATTAAGATTAAAAAACAAAACCTTCTTGTAGAGTCAACATCCATCTAATACAATGGGTTAGATTAGGTTCCATAACTATGCATGCAGCTAATACAGTGATGAAACAGAATTGCTGTATGGAGGGCTTTCTAGAATGAAGTCAAGAGCCAGGATACAGGTTTCCCCCGATGTCTATGACCAAGGTGAGTGTTCACGTTGGAAAACATTGATTGTGGTTCGACTTGGCAAGGAATGGGCACTGCTAGGTCTTCTTGCCCAAGACACACTATACCTGAATTAATATCTCTCTGGCTTCTCATATGCAGAAGGAACTGGTCAAGTGCTCAGCTACTCAGTAACCATACAACCACACCCAATCATGGGAATGATGATGATGATGAAATGCAGGTGGTGAGATACTGGATGTTTTACTCTGACAATTCATGTAGAAACCATTTTTTTATCTTCTTCATATTTCTTCATACTTCCAGTTATGGGTTAAATAGTAGAGCAGAGTGTGCTTTTCAGCCTTGGTTGAAGGACAACTCTGAATTAAAAAAACATATGTAGCCCTGGCAAAGCACATATTTTATGCAGCTGTAGAAAGCATTGTAGAGTTCACAATGACTCTATGATCCTGATAGCAGTTGGTCTTGGTCATATTTTATTAATGTATGACAAAAGTTAAGTGATCAACAGTTAATTCCATTGTTTATTGAGTGGGATCATCATCCAAATCAGTTTGCAAGTCATTCTTTCTCAAATTGCTGAGGTCTTTTGATACATGGTTCATCCTCAAAGTTCAATTCTTCATCTTTAAAAACCATTTACAGTATGTACTACTTCCAATTGAACTGTCACCATAGATTTTATCAATCATCTTCGCTTTTTCTGCTGCTTTGCCCAAATTGAAAAGAAATAATATGCACTGTCATGTACTTATTTTGTCCACTGCTATTTTTTTCTTTTTAACACAAGGTAAATAAACACTGAATGGAGAACACTCAAAACTGATTTTTAAATGTGTGTTCAGTTTCTAGTTTTCAAAAAAAGAGCACTAGGAACTTTGATACACACCTAATAAAATGATCATTTACTAAGAATGATGTGAATAAACATTGAAATAGTAACAAAATTGGCATCATTTTTTAATTTGTTAAGCAAATATTGATTATCCACAAGTATGATTTTCAGTGTTACTCTTATCCAACATTGGTTGATTGGTTGGCATACTCTGGACAAACAACTTAACCACTAGATAATCACTCTTCCAGAGTAGCATAGTCCTTTGTAAAACGTCAAAAATACAAATCCCAAAGAAATGTTTATACAGTTTTGATAAACAAATGGCTTGAGGCCAAAATAGATTTTTTTAATCTCCATTATCTATGGTATTATACTGATGACCAGTGGACATTTTTTCTTTACTCGTTTGACCGATATCTTCTGCATTGTTGGCCTTTGTATTGTTGGGTCAGTGCCAATGTAAGTAAGACTTTCTTTAATGGGGACATAACTCTTGGCATTTTACAGACAATGCATGAATGTCGATATGTACTAAACTAAATTTAGTCTGGCTAGAGGCCATAATAGTGGAACAGGTAGAAAGGATTGCACAAACTAGCAATAACCTATGATACTAGCTTGTTAACCATCACATTTCAGCAGGTACTGAAGACATGAGTGTATACAATTCTTAAATGTATGTATAATAAAAAAATGGAATATCTAAGCATATTTTTTTACTCACCTATTTGATTTGTTTCAGGATACAAAACTATTTGTAAGCATGACAAAGCACAGTGCAGATTAATTACTGACAAAATTTTACTTTCCTTGGAATATAGTCTTTAAACAATTTTATTGAGTCAACCTTTTCTGTATCTGTAGATGTGTATCTGAATTTTTTTTTTTTTTTACCTCACTTGAACTCAGTAATATTATCAGAATTTAGTTAGGTTTATCCCATTAGAAAAAATAGCCAAATATTCTTAAGTGCTTTTGAGTACAAATCTGGTTTTATGGCACATCATCATATAATGATTATTTTGTATCAAAACAGTCTTTTAAAAGTAATCTCATCATTTTTAATTGTAAATTTAATGTTATGATTTCAAATATAAATGCTGTTTGATGGTACATTTACTCTTATATAATGGTCATATAAAGCTAAATATTTTTATTTCTTTTAAATGCATTCTTATAAAATTTATTCACATGTCTAAGGTTTTTATTCTGATTAGGAAAGTAGTTCTATGACACATTAACTGTTATATAATTATTATAATTAAAATAGACATATTAAAGCAAAAAATTTTATATTATTGTAAAGTGGTAATACTAAAAAACAAATAGCAATCAACCAAGGCCAACTGCAGTATGGACCATAGTCATTGTGAACTCTATAATCCTTTTGTTAGCTGCATATAGTAGGTACTTCACCAGGGCTATATGTAGTTTTTCATGAAGTTGTCCTTCATGGGTACAGCAAACTGGACTTCTGAAGAGCCCAGTTTGCTGTACCCATAACTTTGGGGTGATGGATTCATCCCTTTCCCAAGAGTATTTGTGCATAAGTGAATGTAATGAAATTGACTGGAATTCAAACTTGGCTCTCTGATTTTTTTATTCTGAACCATTATCCATTATACTACTTGCACATCCAAATTTTTTTTGTTACTTTATTTGTTTTCCATGGTAAACAAATAAATTAAGAGAAAAAAAGGAAAAATAAAACCAGCTTTTTTGCTCATCAGAGCTCAATCGAGGATGAGAAATAGCACATCAACTAAAACAATAACACTAGAGACAGAATGTTATATAATAAATATATAGACATCATTAATTATACTTAAACCTGACAGCCACCTCTTCTGCTTACAGAGTGATGGCTAAAGGAATTAATATAAATTGACTTCAAAACCTTAAGGTTAAAATCAAAGTGAGTCTCCCTCAGTAACAAGAACATGTCTTGTCTTGATTATAAAACCTGGCACATTGATAATTCTCTAATAAATGTTCAGCTATTGCTGACCCAGATAATGCAAATTGTCTGAATTGCCTTTCCAAATATTGGCTGATATGTGTTGATTAATTCTTACTTACAACCTCTGATCCATTCTACCTATGTGTCACACTAATTTTTAAAATGATAAATCATGCAGTTAAGCCATTGTTTTTTCTTTTGGTTAATTAATTTGCTTTTCATTATTACCAATTTACAGTAACATAATCTTTTTGCTATTTCCTGTTGTTCTAATATGTCTACTTTAATCACAATTATTAAACTCTTTATTCCTTTCTTTTAAAATGTTATATAATGATCATATAGTGTCAAACAAATAATTTCTCAAATTTTAATTTGGTATCTAAAGTTCTGATTGTGAAAACATGGTTTTATGATAACTTGATTCTTATATAGAATTTATGAAATCCACAGTTTATTTTATTTTTTTGTTAATATTAAAGATTTTTTATATATAACCACCCTTAAAAAGCTAGTGAGTTTTTTTTAGTTTTAAGGTAGGGTGAACTGGAAGTGTGTAAAAAACAGTAAAGTATGACTACTTTAACTAATCTGAGTGGTAAGTTTTAAAATGGTTGGTAAAATTATCTCATACATCATTGGCCATACTTTTACCATTTCCATTTTAGAGTTAAGAGAATGGATAACTAATCAAAGTATGTCTGGGTCATTTATAGAAATAGTAAATGCAGAAATGTTTTGTATAATCTTACTTCATTGACAAATACTCAAAAACTTTCATATTAATATTAAGTTATGTATTATAAATCAAAGCATACCTGAATCATTTATAGAAATTGTAATGAAAATTCCAAATGTACTATGCAAGAGATATTATTTAGGTAGTGAATAAACATCAAAGTACTAATTTGATGTTTATTGGCTTAACTGTTTTTGTTCTGGGTAGGTTATTGGAGACCTATATGTGATTACAGGAAACAATATGTAATTTCATCTACTAGTAAATTCATATTTGTCTTATGTTCACTAAAAGTAAATATGTGGAAGAAATATTTAAGTATATTAAAGTCCTGTTGAACACATGTATGAAAGGTAGAGAAAAGTGGGGAAGATAGAAAGTCACAAAATGATCTATGTTTGTGTGTGGACAGAGGAATCAATGTAGTTGACCATAAAGAAATCTAACAGTATACATTTGTCCATAACAAATGGCAATCAGAATTTTTTTTTTACTTTTATTTACATAAGGTAGATCTTAGAAGAAATAGATCTGATTGGTTAAAAATTGTAAGTTAACTTTTGACTAATATTTAAATTTGGCAGATAGTGGAAAACAGTTTAACTGGATTTGGGGTTGGACCAAAGAAAAAAAAAAGGCAACCTTAGTTGGCCTACCAACTGGTTAATACCAGGTAGAACAACATCTGCAGACTAGCTGAGGACTATACATTATAAAGCAGCTTGATTACTTCATGTGTTGCATGACATGACAGCATCTGAGTCTGTATCTGAGCTCGCTATCTCACTGTGAAGTAATGGATCATTAATACAGAGAAGTGAATTCAATCTTAACTGACTGCACTTTGTGGCCTTTTTGCCAAACTAAACTAACCAAAAATAAAAAGAAATTTTCAGTTTTTAAAAATATTCTTGCCACCTTCATTTGTCACTGACAGATACAATTGATGTTATGCTGATCAAACTTAGTAGCCATAGATATTCTTCATACACTGCCCATGAGCTATAGTTATAGCTCCCTTTATGCTAATTACCTATAAGCTAAACCAATCCCATTACATCTCCCTGAATCTTTTGGGTTTCACACCCTGTGTGGATCTATGGCTTCTCCTACATTCTCTCTGGTTTCATGAATATTTCTCCTTATGGGGTACCTTGATCTAGTTCTTTTATTCTCAGTGTCCCATATTTTGTACTCCGAGTCTTCTGAAGAACTTTGATTGTCCATTGATTCCTTTGCCCTGCTTTCATGTTCATCTACATAGTCAATCGAACTAGCTTTGCTTTGTACTTCCTCATAATTTGGGCCAGCTCTTAAATGGTCTGCATGGGCAACAATATTTTTACCATTATTGCATATTAATGCCATGTAGTATCCTTTTTGCATTATGAAATTCACCTTTTCTGGTTTGTTTTCTTTATTTCTTTTGTACCATATGTTTTCATTAATAGAATAAAACATGGTTAATGGAGCTCTGATCTGTCTCCCCCCCCCCATTAATGCAGGTGGGCTCTCTAATCTACCAGTATGTGGTATCTTTCTGTAACTCATCAATAATCCTAGTAGGAAAGTTTCAATCTTTTCTTGCTGAGAAGCAAAGGCTTTCAATCCTATTTCTATTATTTGGACATTTGTTCAGCAATCCAATTTGATTGAGGGAGGTAAGGAGATGTTTTATATGAGAAAATATACAATGGATTGATATTTCTTTTTAACTTTTTCTTTTAAGGCTTGCTTTATAGTTTTTTAATGTCCCACTTTCAGGACTTCCCGTATTCATAGCATTAAGTAAACATCTGCTATTAATATTTATCAAATCAGTTCCTACTAAACCATGACTTTTATACAGTCTATGACCATAATAGTGACAATTTCCAATCTATTTTTTGTTTCAAAAGTGCCTTGAAAAGACGCTAATATTTTTATAATCGTTCCATCAAACTGTCTTAATCTTACTAAGCTTTTCTTTAATTTTGATTTCAATAGTTCCCCAAAATTCTTTAGAATAAGGGTCACTTCACTTCCAGTGTCAACTTGCATTTTTAAGTCTATACCATTTAATTTAATATTCATGAAGGTGTTCTTTTTTTTTCTCCTTTCTATTGAATAAAGATTTGTTTGACTTTTTACATCATCATGTATTTTGACAGTTTTTACATTGGTATCTCGCCATCTACATATGACTTAAAAGTGATTTTTCTTTTTACACTTATTACATATCTGTCCCCATGCTGGACATTTCTCTCTTTTTGATTCATGTTTATAGTTGTAATATCTGCATTTTGTTATTGTTATTTTATTGCACATGTTGGTTTTCATTTGTATTAAATTTTTCAATTAACTCCTCTTGTATGAAGTCAATACACAATTTTAAAGTCATTTGGTTTGTCTGTAACCACTCTAAATCTTTTACTCTATGAGCGGGTGTTGTACAGTCCTTCTACCAATTGGAGTTGAATTAATTCTTACTCTATGATTATTCCTTGTTGTCCTAGTTCATGAAATTCACAATATCTGCTAGTATCTCTTAACCTTCTTAGATATTTCCTTGTAGGCTTCCCAAATTCTTGTTTCAATGCTAAGAATTTGGTTGTTTGACTATGACTAATCTTTTCTTTGATTGAATATTTCTCAATATTATTTCTTTGACTTCTTTAAATGTCAAGTTTTCAATTTCAGCTGAGTAAGTCATTAATGAAATCTGCATAATGGTTTCACATCCTGCAGTGGCCAAAAATAGATCTGTGATTTCTTTCTGTCCTTCAGGTATTTGGTCATCTCATAACTTCTTTATTCTGGCACGTGCCTCAAAACATTTTATCCAAATGTTTACATTTTCAGGTTCTTCTGTGTTCAACAGAGCTCCGTCAGGAGATGTCATTTTGTTATGATGCTCAAACTTAGTAGCCGTAGTTATTCTATATACACTGACTCAAAATTGCCTATGAGCTATAGTTATAGCTCTCTTTATGCTAATTACCTATTAGCTAAACCAATCCCATTATAGTTGAATTAATAGCAGATTTGTACCAAGTGTTTAAAGAAAAAAAGTTTTATTTATATCATTCTACTTTAATAAATAACAATGTAATAAAAAATGATAGCAATATTTACATAATTTTGCATTTACATTGAATAAATCTTGTGCATGAGTAATGTAGTGTTTCTTTTATCAGCTATGCAATTAACTTTATTTTTGCATTTAAGAATGAATGATGCTTTCTAGATCATTAAATTAAAAAATTTACAAAGAAAGCTAACAGAAAACAAAATAAAAAGCATTGTGTTTGCAGCTTGATCTCTCTTTTTATTAACATAACAAAGGAATATCTAATTATCTCAAATAGGGGAGATAAGGTTATGTGATTGATAAATACATAATGTTACATTTTGTTTTATATTATGGAATAGATTTTTCTATGCAACAGACTGCCTTTAATACTGGGGGAATGGAAGGATAGACTTATATTAAATATAAATTAAAAAATGCTTTTAGTGCTGCAGGCAATTTTGTGAATCAAATCAAAAAGTTATAAAATTAATAATTTATACTTTGTCAACTGAAAAACATTCAGAAAGGATGCATGTCTAATGAGAATTGGTATTAAGTGCTATGAAGCTGAGTTTGGTAGGAAAGCAAAAAATAAAATAAAAAGACTTCAAATATTTGAGAACACACTGATAGGCCTGCCTAGTGGCTGATGTAGTTGCCCAATTCTCACTAGCATCAAAGGCTGATGTTCAAGTCTATATAAGAAGCCAGGATTTTGAAGATTGGTAGGTTTCTTTCATTTGGAAGATTGGTGCAACTGAAGCAATATCAGTGTCAGCTGATATTTTGTGAATGGAAAAGAACTTACCTGTTGCAAAAAACAGTTTCAAACATTTATTTTTCTGATGACTATCAACTAAGTGAAGTGGTCCTTAAAAGGACCATGGCAAGTGGCTAGGACCAAAGAAAGTCACCAAATGAAGATAAATTCATTTTTTAGACAAAGATGACAAGATATAGAACAATATACTCTATAAGACAGTGGCCACTACCTGTGAAAAGGGCAGTGAGATGGAGAGAACATCGAAGATCGATGAGAAAGGGAAGACACCTATTAGACTGCTTATCTCCCTGCTCATCTATGCTCCATCTTGGCTTTGCTCACCTATATCAGTAGGTTACAACTCGAGAATAAAATCCTACTACTACAAATTTTTAAATTTATGGGTAATGATCCCGACCAAAGGGTAATTTTTAAGCCACAAGCAATTGAATGGAAGAAGCTGCACCCTAAGAACAAACATGGGGTCTGAAATGCTACACAACATAAACAGTCCTCTCTTGGTTTGGTTTTGTGTCAGACTAAAATAAATTTAATAAATCTCTCTATCTATATCCTTGTAGATAGCACATCAGTTGAACTGCTTTATAGACGTGATACTTACATATTTTGCACCATGCCAGGCATTCATATTGAAGTTCAGCTAAGAAGTCAAGACAAGGGTGGCCAACCTTTTACATTAATACATTAATCTAATATTGACAATGTCAAAAGCATTTCGGATTGAAGGAATCTCATTAGAGTTCGTTTTCAAGAATGAATCTGTTAATGTTAGTCAGTTCCATTTGTAGGTTATTAAGTATCTACATGATTTTTTTGCTTGCTAAATGAAAATGGTTTGATTAATGCAAATATCCTTAGGTGTAGCTGTCTATATCTCTGAGATGAGGTATTATGATTACTTGCATTATTTACATTACTTGGACTGTTATCCTCATCTTCATTGCCATATGCACAATATTCCAGCAGTTGTATGCTTTGGCCTTCTTCAGGTGATTGGAATTTCAAACCAAACCCTTTATTCCATCCACCAGGGTAGATTGTTCTCGTTCCATGTGTCATACTTCTTCCAGATGTCTCAGTTATTTCCCTTTAACTCAACTCTCCAAATTTTGGTTCACCACTGCTGTGGCCTGGTATTGAACTCACAACTCTTTGGGTCTAGTCACTGGATCTAACTAACGTCTTTATCCATGGCCCAGTGTATAATCTATCCTGGTGGATGAAATAGAGGGTTTAGTTCAAAATTCCAATCACCTGAAGACGGCCGAAGCATACAATGGCCAAAATGTTGTGAATATGGCAATGAAGATGAGGATAACAGTCTGAGTAATGTAAATAATGCAAGTAACCCTTAGGCGTTTAATGCACCTAAGGAGAGGGTATTAATAATTGTGGTGGTACAGAATTTTTCTCAATATGCAAAAATGGGAGGTCTTGATGTAACAGAGAGTGGTTGACGCACATGAATGCACACACGCAAATATAACGTTTATTGATTGAAGATAGAAAACACGATCTTCCGTGAAAGTTACAAACTGTGTCAGCGCTATTAATAAGAAAGAATCTAGAACAATGATATATGAAACCTGAGACGGCTGATGGATAAAGAATACATTTCAAATCAGGTTGGCGAGGACTTGTTTATAAACAAATGCAAAAGGGCAGGAGGCGATGTTTAATTTGGGTCATTAAAAAAAAAAAAATAAATGAAAATAATATTTTTGATAAAAACATATTGAAGTAAATTGGACCGGGGAGGTAAGATCAGTGTATGTTTACCGCTAGAGAAATCGGATCTAAACATAAGTTGTATCCGCTGAATTTGGTCATCGAAAAGACAATTGAAATGAACATTGAACTAATTAATTTTATCCACTAAGAGATTTGAAATAGATCTGAACTTAAACTTATGGCGACACTCGTGCTAAGCGCGTGAACAACCTGGCTTATAACCTCGGTTTACTATATAAACGCGAGTTTTGCTGAGTTGGGGAGACTTGGGCGTTAGACGAGAGTGACGTTGAGAGAGAGAGAGACTGTCGTTGCAGTGAGTCGGTCCAGTGGCGAGTCAGAGATAAGGACTTCAAGAAATATCATCGTCGTTGTAGCAGTCGCATTGAAAAGTCGCTGAAACTTAACGTTTATCACTTACGACAACCAACTGAAAAGCTACACTTCCACGTAGGACTGGAATTACGAGTCACATATCCTCCCAAGTTGATTTGGAACGAGTTAATCACACACACATCTCTCTCTGTTGGTATAATTGGTAGAGGAGTGGTCCTCTGTTCTTATGTTAATTGCTTTCCTATCCTTTCTGTAAACTCTTTCTACTGTTGTTGTTTTCTTATATAAAAGACATCAATATTTTACCCATTGTTGTTCGGCTTTTGCAGATATTATTTCCTTGTTTGCTGCATTCTAATTTTCCTGCCACCCACCCTCACAGACGTGCCTACATCCCCAATCGACCGTGAACGTATGGACAACACCCCGCTTACTGGATCTAAAAACTAACACAACGTGAGCAGCAGGCGGAACTTGGCCAGTGACCGGTCGAACAATCTACGGGTACTCAGGGAGCGTGCGGCCAGCTACCCCTGAGTTCGGTTCAGACCGAGTGGGCGCCTCAACCCAAAGAGGAAAACCCGGATATTGAGGGGCTGAAGAGACGAGTGGTAGATTTGGTTGCCCTTGACCAGAATTGACCTTGAGTTACCACGGAAAATAAGTCCAGGAACAGCTTGGAAGAAAAGCAAGCCTTAAGTTATACTCAGGAAGAAAGGAAGTAAACACCAGCAAAACAGACTTTGTTTGTTGCATTTAGTCGGGACCGACTAAGACCAGAAAGAACTCTAGTCTGCAGACGATATTAGTTTAAAAAAAAAAAAAAAGGACATAAAACGGAAACTGTAGTGATATGCAAATTAGTATAATATGCATATGAGCAGGTAGCTCATAAATGGACACCAACGAGAACGGAAGTGGAATAAGAACTTAGTGGATACACGACATAACAATGGCGTCGCCGATAGGATACTCTTTGGTCCTTGAAGACCCAGAGTACGTAGACACGTGGATTCGTTGCTTTACTGCTAATGCTAGATGTAAAAAGTTGAAAGACAACAAAAACAGAGGAGGGGAAAATGAAATCACCGACTTGTTCATGGCTACCGCTGGTTGTGAAGCGATTATGAAGGTTGCTACAATGGTTTACCCTCGAGAACTAGAAGAAATGACTTTCGAAGAAATAAGTCAGGTTATTAAGGGAAACATGAGGCCAAAGAAAAGACTGGTGATTGCAGAAAGGACCAAGTTTATGGCAATGAAGCAGGAAGTGGATGAACCGATAGTAAAATATTTACACCGGTTAAGAAGTGCGAGTAAATACTGTGAATTCGAAAAACTAGGAACAGGCGAGCAGACAACGGAAGAAGAATTAATCCAACTAAGATTAATTGAAGGTATGCATAATTCGGCACATAGATATAAGTTAATGGAACAGTTACAACTTACAAACATGCCTTTGAATATGTGTATAGAATTTATACAACAGCAGGAATTAATACATACCTACAACCAAAATAAAAATAAATCCTACGAAGAAACAATGGCTGAAACATATACGGTACAAACAAAAAGAAAAAATTGTGCGTACTGTGGAAAAAATTCATGAAATGAAAAAGAAAAATGCCTAGCCTTTGGAAAGACGTGTTCAAAGTGTTTAAAAAAAAAATCACTTCAAAGAAGTATGTAAAACGAAAAATGTGGAAAGAGTAGAGGATGAAAATAGACAGATTTTTAATGTAAAAAAGGATAATATACAAAATACTGGATCTAAGAACGGAGATACAAAAATAAAAGTGAAAATCAACGACTGTATTGTCGAAATGCAAATCGACACAGGTAGTGACGTCACGATAGTACCCAGAAATTTGTGGGAAAAAATGGGAAAACCGTTTTTAAAAAAACCAACGTACAACTACGTCAGTTTGATGGCTCGATTATAGCAATTATGGGTTACTTTGAAGGTTCAATAGAATTAAAAGAAAATATGAAATAGTACCCATTATAGTTACAAATTGCCGAAAAACGCATGGACTACTGGGGAATGACGTGTTAAAAAATAAATTCAACGAAGTTGATTAATGAGATAGAAATAGAAAAAACAGGAAAATTAAAAAACTATGAAGCTAGCCTGAAAATAAAAGATGTTTCCCCCCTCCTACTACGAAGCGAGAAAAATACCAGTGCATTTATTACCATTGGTAATAGCTAAATTGCGAAAGCTAATAAAGGAAGACTTATTAGAACCTGCCCTCCAGGAGGAAGTAAATGGGCATCACCCATCGTGGTATTGAAAAAAAAAAAGATGGTGACCTGAGAATTTGTGGAGATTATAAAATAGGGGTGAACCATAAAGTTTGTGCTGACTCGTACCCTATTCCAAATGTGGAAGTAGCTTTACATAAGCTTGCTGGAATGAAAGTATTTTCGAAGATAGACCTAAAATCAGCTTACCACCAAATACCGATAAATGAAAATTTTAAAGAAGTGACGACTATAAACACACCTATAGGCCTGTTAAGGTGGAAAAGAATGCCGTATGGCATAAAAACGGCAAGTGCAATTTTTCAAAAAGCTATTGAAAAAAAGTAATAGGAAATGTTGAAAATACCATCTGTTATCAAGACGATATATATGTTGGAGATTTAAATGAAGATGATTTAAAGAAAAAACTGAAAATATACTGAACCGGCTGAGAGACGCTGGTATGACAATAAATACAAAAAAGTGTGTAACCAACAGTAATGAAATATCATTTTTGGGTTACTCAATATCAAAGGAAGGATCTCTCCAGATAAAGTACTAATAGAGAAAATTCTAAAAGTTGCTACACCAAAAATAAAAAAATTGAGTCCTTCTTAGGTTTGGTAAATTTTTTATAGAAAATATGTACCAAAATATAATGAGTTGACAGAGCCATTTGCTAAGTTAAGAAAAAAAAAAATGTGGAATTCATTTGGTTAGAACACCAACAGAAAGCCTTTGAAAACTTAAAACGGATTCTGGCAAAAAAGCCAATAGTACAAATTTTTGACCCTAAGAAGGACATAACTCTAACTACTGACGCTAGTGAGCAGTCCATATCTGGTATTTTGTCACAAGATGGGCATCCCATAATGTATTTATCAAGGAGATTAACAACAACTGAACACAATTATTCGAATATAGAAAGGGAGGCACTAGCCATAGTGTGGACAACGCATAGAGCAAGACAGTTTTGATGGGGAAAAAATTCTTGTTGAAAAGTGATCATAGACCACTGGAATTTATTTTCAACCCAAGAAAAGAGCTACCGAAAGTTACAACGTCCAGAATATTACGTTGGGCGATTAGACTGATGGCGTTCGACTTTGACATTGAATATGTTAAAGGGAATACGATACCGCACGTTGATGCCTTATCTAGATTGAGGTTTTATAGAGAGGAGGACAAAAACGACGAGGAATTTGAAGACACATTCTTGCACCTTGTAGAAACCGATGTAATATCTGTAGATAAAATGGCTACTGAAACTACAAATGACCCAGTGTTAAATAGAATAATGTCGAGGATAAAACAGAATCGCTGGGGAAATTGTTCAATGGCTGAAAGACCATTCAAAGAAATCAGACATAAAATGACTATAGAAAACGGGATAATATGTAATGGAGACTTGGTAGTTCCCCAGAAACACAGAGGAGACAGGTTATAAAAAGTGTACACGATGACGTACATTGTGGAGTGGCAGCTACGCAAAGAAGATTAAAATTGGAAGCCTGGTGGCCGGGGGTACTCAAGAGACGTAGAAGACTACGTAAAAAGATGCAAAAAAATGCACAGAACTCAGGAATTTTAAGCAAAAAGAAAATACATGTATGGCCCCGAGAAGTAGAACCATGGAGCAGAGTACACATGGACCATGCCTATGTCAATGGGATAGGACTATTATTAATATTAGTAGACGCATATTCAGGTTGGCCTGAAGTGGTGAGAGTACCTGATAAAAAAGTACCACCGTAAAACAAATATTAAGAGTAATATTTTCGAGGAATGGGACACCGAGAACATTGGTGACTGATAACGCACCAGAATTTGTGGATGCTGATTTGCATGAATGGCTAAGAAAAATAGGATGCAGACCTTACAAGACCCCTCCCTACCACCCTCAAAGTAATGGGGCAGCGGAAAGGATGGTCCAGACGGTAAAGAAGGGCATAAAAGCATGCTTGCAACAGAAGGAGGAAATCGATGCTTTCCTACCAAGATTACTATTAAGTTACAGAACAATTCCACATGCAGGCAGGCCGGAAAGTCCATCTGCCTTAATGGGCAGACAATTAAGGTCCCCTTTGACTATGTCATATGCCACAAATCAAAAGATGTGGTACAAAAGAAATAGGAATATGCAACCAGAGTCAGCCGAATTTATTATGCAGAAAGGACATAATACTGCAATATTAAATAAAGAAAATGGGAACAGTGTTCTAGCCCATGCTGACCAAATAAGATCCCAAGGAGAAGAATCTGATGAGGAAATGCCTTCAGAGATGCCCATTATTGATGTATCAGAAGAGTTAATGCAGAATGAAACTGCGCAGGAAGAAGTAGAGAGATGAGTTAGAAGAGGAAGACCAGAGTATGCAAGAGGAACAATTCGATTATAGGGAAAGACGTGATAGATCTAGATCTCCAAGGAAAGGAGAGGGATAAAGGAAGATGTTCAGGAGGGCACAAGAAGAAGTACAAGAAGTACTCATGGCATAAGGCCCCCTCCGTTATAGGGAGATGTAGTGATATGCAAATTAGTATAATATGCATATGAGCAGGTAGCTCATAAATGGACACCAACGAGAACGGAAGTGGAATAAGAACTTAGTGGATACACGACATAACAGAAACAAAACACGGAGCAGCGGACCTTTTGGTTTCCTCTACTCACTCATTGCACTTAGATCTGCCAGTAGTATTGTTGATTTTTGTTCACTCTGTACGCAGTTGAAGCGCCACCGCCGTGTTTAGTTTCCTTGTTTGTCGTTAATCTCTCTTCTCGTGGGAAAGTGGTAGGATGAGTGTAGCAGGATCAGACGCCACAACCGACCTTGGGGACGAGGGGTCCCCTTTTTTAACGATAGGTTTCAGAAGGCTGATAGGTAGTATGAAGCTACCCACTTATAAAGGTAACCCTGCAGACCTGCATGAATGGATTCTCACCATCGAAAAGAAGCAGGTGATTTATAGCTTATCAGATCAGGAGATGGTGCTCTTGGCTTACGACGCCGCAGCGGGGCAGGTGTCTAAGTTTATAGGGGCATGGTACAAAGAAAACCCAGCGGCGACATGGACAGAGCTTAAATCCGCTCTGGTACGGCAGTACACAAGTGAGCGTACAGCTATTGAGGCAGTCAGGAAATTATTCCGGCTGCAGCAACAAGAAGGAGAGATAAATGAAGAATTGGGAGAAAGGATCGCAGGGCTAGCAGCATTAGCCTTTCTGGAGTTGGTGACTCGGAACAGCGGCCCTATTCAGGCCTTGTCAGCCAATGTATATGTAGATGCACTAAGCGACAGGGACTTGAGGGGCGATGTTCTGAAGGGAGGACCGGTCACCCTGGCAGCAGCCATAGAAGCGGATCGGGTCAGCGAGCGACTCTGGGATAGGATAAGAAGCAGTATAGGAAGGAGCCATCGGGGGGCGGCAAGGTAATAATGAAAAAGAAGGATCGGGAGCAGATCCGGATAAGGGAACCGAAGGTGGAGGTAGAAGAGGACTGGGAGGCGGAGGCTGACCCCAATAGGAAGGCCTGGGATTTGCATTATGGGTTTTTCAAGCCCACACCGGGCCGATATGGGCTGGTGTGTTGGGCTTGCAAATACAGTGGGCATCGGGCCCGCGACTGTCCGACAAACTATGGAGGCGACCCGAGATCTCTGGGGCCGAACTGTACGACTTGTGGCGAGTTTGGGCATAAAGCTCAATGGTGTACGATGGAAGGGGACCGCAAACTAGGGATAAAGCGAGTCAATACGCTGGTGTCTCCTCCCAAAAAAGAAAGGGGTCCGGGAAACGCCAATGGGTCACCTGTGAAAAAGTTAGAGGCAGGATGGCCTCTGAGATGCTGGACGTGTGGCATGGTCGGACACTTTTCGGCAAGTTGTAATGAGCGAAGGTGTTGGCGCTGTGGAGGAGCGGGTCACCTGAGACGAACCTGTCCTCGCAGGAGAAAGATGGACCACACCGAACGAAACAACCCTAACTCGAATAGAGGGGAGGAATGGGTTGCTAGTCCGAGAAAAGAGAGTCATCCGAGCTCTACCCCACCCAGGAGGGCCCCTAGACAGAAATGGAAGCCACTAGAAAAAGTTGAACTCCTGTCACCGACTCCCATGTCTCGGTTGACGAGAAGACAAGGAAAAAGTGGAGAACATACGGGAAGGAGAAAGGCACAGGTATACCTTTTGCTGAAGGAAGGGCCAGATTTCACCTGTGATGTGTTGTTGGGAAAGGCCCTTGTAGATACGGGACCTTCAGTGTTGCTGGTTAGATCCAGGGTTTTCAGGCAGTTGGGACTGAAGACAAAGCTTAGTCCTGTCGATCTACTAATAAGTCAGGCTGATAGTAGCAGGATGAGAATAGAGGGGATGACGTGGCTACCTTTCCTGTTGGCAAGAATCAGAGGTAAGCTTAAGGGTTATGTGGCACCAGATTTGTGTGGTGAACTAATTTTGGGGGCGACTGGCTTAAGCAGAATAAGGCACAGATCAGTTTTGACCCCGCCACCCTAACAGTAGATGGAGTAGAGATACCGTTGGGAGAGGATAATTATGAACAATTGTCAGTGGTGGCCCAAACAGATATAAAGCTCCCCCTAGGACCACTGTACTTGGGAAAGGCCAAATTGTAACAGAGAGAGTTCTGAACAACGACCTGTATCAAGTGGTCCCTACTGGTAGCGAAGGAGAGATAACCGTATGCGATTCGCTAGTGAAGGGGTTAAGGACTGTTCCCTTGCTGTTAACCAATACTGCCAATAAAACTATTAAAATAAAGCAGGGAGCTGGCACAGGCGTGCCCAGTGAGAGAAGTCGAACAGATGAGAGTATGGAATAAGAATAGGCCTGGAGAGAAGATAGGTAGCGAGGAAATAAAGGAAAAGGATATAATAGCCCCCGAACATTATAGGAGAAAATTGAGCGGGTTGCTGAACAGTAATCGAGAAGTAATGGCCATTACTGACAAAGAATTGGGACAGACAGAGACAGTATAAATGAAGAAAGACACGGGTAACCACCCACCTATTAAGTTGAAGCCGTATAGAACCCCAATCCACAAAAGAAAATTAGTAGAGGACGCAGTAAGCGAAATGATGGAATCAGGGATAATCGAGAGGTCCAAATCTCCCTGGAGTTTTCCCATAGTCACTGTGGAAAAGAAAGATGGAGGGCATAGGTTTTGCGTGGACTTTCGTCAATTAAACGCCATTACGGAACCGCTGGCAGTGCCCCTTCCCTTGATTGATAATATTCTAGCTCTTTTGGGGAAGTCGAAATGTTTTTCCACCTTAGATTTGAGATCGGGGTATTGGCAAGTGGCCCTTGGCCGAAAGGATCAGAAAAAGACCGCCTTTACCTGTCACATGGGTCTCTTCAATTTCAGAGTTATGCCGTTTGGATTGGCGAACGCCCCGGGCGTATTTAGTCAGTTGATGTCCATCGTGCTAAATGGCACGGAGGCCTTTCCCATGGCATATCTGGATGACATTATGGTGTTTTCGAAGTCCCCGGAGGAACATTTTGAACATCTGCGGGAGGTGTTCAACAGGTTACAAGAACATGTACTAAAGCTGAAATTATCAAAGTGCCAATTTATGAAAGAAGAGACGAAATACTTAGGGTTCATCATAAATAAAGAAGGGATAAAGACGGATCTAGGCAAAGTAGCGGTTATAAGGGCCATGCCTGCACCTAAAACCGTAAGAGAGATCAGGGGATTTATTGGAGCCATCGGATATTATCGGAGGTTCATACCAGCCTTTAGTCGACTGGCAGGCCATCTAATAGCGTTAACTAAGAAGCATGCTAGGTTTAAGTCACCGAGGATTGTCGGCGTGCGTTCGAGGCTCTAAAGGGCCAGCTGACAGCTATACCCCTGTTGGCCTACCCAGACCTGAGTAAACCTATGGTGCTGTACACAGACGCTAGTGATAAGTGCATCGGGGCGGTTCTTACACAACCATGTCCCGATAAGGATGGCCCAGTACCAGGTTTGCCTGAGGAAGTGCCGATTTACTTTCTGTCTCATCGACTCTCCGATACTCAGCAAAGATGGCCAGTAATAGAGAAAGAGGCGTTTTCTATCCTGTATGCTGTGCAAAAGTTGAACTATTATTTGAGTGGGGCAGTGTTTACCATTAAAACAGACCACAAAGCCCTCAAATATTTATTAGAGGCGGAGTGGACGAATAAGAAGATACAGCAATGGGCGTTGAAACTAAGTGGATATAACTGCAAGATAGAATACTTGGCAGGGAAGGATAATACCTGTGCTGACCTATTATCAAGGATTCCGAAGCAACAAGAGTCGGAATCTGTCAAGTTAGAGCCGGGTGTGCTTGATAAGGCATTCCAAATTAATGTGATCAACTCACAGACACCGAGGGAAGGACTTGGTTGGGAGAATCAGGAAACGAGGGAGACGGAGATTATTTCCGATCCCCACTGGAGAGACATTATTAGGCAAAACCAAGAGGATAGAGAGATAGCAGCTATCAGATCCAAGGTAGAGGCAGGGCGTACCTCCAAATATATGGTGCATGATGGAGTGTTGCATTACCTTGCAGGTAGTAAGTCCAAAAATAGTGATACCTGAGAAGTTGAGAGCCGAAGTTCTGGACCAGTGTCATAGCAAGTTGGGGCACATGGGAATTGATAAGACATATGGATTAATAATGAGGAATTATTATTGGCCTAGGTTATTTAAAGATGTTGTGGACCATGTAGAAAAATGCGTAACATGCCAAGTACAGAGTCGAAGCAGTAGGGAGGACCCCTTATTAGAAACGGATGTCCCGAATTACCCATTTCAGAAAGTAAGCATGGACATTTCCGGGTCCTATGGAGAAACTCCTAGAGGTAATCTTTACATAGTGAGTTTTGTGGACTGGCTAACGAATTGGCCTGAGGCATTTACCATACCGGATAAGACGGCACTGATGATGCTGGTTCTGGTAGCTTATACCTGGGAACACAGTGAGAATACTATATTTAAGAAGACGAGCGAAGTGGTTATAACTAGATCAAAGTGGTTGATAACGTTGGTAATAGACCTACGACCGTGTGAGCAGTTGCTGGGACAGTTGAGGGTCGAAGTGGACAAACTAGATACAGCCAGGACACAAGTTACGAGAGAATACTTGCAGACGCCGGTATACCATCGTATATTATACCCCGTAACTCAAGAGTCATTAATAATTGAGAGACAATGGAAGGACATAAATTACTATTTGAAAGGAATAAAGTTGTTACGGACCAGGCAGAAGAGGGCAGTACTACCTATAATGGGAAAGGCATTGAGCGTGTTGTTTGGTACAGTCTCCGAAGGCGAAGTGAAGGTAATTAAGAGGAAACTAAAAGTGGTAGAGCAGGAGCAACAAGCCATGGCTCAGTTGGTTAGAGAAAGTGTATCCATACTAAACGTCACTAGGCTGGAATTAGTTAAAAATAAAGGAAGAATTAATTGGTTAATTTCGCACCTACAAGCGCTTAGAGTAGAAGTGTTAAATGTAACTACGTCTATAACCACAGGGTTACAGAAGTTAGAAGGGTTCTTGCAAAGATATTTTCAATTATTGGCTATAATGAGTAAGGTACGCCAGACAAGTCATTCCTTAACGGTATTGTTGGAGCATGTGAGAGCACAATTAAACATGCTGTCGCTGGGACACTTGTCTCCGAGTATAATAACTCCGGAACGATTGAGGGAAGTACTGCTAGAGATACAAGCCAAGCTACCCCAGCACCTTCGATTACCGGTCGATTATATATTATAGCGCCTTGGGATGGTGTACTACCTTGCTGGAGGATGATAAATTACTAGTATTTGTGTCAGTGCCATTGCTGGACAGAGGTAGTACCTTTGAAATTTACCAGGTGATGAATCTCCCTCTTCCCAATCCAAAGCTAGAGCCGAAAATAAGAGCAGTAGCTAGGTACAAAGTGGAGACGGAATTTGTCGCCTGGCTTCGTCCTGGCTAGATTAACTAGCCAGGACGAAGTTTATGCTCTTAGCAAGATGCAAGAATGACGCCCTAAATACCTGTGGGTCTGTGAGTCCAATCTATGTGACAGGTAGCCACGATCTGTGCGTACTAGATTTGTTTAAGAAAAATAAGAAGGGAATTAGGGATCATTGTCAGGTAGAGGTATTAGCCGGGGTGATGTTGCCGAAGGCCATCAGTGTCTCCGACGGGGTTTGGGCGGTTGGCCACACAAGAAGGGATTGAATTATCTAAGGTGTGTGCGGGGAAGCCCACTACTACAATAAGGGTTACCCCCACACACTGTTTTTTGTAGAGCTACCCCTCGGCTGTGGAGCTCATGGTCCATCTATCTCCTTACCCCACTACTACTGGGCAGAGGAGACATTTGAAGAGAATGAGGCCTTATTAGGGCTAGTAGGAACGAATGCCAGTGAATGGGCGGAATTGTGGGAGCCCATTATTGGGGGGATTCCTAAGATGTCCCTAGAAAAGATGCCAGCGTTGTTAAAGCCAATCGATAAGATTGATCTTGGACGATTGAAGTCACAGTTAGATAAGATAGATATACCGAGTCCTATCTGGAGAGAGAACTTGGTTGATATAATAACATGGCCGACCGTTGGGGCAATTATATTACTAATGGCCGTAGAAAAAAACTGGCAGGGCAGTGCAGAAGTGAGGAAGAAAGAACCTGAACCAACAAAAGATTCGACAAAGCCTGTTGTGAAGGCGCGACAAAATCGGAGGGACAGATTTACGAAATAAATCGAATTTTTTTTTTATTCCTTTTTTTTTTTTTTTTTTTTGTAATGAGACTAAAATAATTGGTAAGGAGTGTTGAGAACTCCAATAATTAAAAAAAAAAAAAAAAGAACGCTCAAACGAATGAACTAGAGGAAAAGGTTCCATGACAAGAGGTTGCCTTTTACTTAAAAGGGGCCTGATGAACCCTACGGAGAACCGAAAACTGTACCTTTACATGCTGAAAATAATTCTTCTTTTTTTTTTTTTTTTTTTTTTTTGTTTGGAGTTCGGGTTGGGAGGAGCGACTTGGAGCATGTCCCAGGTGGCTCGTCGTAAGAACATGTTGGGATAGAGTTTCTCGCACCAGACGATATGAAACTCATGTGTCATTTACTAGTAAATAAAAGATGGGTAGGGGAGGGATGTAACAGAGAGTGGTTGACGCACATGAATGCACACACGCAAATATAACGTTTATTGATGGAAGATGGAAAACACGATCTTCCGTGAAAGTTACAAACTGTGTCAGCGTTATTAATAGGAAAGAATCTAGAACAATGATATATGAAACCTGAGACGGCTGATGGATAAAGAATAAACTTCAAATCAGGTTGGCGAGGACTTGTTTATAAACAAATGCAAAAGGGCAGGAGGCGATGTTTAATTTGGGTCATTAAAAAAAAAATAAATGAAAATAATATTTTTGATAAAAACATATTGAAGTAAATTGGACCGGGGAGGTAAGATCAGTGTATGTTTACCGCTAGAGAAATCGGATCTAAACATAAGTTGTATTCGCTGAATTTGGTCATCGAAAAGACAATTGAAATGAACATTGAACTAATTAATTTTATCCACTAAGAGATTTGAAATAGATCTGAACTTAAACTTATGGCGATACTCGTGTTAAGCGCGTGAACAACCTGGCTTATAACCTCGGTTTACTATATAAACGCGAGTTTTGCTGAGTTGGGGAGACTTGGGCCTTAGACGAGAGTGACGTTAAGAGAGAGAGAGACTGTCCAGTTGCGAGTCAGAGATAAGGACTTCAAGAAATATCATCGTCGTTGTAGCAGTCGCATTGAAAAGTCGCTGAAACTTAACGTTTGTCACTTACGACAACTAACTGAAAAGCTACACTTCCACGTAGGGCTGGAATTACGAGTCACATATCCTCCCAAGTTGATTTGGAACGAGTTAATCACACACACACACACCTCTCTCTGTTGGTAGTGATTTTCCAAGCATAGCTTAGATGTGGCACAAGGCAGTGAGGATCGAACTTACGACTTAGTTGCAATTTTTCTAGCGAGAGAAGCTTGCTAACCATTACACCGCCTCGAGGTGCCTATCTCTCTGTTGGTATAATTGGTAGAGGAGTGGTCCTCTGTTCTTATGTTAATTGCTTTCCTATCCTTTCTGTAAACTCTTTCTACGGTTGTTTTCTTATATAAAAGTCATCAATATTTTACACATTGTTGTTCGGCTTCTGCAGATATTATTTTCTTGTTTGCCGCATTCTAATTTTCCTGCCGCCCACCCTCACAGCCGTGCCTACATCACCAATCGACCGTGAACGTATGGACACCTCGCTTACTGGATCTAAAAACTAACACAACGTGGGCAGCAGGCGGAACTTGGCCGGGTGACCGGTCGAACAATCTACGGGTACTCAGGGAGCATGCGGCCAGCTACCCCTGAGTTTGGTTCAGACCGAGTGGGCGCCTCAACCCAAAGAGGAAAACGCCGGATATTGAGGGGCTGAAGGGACGAGTGGTAGATTAATAAAAAGAAAAATCATTTAAAGGGTCAAAAAGTACAAAATTAATAAAACAGTATGTACACCTAAGTGTATTTAGTCTTCTTATAGTTGATTGGATTCATGTTTACCATTTTGGAGCTTTTTTCTTTCTTGCTCATTTTCTTTTAAATTCTGATGGGGAAACTGAATAAAATAAATAAACAAAGCATAACTCCATAGTGCCAATTGTAAACTGAATGGCAAAAATTACTGGCATGTAATACACCACTTTTGGCACATGCTGATTTTCAAGGTTCATTCTAAACACCCCAACCTGGCCTGGTTTGGATCATTAATAATTTTCCTTCCTTCAAGTACCAGGTTAAATTAACTTTAGTAAATCTCTCTCTGCTCCTCCTCCCTTGTGATCTCATCAGGTCTGCTTAGTGACAAAGATAATTGATTATTTCCCTCCAGCATCAGAGAGGTGGGGGGGGATTAGTGTTTGAATCCAGCTGAAAAGTAAAGAGCTGACAAATGCTGACAAATCTTCTCAACTTGCAATTTTGGTGCAACACACTCTATATACTCTCTCCCGAATATTTGACCTTGTGCCAAACTAAGTTAATTTATTTTGGTGACTATAGCAAAATTTATAGATTTAAAGAGCTAATGTACTAAGATATATATTTGTGGTAACTTGTCAAGATAAATTTTCTTTATTTTTTGTTAGTACAAGATGGTGGTGGAGAAGAGAGATAGCCTGGGCAGAACAAGTCTTATAACTTGAAATAATAACATCTGATTTTCTTAAAAAGTCATGATTAATTTCCTCCACATAAAGACATTTTATAAAGAAGATATTGAACAGTTTTCAACTTCACTAAAATGTGATGTTTAAAAAGAAAATGTTTTGTCTACTTTAGGTTAGAGGAGATGAAACACGAGAACAAAATTCCAGTGTTTGCACTCCACCAAGCAAGAGTAACTAAACTTGAACTCTCGGATTCAGAACAATGAATCGGTACACACACACTGTACCGATACTAAGTAGTGTAAAGTGGGATGATCCCAGTCCCAGTGCTATGTTTATCTACTTAAAGCTTACCTTAGTTTTTCACAAAATAACGAAGCACACAGTGAAAACTGAATTCATTACATTGGTGAAATGGTTTGTAAAATAAAACATCTTTTCTTTTTTAACTGCCACACTAAGGTAGATAACCTCAGAGCAAGGGCCATCATTGTTATTGAAACTTTGATTTGAAGATTGGATTATCAATTTTTTTTTCCTTTTGTAATCATTAGAGAATAAAAGAAATAATTAAAACACGTTGATAACTAATTTTTATTAGGAAATGAATATGTTAGCAAGAATGAAAGAATGTGGTAGAGAATGAAAATAAACAAAAATAAAGAAGAGAGCGAATTAACTATGGAAGCCCAATTTAACAACTGACACGCAATTGAAGAAAATTCAATATTTAATAAATCCGGCCACTTTTAAGTATGAAATAGGCGCCATTAATACAAAAAAAGAATTATAGTATGTTTTAAGTGCAATTTGCGAGATCTTTTCAAAGCGAAAGAAACTCTGTCTAATAAATAAATAAAAAATAATATAGAGAATAAAAGCAAGAGAAAGAGAGGAACAGAGAGTACTGGGCGAGGAAGAAAAGAAAGCAAAATTCAACTACGGATGCTCATACATTGCAAAAAAAGTAACTGCATAATTGTATTTATTTACTTCACTACTGATAAAAATATTTGTAATAAAAATGGCAATTGTTTTAATAATAATTATAACGGTTTTAATAATCAGTTACACAAACAATAAAAAACTAATTATTTGTAGTTATTTTCTTTTGGAAATGAATAAATACGAAACTAAAATCAAGAACTTTTTTTTGCTTTTCTTGTTGCCCCCACCAATACCTACTAGTTGTTGTTGGTAATCTTTTTACATAAAAAGATGTCTTTGCAGTTACATTGGTCCATTATTTGCTCCAATTGTTAAAATTTTTAGAATTGATACACGTAAATACGTTAATTATATCTTAAAAAGAAAAAAAAATCCAGTATTCTCTCTTCTTTATTTCGACGTCCCAGGATTTGATTTTCCTGATAAAAATATTCATTTTTGTGTGTATCTTTTTACTAGAATTGGACACTCACACACAGAAACAACAAATTGGAGTCTTAATTTTTTTTTAAGGAAGAAGAAATATTGCCTGGATTTATTTAAATTTCGACTTAGTTTGAGATTATTACAATTGTATTTAAATTGTCTTGGTTACGTTGTTAAAAAATCTGACTAGTTGTAAAAATCCGTTTCAATTGGCACTTGCATTTTTTTTAAGCCCTTATTTTATTTTCCTATTTTGTCAATACAATCTCATTTTCTTGAAAAAGAAATTGTCTTTAACACAAAAGAAGGTAAGTAAAATTCATCTTTTCATTGTTTTATTTACTATTAATTTTTTAAAAAATCTTATTTTTCTCTGGGCAAAAATTACAATTGTTTAAAAAAAAAAAAAAAAAAAGTAATACTGAACAATAACATTAATTTTATTTAAAAAATTTCAATATTTTATAAACAAAATGTTTATTTTTATTTAACCTCTTATTTCGACCAGAAAATGTAAAATTAATTTAAAACCATGTCAATTTTCAATGACTTATTGTTTTGTAAGTAAAAAAAAAAAAAGAAAAAAAAGCTAAATGACAAACCGTGCTTGCATTGTCATTGAGGCAATATTTTGACATGACTAATTTTGTATATTTAGTAAGTTATTTATTTACTATTGCCATTATTAAATATTTATTTAAACTAAAGAATTTCATGGTAACCAATTGAATTTTTCATCTTTACTGAACTTTCAACTGAATATAATATACATCTTTGACATTAGCCATAAAATATCTTAATATCGCACCTTAAGATTTTTTTTAATTATATTTTTACTAGTATTGATTGAAGAAATAGACTGGCATGTTCAACTTGTTAAAGAAGTTGATTCTACAACATTATGAATAAATTAGACAAATCATAATTAATTAAAAAACAAAAAAAAAAGCAGTTCTTTTAAAAAAATAAACTAAAAAGCCAATCTCTTTTGTTAGGATTTGCTTTGTAGTTGTTACGTTCGGTTGTACATACATATCAGGTTGAATTTTTTTTTGTCTACACAGTAAAAACAAAACTCAAGCCATTTGTATCCGACAAGACCACCGTATTTAGAAAAAAAAAGAGACTAGAAAACTTCGATTTTTTTTTTATTCTAATTGGATAATTGTAAAAAAAAAAAAGTGTAAATTAAAAAAAAAAATGGCAAAAATCAGGAATTTTAAAGAATTACAATTTTCTAACAACGATTTCGATACCCGTCTGAGAAAAATTTAAAAAAAAAAACGTTACCAGTGCTATAATTATTATTGAAACTACCGTCCACATTTTATTTAATGAGATTAATTAAAAAAAGAAAATTGACAAATTGATGCTCTATTTATTTGGTAGATTGATTTTTAGAGGCGTCTTTGCTTTAAATCAATGTTTTTATAAGCCTAGTTGATTAATTTTTAATGTTTTAGCATTTTTAAACTAAAACGGTTTTGGTCAACTAAGTGCATTCAGTGACTAAAAATTAATATTTTTTTAATGGAACTTCTTTTTTCTTGGTAATCTCCCCATAATGTTTGTCATTCATTGTGAATAAAGAAAAAGCCTAACAAAAAGAAAAATTCTAATTCGGATGTAGAGACTAATTCTCAATTGTGCGTGTGTTTTTTGGTTTTTTTTTCTCGTTGAAAAAAGCTTAAGGATGCTAAAAAAATGAAATGAGTATTGCGCAAGTCTTCTGGGTCGGGAGGGATTGATTTTTGCCTTGAAAATCAGCACATGCATTTTTTTGGTGGTTCGAACACCCACTGCTAGTAGGAAATCAATTCTTACTTTAAAAAAAAAAAAAGCAGAAAGAAAACTCAAACGTGCGAGCAAGATTAGGTTTTCCATCTTAAAAAAAAAAATATTTCTTTAGGGTGGCAAAACTTTAAGTCATGTAATTTTTTTTTTTTTTTTTTTTTTTTTAGTTATCAAAGAATCCAAATTGATCTTAATTTTTATTGGATCAAGAGCACCTGCTATTTGTTAATAATAGCATCAACGTGTAATATCTTTTTTGTCTCTTAAATTTGGTTTGACACGCCTTTTTTCCTCGAGTTTCAGCATAAAAAATCACTTTCCATAAATCTTGGAAAAAAAATTTCAATTGTTATAGTAAAAAGTTGGTAAATAATTATTTTTTAGTTTTTTGAAATAATTTACTTTAACAACTTAATTAAAATTTGTTTTTCTTTCAAAGTATACTCTTCATTCCAAAATGTCAAAAATACATTTTTAAAAATATCTTTTTGCTTTAAAACTAAAGCAGACCTTCACGAATGAATGACCACTGGAAGCATTGACCTATTATTTTTCATTTCATATTTTGTTTCCTTTGTCCTTGCTCTCTCAACAGCTGTTTCTAGTTTTATTATTGAACCCCTTTTAGTTTTCGGTGATACAGTCAGGTCTTAAGCTTCTTTTGCCGTAACTTTAAGGGTTTCAAAATTATATTTTTCATGCTACATTTTTTATTTTGAATAAGACTTCTTGCAAAAACTTTCAAATTCTCGATTTATTGGTTATATAATGAATGAAGCTCTACTTATATTTTTGCACAATTGTTAAGCATTTTTTTTTCCATTTTTCTTATCAGAATGACAGTGAGAAATGCATTCAAATTTAAGATTTAAAAATTGGGGGCATTGAGCTGCACAAATATTTAATTTACTTATCTGGTTAAATACTTTCGCCTTTTAATTTAAAAAGCTTTCGGTACCTAGACGAAATCAAATGTTTTTGTTTTTTATGTATGAATAATTTACAGTACACATAAGTGTAAGACCTTTGTTTTTCTTTTTTGTTTTTTTTGTTTTTTTTTCTTAAACTGAATAGTAGACACCTGGCTTAGTATGGTCAGTGTGTAAAAGCTATAAATGAGAGAGGGGAATGAGAATAAGATCGTGATACGCCAGTCCTCTAAGAAGTCTTGCATTCAAAATTCAGTTCATTTGCGCCAGTAGGAAATAACTTAATTATCTCAACCAAGAAGTTAGCCGTTTTAAATGTCTTTAAAGAAAGACTCTTGAGTCATTGAGTCTTCTTGTCTTATTCTTTTTAGGCTATCGTCCGGATCACAATCCAACCGGTATTTTGAACAGTGTACAGTACACTGTAAAGGTTTATCCCTTGTTTCCTGTTTAGGATTGGGTTTCCTGTTCCTTAATGTCTACTTCTGGTCTATATTCTTAACGCTTATCCTTTCTTATGCTAATAACTCCACGCAGTAACCCTCTACCTTTTTAGTGGCTCTTGCCTTGTATTGGGTGAACATTAGTTTAAAAAAAAAAGAAAGTGTGCGAACGAACTCTGAGTAAAAAAAGCTTAAGTTAATGAACAGTGCATTGTCAATATTGCACACTCCTGGAAGATGTCGAAAGTTAGAATTTTTTTTTTTTTTTTTTTGTATGACTTTTTTGCAAAATTAAGGTGGTGGTAGGTAGGAATTCAATTTCTATTTATTTTTTCTTCTCTTTGAGTTTGACCAGTACCAAAATTTGGTTAATTATTAATTGCAAGTTAATGATAGGAATAAGTTACTGTTAGTTCAGAAATGTATAGTATTGGTAAAAATTATTAGGTCTTTACTCTTTATATTAGAAAATTGTTAGGGCTAAACTGCAAAGACAAGTGTGTGTGTGTGTGTGATTAAAGAAACATGTTTCCGTGTGTTAGACATGATTGAAACTAGATTTTATGGGAAGTGTAAAGAAAAAATTTTCTGAAAAATGGTGCCCAAATTTAGGTTAAAAAAAAAAAAAAAAAATTACACTTGCTTGAATGCTCAGTAATTTCTCAAAGCTATATGTGTTGGGGTGAGATAATATGAAGTTGTTAGTTATTGAATCCAAAAGGGAGTACTGGGAAGTAAACAAATGCAAGCGGTAGAGAAATTGAGTCTTAAAAATAAGGAGCAGTAAAAAAAATAATTTTGCAAATTGCCTCCCCCACACACGAGAGAGTATGAGTATGTGTGCACACACATGGCCGAATGGTTAGAATGCTTTCTGACCATGAGACCTGGGTTTGAATCTCTCGTTTGATTTGTCAGGAAGGTGATTTTTTCGTGTTGTAGGTCTGGTTGGGGCAATCACAGCATGTGGCACCTTTGGAAAGTGTCTGAAAACCATACCATAGGTTGACCCAAGCCTTTGTGAGTGAAATTAGGTAGATGGAACACTTAGACATCGATTGCTGTGCTAGCACAGTCACAAGTCATCATGACCGTGAGTTTAAGTATGCTAGCCTTGTTCAGGTTGTTGATCACGTTAGATAACATGCTCTCTTCCAGAAACTATCACTAAGGTCGGGTTCAGCATAGTTGCAGTATAAACCTCAAGTGGGCTCTGTGGATGTTGAACAAACACACGTGCTTGAGCAAGCATCTGCAATAAGGATTAGCTAGCTGCCCTAGTAGACGGGTATCCTTAAATATGAATAGCCAACTAATATATATATATATATGTGTGTGTGTGTGTGTAAATAGGTACATTTTCATTTTGTTATCTAGATAATTTTCTGTCTTTTTACTAACCTAATTGCTGTCTTTCAGCTAAATAATCGGTTCCATCTTAAAAGAATGAAAATGGCTTTAAGATAAAAAGTGTATGTAACACACATACACTTTACAGGATCCATCTTTTGACAAAAAGTCTATATAAATGTCCACAAATCCTTCGTTTTTGAGTTATTAACTTTAAAGTTTATGGTAGATGCTGTTAAATGTAGACAAGATACATTTCAAAAATACTTTTACAAACTTTGGGGTGCAGATTCCCGACACCATAAGGTAAAGGCCGTTGTTGTATCTCAACACAGTAACTCGTAACAAATGTTCAGGTTGTCCTCTGCTTGCTTCTACACACACATGCACTCCTCGGATCATTGACTGGCTGAATCTTTCAAATACGCCCACATGGTGTTGAGTGGTTTTGCAGGCCACCATGAGACATTGATGAAGCGTCTTTGCATTATTAAGGTCTGCTGCCCTAAATGAACTGTTTTAGGTGGCCCCCACAGATAAAAATACAAATGATCGAGGTTGGAGGGGGAACGTGCAGGCCATGGATCCAGTCTTCCCTCTACCTATTCATCTTTCATGGTAGATGTCAGCCAGTGCATTGCAAACAATGTGGCTAAAATGTGCTGGAGCCCCATCATGCAGGGATACATCCTTTAGTAGGTCTGGTAGTGTATGTGAAATAGTCCTGTAGATGTCTCCTGTAAGATGTACTGGGAGAACATATGGACCTACCAGGCAGTTGTCTACAATTCCAGCCCACACATTAAACATAAACTGATGCTGGTGTCTAGCCTATATTGTATCACAGGGATTCCAATGCACCCACAAATGTTGGTTGTATAAATTTGTTATTCTATTTCTTCAAAATTTTGCCTCATCCATAAACAAAACTGAAGAAACAAACATTGGATTGGCAGTTATACAATAAATCATTGGCAAAAATTCTCCTGTGGTTAGTAATAAAACCCTGCACACATTGCAAATGATATAGATATGGAAGCTGCTTTTAAAGTACCTTCCATGCATTACTGTGAGATGTATGACATTCTAAGGCCACTTGATATCTGCTGATACTGGATTGTTTCCTTGACAGCCTGTAGAATAAGTTCTTTGTGATCAGGTGTACAACTGGATCTCTGTTTTCCTCTATCCATAGTTTGTGGTGCCATGGATCATGTCTCAGCAACACAGTTTGGATGATTCAGCTGCCTTCAGTCTGGAAACTCAATCTAATACAGCCATCCAGCCTAACATCCATTACTATCCATGCGGCTGTATGTAAAAAATCATATCTGCCTGCTTATGATATGGATATACTACTATTGTTAAACAGAACACTTCCCAGTTAACTCACTATTACACACATTAAACATTGAAGACAGACTAGCCACAAATGTACACTAAGGACAAATGTCACCTAGTCTACATGGCAGCACAGTGCCATCTACCATAAACTTAATAACTCAAAAACAGTATTTGTGGAGATGTTTATATGGACTTTCCTGTTTTTGTGTGAGGAATCTGTCCCCAAAGTTTGTAAAAGTATTTTTGATACACCCTGTGTATCAAAACCCCTTACTAATAGCATGACTCGGTTTCATGAACAACACTTTCTTAAAGTTCTGGGTATAGACTGTTACATAATTTAAATTTTAATAATATAACTGGTTATTGCAATGTTGGCGTAGTTATATATTGGGGAATGGTTTTTTAATTTAAAAAAATTGGCATTTAAAAATATATATGAGAGAGAATTAATGTGAGTAAAAGTTTGTCTCTTAGCTGATTGATGTTACCTTTAGCATCTGACTCCATCCACTCTTCAGAGGATAACAGCAATTTACTGCTTATATTTTTTGTTTTTCTTTCCCTTTATGTATGTAAAAAAAAAAAGAAAAAAGCAAACCATAATTTACATCTGGATCAACATATTTAAGCAGATTTTTATGCCTGCATGTATTCATTGATTCATTTCTCTTGTTTAATTGAGGGTTATTTTAGTATTTTAAGATAACTAATTTTTCAACAAGACATAAATTATATTTCCTTTTCCATTGTAAGATTTGACACTTGCCACAATATCCCACATAATAGGTGTATTACCACCATTCTTTAATTGCCAAGAATATTTAGAGAGCAGTGTTGTTTTTGTATTTCATATTGCCTAAAGACATTTGATGGTGATAGAAACATTTCCAAGGATTTTCAGTGGAACCAAAATAAAATTTGACATTGTTACCAGTATACAATATTATCAGTTATACATTGACAGTTTAAGGGATAGATCATATTTTTTCGGCAGTTACATTTTTTTTTTTTTTTTTTTTTTTTAAATTAACATTGTTTTTGTTGGAAATATATTTAATTTTGTTGTATAGATTTTGTCAATGCTACTAACACAACAGTAGTTAATCTTAACATTATTTTTGTTAAATCTTTTTTAGTGTTGGTAAAGGATTAAAGTGCTTATGGATTAAATTTAAAATTCTTCTGATATTCATTTGAACATTAAAAGGTGAATTAAACCATATAATGATGCACTTGTTTTTTTTTATTTTTACCTTTTATTTCTTGTTTAAATACTCTAAATTTACTTTGTTTAGTTCTAAAGCTTTATGTATGTATGTATGTAATTTTATTATCAAATATTTCCCTATTGCTGGAGCTGTTAGATAACCGAACTTGGACTGATTTATGTAAATTATCTAGAATTTTATGATGGTGGTTTGATTCTTTATTGACGTATCTATGGTTATATAGATCTTTGGTATATGGTTTGTAATAACCATTATTCAAGTCCAAGGTCACATCGAGAAAGTTGATTACTTTAGCATTGGTGGTAGTGGCAGTATTTAGCTTGTGATCTTTGAAAAATTTCATCAGTTCCTTTCACAATTGGTCTATTTCTTAGACTTGTTTTATGGAGAATTACAGTCATCTCTATAGTCTGGTGTCTTTAATCTTGAAAATAAAACTGTCATCACAATTACAAGATTCCAACTAATTGATATGCCTTTGCTGAATCCTATGCTCTCATAGCAATATTAAAATCTAGATTACTTCTTTTGGTTCACAGATAAACATTATAGAATAATTTTAAATTTATAGCAGATTCTTGGTGATGAACCAATAAAAGTCACAAATATCAAATTGGATAAATATACATTCATTCTTCATTTTTATATTAGTAAACTATTTTATGGCTTCTGCTGTTTTATGCCACTGGTTAATTCCTAGAGCATGTTTCATGTATTTACACAATCTTTCAAGGATGTCTTTACTGATCTTACCAATATTATTTTTTAGTTGAGTAATCAGTATTGATGTTTGTTTAGGAAATTTGCTTTGTGGTCTTTAACTAATGAATACTTGTTTGTGGAATTTGTAAATCCTATCATCAGTTTTTAGTTCAGTGGCTTTTTTGCTTCACTATTGATGTTATTTTCCTAAATGTTGGGTGCCTTTTTATAAAACTTTGTTAATAGCTTTATGGTAGATATCTGTATAATGTACAATCTGTAATGATTACCCGTCTTATCTACTTCAATAATTATTTTGATTTTTTTTTATCACAAATGTCCTTTTGTTTATTTTCTGTATATTGTTGGTGACTTAAATCTATAAAGCTCTGCATCTTTTAAGTTATACTTGCTCTTGTGTTTAAAGATTTTCCACTTCATTCTTATGATGCTCTAGATCTTGCGTAAAAGGGTCAGCTTATAAGATCTTTTGTCAGGAACAATGTTTTTAGTGGAGCAGTCCAAATAAATTGGTTCCATATTCTGATAACAAGATATGAAGTATTATTACACCTATAACAGTGCTCAACTAAAAGGAGCTATGTATATACACACACACACACACACACACACACACACACACACAAATAGTATAGGAATGCTGCAGATGGAATAAATTCCACTAACCAAAAATACTATTCTTAAGGGTGCTCAATACAGAGTAGAGCAAATATTTATTCAAAAATTATAACATAACTACAAAAATAGCCATTTTGTTTCAACACTTCTGGTGTCTTATCAAGTGATGGTGTTGAATGTAGTTTTTACATTCAACTCCATCACTTGATAAGATGCCAGAAGTGTTGAACAAAATTGCTATTTTGTAGTAGTTTTGTTATAAAATTTTTATATATATATATATATATATATATATATATGAATTATTCACACAAAAACTAATGCAAAGGTTAATGATTTAAATGGCGAGACATCCATCATCGAACAATTCAAATAATATACAAAAACCTCTGTATCCATTATGAATGAAATGATCCTTGTTTATATAAATTTCTGCCCTTATTTTTACTACAAGCTTTCGTCTGTTCCTACAGACATCTTCAGGTATAGAATAGATGTTGTTCTTTTTTTCTCTTAGTAATAAGAGGGCAACAAAAATATATGTATTGTTGTATCCGAAAATGCTATTGAAAATGAGTTACTGTTTTTTGGGCCGCTTCAACGCTGAGTTTGATTTTAAATTTTTTTTAAAGGTTGTGCGTTCATATATGGTGATGAACGAATTTTTACTGGTAAATTTTTCTGTCAAAGTGGCATGAACTATATTGTTCAATAATTACAGTAATGTCACACTTATCCAAAAGTCGCAATCAGTTATTTAAATTCGATAAACATGCAATCAATTTACAAATGCATGAATTATTCACACAAAAAAAATGCAAAAATGATTGGATAATAATCATCACCAATTATTGAACAATATGTTCATGCCACTTTGACAGAAAAATTTACCTTAAAAAAAATTTAAAATCAAACTCAGCGTTGTTTTAGCGCTCCAAAAACAGTAACTCATTTTCAATAGCATTTTCGGATACAACAATACATATATTTTCGTTGTCCTCTTATTACTAAGAGAAAAAACAAGAACAACATCTATTCTATACCTGAAGATGTCTGTAGGAACAGACGAAAGCTTGTAGTAAAAATAAGAACTAATACGGCAGAAATTTATATAAACAAGGATCATTTCATTCATAACGGATACAGAGGTTTTTGTATATTATTTGAATTGTTTATGGCGATGGATGTCTCGCCATTTAAATCATTAACCTTTTGCATTAGTTTTTGTGTGAATAATTCATGTATTTGTAAATTGATTGCACGCTTATCGAATAATATATATATATATATATATATATATATATATATATATATATTGATTTAAAATGTTTTTTTCTGCTACACCGTTCTAACCATGTTTCAAAAATGGAAGCTTTATATATATATATATATATATAATACCGACTCTCCTGTCGGTTTCGACATATGAGGATCTGACAGCTTATTGATTTAGTTATGAAATTTTGTCTGATAATCTTAAGTGGCATTTAAGACCTGCTAGTTGGGCACTAATCAACTTTTTTCTCCAACTTTGTTTCTTTGTCCTTTTCCCCTCCATTTATTTGTCATTTAATCATTTCTATATCTCTTTCCTTTATTTGTTCAATGATTCAGCCTGTCTGTGTACTTTTCATTGATCTTTGTGCATTTATGAATTTGTTTTTGTTCATCTGTTTTCCACTCTCATTGAATCTGGCATGTTATAATAATATACACTATACACTTTACATTTGAAATATAGTTTTCTCACTATATCTTTGTTTTTTGTTAATGCTTTCCATCCTATCATTATACGTTTTTTTGTTTTTCATTAAATTATTAAATATTATGCTACCACTTGTCTATGGCAGGCACTGTTTTTCCCTATATCTGTTCACCTTTGTTTGTTGGTTTTGTACTTTTTTTTTTTTTTTTTTTTTTTTAAGTAGAATGTTTTTCTACAAATTTTAATTTCTATAGTGAAAGATTTCTTTTATTTAGAAATCCTTTTCTCTCTTGCTGTGCAATTAAGTTTTTGAGACAATATAATTAGCCTATTTTCTGGTCTGCCATGTTCCAAATTTGTCTGCACTTGCTCCATTATAATTTTTTTTTTTTTTTTTTTTTTTTTTTAAATCAATACCTATTTTTCATTTGTTAAAGATTGCTCAGCAACCACTTTCTAATGACTCTTAGCATTTTATCATTTTCTCTTTCAAAAATTAAAATCATTTAAAAAAAATGTTAGCATTAGAAATATTTTTCTCTTTTAATGTAAATTTTTGACTTGTGTACAAATAAATGACATGGATTCCACTAGCACGTTGATTTTTCTCTGAATTGTGTAAAATAAAAAAAAATAGAATAAAAATCAATTGGATAAAGTGTTGGTATCTTATAGAGTAAAATTCTATAATTTTGAGATTTTTAATATAACATTGTTGTGTCTATATTTCTGAGATGAGGTATTGTAACTATTTTTCACACAATTTACATTGTTTGGGATGTTATCTTTGTCACATTCACAACGTTTCAGCCATGTTAAACTCCAGCTTTCTTCAGGTAATTTTGATTCGAAATTAAAACAAATATAACCTGAAGGCCGGAGTGTACAACAGCCGAAACTTGTAAATGAGACAAAGAGGACAATAGGCTGAAAACTGTGAATGGTGTAAATGACATTCCTGTTTTCACAATTTTTCAGCTGGCCTACACTCCAGCCTTCTTTTTTAATAAAGATATAAGGAGTCTAATTTTTTGGTTGTGCAATGCAAAAAATATGGTTCCAAAAAGAAATAACAAAAATCAGTTCTCTTGTTCATAAATTTTTTTGAATAAGAAAATTTGCTGTTTATTTTCATATAGACTTTATCAGCTAAATTTTTTTTTACATCTGCTTGTCATGGTTTATTCTTGCTCTGGTTTTCTGCCCAAGAAACCTGTTTTTAGAGTGTTAGTATTTTAATTTTTAGCAATTACCAGAATTGATAGAAAATACGGTTCTAATAAGTAGGTTGCAAGGGACACAACTCCACAACCCAATTAAATAACATCAGTGTTTTGTGCTTGCTTAAAACCTTTATTTAAATATCATTGGATTACATTTTGTTAGGTTAATTGGACCTGAGACTAATCACAATAAAATAGCAATATTTTCTGACAAAAAAAGTAATCATTATTAGACTTTATCTTTGTTATAGAACAACAGTTGCTCTTTACGAGTTTGTTTACAGTTTTTAGTTGTAATAGATCAACATTTTCCAAAATCATGTATCGACAAATCTTAAAATACTTGAAAACAATTTTGATAATTTGTGATTTTTGTCACATCTAAAAGTGTCTACCTTTTTATTTTAAGAAAATACTTTTATTTCACTATGATTTGATGAATATTACTAGTACAGTTTTAATTAAAGTTAATTTACATTAACAGGAATACAAAATTAAGAGGATAATTTGAGGAGTTAGTCAATTCTTTATATATATATATATATATATATATATATATATATATATATATATATATATATATATATACACACACACACACACAGAGGTAGAAAATTAAAAATTACCAAGTGTTTCTTTTGATGGATAAATGTTACATTTTTAATGTAGCTTCATGAACAGTTTTACTATTTGAGAAAAAAAATTCATTTTTAATATTGATTATGTTGTCTTAATTAGAATTGTATTTTTATAAATAAGATAATTTAAAAACTTTTAGTGATAGTTCTTGAGTTGCCTTAATAGAATCAAGCAATTTTTAAGAAATTATAGCCTGAATCAAAGTTGTATTTAACAAACATTCAACTGAAGTAATTTAATTTTTTCAATAAGAAATTTTTCTATAAAATTTTCTACTGTTATAAAATATGAACTACCAGAACCTTGTCTTAATTTTCCAAATTCAATTTCTAATTACTCTGGTAAATTCACAGAGCATAAAATGAATTGCTTAGTAAATAACTACAAACATCAATTAAACAATATCAACAATCATCATAGCTAGTATCCCTTTAATTTAACTTTTTTTTTTTTTTTGTTTCGTTTTTTTTTTTTTTTTTTTTTTTTCTTCAAAATTAGAAGTGTTCATCTTAATCTGATATCACTTTTCTTTTTTGTCCAAGGGATCATTTTTTTTTTATTCCTATCGCCATTAAAAATTTATAGAATTGCAGCACTTTTAATTATACCAGTACTGTAACATTAGTGTGTGTGTGTATAATATGAGAGAGAATATGTACCAGCATGATATCACGTCTTCAAAGATTTTAATAAAGAAAGGTTTTGTTGTGAATATAGATTATCTCCCCCTTGATAATACAACTATAAAAGCTATACATTTCCATTTGTCAGGTAGACTAGTAGTAGCATTCTTAATTGAATAAACGATTACTAGACAGAATCTCTTGTCCTGTTTTCATTACATTTTATTCAATTAAGAATGGAACAATTTATGCGACCGGAGCGACTTACCACAGATCCAGAAAGCGATTCAGCCGACAAGTGCTGGAAACATTGGCGGGAGACTTTTACAAATTTCATCGAGGTTCTACATTCAGAAAGACCAGGACGTCCCATCAATAAGCGTGCGCTCCTAACCAACTACCTGTCACACACAGTCAACGAAATTATCTCGGCTTGCATTACCTACGAAGAAGCAATCGATGTACTGAACGCTACATACATAAAGCCCAAAAATGAGATTTTCTAGACACCTACTTGCGACTCGCCGTCAAGAATCAGGCGAAACATTGGACCATTTCCTTAAGAGCCTTTGGACACTGAGCAAAGATTGCAACTTCTGCCCAATGACGGCATTAGAGGCCCAAGAGCAACACATTTTGGACGCCTTCATTAACAGCTTACGTAATACTCGGATAAGACAACGTCTTCTTGAGAATAAGACCCTTACACTTAGAACTGCTTACGAGCAAGCCTATATCTTCGAAAGTGCTATACAGCAGTCTAGTTCTTATTTACAGCCAGACACCATGGGTGTCATGTTAAACCCACCTGTTCCTACTACCCCACCTCATGACGATAGTCTGAAGCTCCAAGAACAATCGGTTACTGCCGCTTCAAAAAGAGACACCTGCTACTTTTGTGACTTATCTAAACACTTACGAGTCTCATGCCCTGCCAGAGATACTCATTGTTATAAATGTGGAAAACTTGGTCATTTTTCAAAGGTATGCAAGTCTTCTAAATCTCTATACAAAGCCACGCGTCAAAATGCATCTGCAACTTTAGCCGCCCCCCAACTGCCTTTCAAAAACTATTATAAAAGTGAAAATTAACGGAGGTCTACAAATGCTCAGCTCGACACCGGGAGCTCAGAAAACTTTATCAAAGAAAGCTTGGTAAAACCAACAAATTGTATTTTTGTACCCTCCCCAGCAGAGTAACAATGGCAAACGATCATCGTCTGGGCGCAAGTAAGTGGTTATTGTTTGGTGGACTTACTATTTAATGACGTTTCCTATAAAACTACTAAATTATACGTAATGAAAAACCCTTGTTGCGAAATAATACTGGGACACGATTTTTTGCAGCAACACTCAGATTGAAATTCCGTTTGGCGGTTCAGTGCCCGCATTGAAAGTTTGTGGATTGGCGACAGCAAAAATCCGGTACCAGTCACTTTTCAAAAACCCAACTGAAAACTGCAAACCCATAGCAGTGAGGAGCAGACGTTTTTCTTATAATAAAAAATTCATTGACATCAGCTACCGACCTGGCAAGGAGAACTTAACAGCTGATACACTATCAAGAGCATGCTGTACGGCATCAAGCGGGGGCGAACTCCGAACGCTACATAACAATCTCTGTCACCCGGGCATTACTCAAATGATTCATGCTGTGAGGTGTAGAAACTTGCCTTTCTCAATGGAGGAGGTAAAAAGAATTACAAATTCTTGTCGAACGTGTGCTAAAATAAAGCCTCGGTTTTATAAACCCAAAACAGGCGTTTTAATAAAAGCAACACAACCGTTTGAAAGACTCAATCTTGATTTTAAAGGGCCAACTACCCCTGACACTGAAGCCCCTGCAGCAGATCATGACACTGTCTCCGTTGAGACTCTGTCAGACGCTTCGGATAGGCCAACACCTGAATCCCTGACAGATAAAGGACTAGCACCGAATAAACATGTTCATCCAGAGACTCTCTGACGCGGAACGGCCTGCTCCTCTGAGAAGGAAACATTTCGGAGCAAGATATTTTAGAGCCCACAGACAGGCTCACACTGAAGAGCCTCCCTGTTCGAGTACTCCAACCACGAATCAAGGACTGCCGAGACGTCCACTGCGAGCTCGTAGGGAGCCTGGACATTTAAGGGACTTTCTTCCCTCATCAGTGAGAAATTTGGTGGGGGAGAATGTTGTGAATATGAATTATCTCCCCCTTGATAATCCAACTATAAAAGCTATACATTTCCGTTTGTCAGGTAGACTAGTAGTAGCATACTTAATTGAATAAACGATTACTAGACAGAATCTCTTGTCCTGTTTTCATTACAGGTTTGTTATACTTTCAGTGAAAAAAATCAGCTGATGGTTCAATTTGTAGCATATAATGGCTGACACATAATCCTGTTGGTCAATATTGTGACGCAAATTTTCACAACTGATAATTTGGTCTTTTTCTAGAAATTGTGCCAACTCATCAATTTCTACATTTCACACAGAAGCAAAATTTTTATTGTTCTTGGTTTGGTTGATGACTACATAATACAATTTATAGAAAATTATCAAATACTGATGGTAGATTTAGCAAAGCAAATGCAAAAAGATTATGTAAAAACATTTGAGAAAGTGTCAATGAACTGTTTGAACTGCTAGGTAACCTTGATTTATTTGAGTGATATTAGAATAATCCAGAACTTATACGGTGATCAAACCACTTGCATACAGATAGAAAATGAGTTCAGTAAATACACAAAAGTAGAAATGGGCATAAGACAAAGAAGTGTCTTATAACTTGACTTATTCAACCTTTTTACAGTGAAGCAATCCTGAGAGAAGTTGAAGTTCTACCAGGATGCATTATTGGCAACCACAATCTTAACATTAGATATGCAGATGACATTGCTGATAACGTAAAGGAAACTATAGGAATTCTTACAGAAGGTAATAAAATAAAAATAAAAAAAAATAGTAACGAGAATGGACTAAACAACAATTGTGAGAAGACAGAATGTATGGATGGTTGTCAGCAAAAGGAACAGCCCAGCATGTGAATTACATATTGGAAATACTAGTATAAAAATTTATCTATCTGAAAAGTATTTTAATAGATATCAACAAATGCAACACGAAAATCTGAAGGCTTATTGGAATAGTGAGCTTTTTCTTCCAAAAACTAAGCAAGATATTAAGGAACAGGAAAATCTCATTAGAAACAAAAGTACTGAATAATTACATATTAGTCGTCATCCTATATATCAGTGAATGCAGGACACTCATTACAGATAAAGATTTTACGCAACAGAAACATTGTTCTACAGAAGGATGCTGAGAATACAATGGATTTAACATGTGAGAAACTACAGTTTTACAGAAACTTGAAACAAAAGGGACATTTACACTTAGCCTAAGAGTAGAAATTTCTAGAACATGTAATGAGGAAGGAAGACTTGAAAAATTTATCACTCACAGGACATTGATGGTAAGGGGGACAGATGAAAGCAACACATAACCTAACAAGTTTGTGTACATGGTTGGCAGAACAGGGATTATGATTAATAATAAAAAAGACAAACTTGACTAAGAGCCTACAAAAGGCAGGAAATTGTGGAGAGCCATGATTGCCCATGTTTTCAAGGGACACAGTGCATAGAAAAAAGACATGGTTGACAGAACAGGGATTAGGATAGATACTAAAGACGAACTTTACTAAGCTACAAAGGACAGAAATTTTTGTCTGAATTTCTGAGATTAGGAATTATCCTTATTTACAATATTTTTATTTGGACTATTATCCTCATCTTTATTTTTATCACATTTCAGCCATGGTGCTCTCTAGCTTTTGTCAGGTGTATATTGATCTGGGTTTCCTGTAGGGAATTTCCAAACTGAACCTATTATTTAATCAATGGAGGTAAACTGTTCTCATTCCACTGCCTATATCTAAGGATATCTTTTAGTTTTAGTACTGCTTAGTTATTATCCATTTCCACTGAGTCCAGGTAAACATTGCTTGACCTAGGGAATTGTGATTTCAAACAGGAAACAAGAGATAAACCTAGTCCTGTTCAAAAGACTGGTAGGGATATGAACTGGATGTTAGGTGCACATACCTACTCTTATTGAGGAAAAATATATAAAGAAAATTTCAGTTTAGGTGGATATGTTAGAAGTATAGTATAAGTAGACTCTATAATGAACTGGAAACCCAATCCCAAGTATCGATAAACCTCTACTCCTGTTCAAACTAGGGAGGAGTATGAACCAGACACTAGGCAAACCTACCTTCTCCTATTGAGTAAAAAATTTCAGTTTAAGCAGATCTGTTAGAGGTATAGAGTTGATGTAGATTTTAGAAGGAACCAAAAGCCAGGTATAAACCTCTACTCCTGTTCAAAAGACTAGGAAGGAGTGTGAACATGTAATAGATGAACATATCTACTCCTATTGAGGAAAGGTTTATGACCATATCGCATTGAAACACTGCTTCTTGTATGATCACTGAAGTTAAGCAACATCAAAACCTGGCCGGTACCTAGATTGGTGACTACTTGAGAATACCAGGTGTTTTAAGCTTGGATGCTGTAATAGAAAATGGCTTGAAATTGTTAATTGTAGAGCAGTTCTAATTGCATTTGGATGTGCAAATACAATTGGGAAAGGTATGAATCCACTGCTTCTCTTCCCAGCCATGAGTTAATTAGTAAGATTTGTATCACTAAATCATTCTCAAAGGAAATTCTTAAAATCATAATTTCCTGGTTTTAAATAACCTGTGAAGGGTTGATAAACCATGGAAAATAAATGAATCAATCTTGCTGGGAGGGGGGGGATAAATAGTATATACAATTTAAGTTCAGGTGGAGACGTTTTTTTATTATTTATTTATTTTATTTTTTTTTTTGAGTAGAGGGTTCTGTTACTTAATTCTTAACTGCATAGATTTTAACATAGTTTAAATTGCATTGCTCTTAAAAATGAAAAAAAACCCTTTTGGTAGGGTGGCACCTATTATTAGCCTCTAAAGCATATGGGTTAACATGTTCAATATCAGATAGTGTATGTGATGTTATGTGTTGAGATATAGATGTATATATTTTTTTCTCTCTCTCTCTCTCTCTGTAACGTTATAGTGAACACTTCATGCTTTTTATTTATGAAACTGTTTCTTTTATCAGCCTGTGTATTTGACAAATCTTAGTAAAGTGAATGTGTTCTCTGACAGGGATTGAACTTGTATTTCCTTACAGAGGATGCAGGTTTGATCCCTGCTGAAGAACACATTTTCTTTACTAAGCTTTCTTGATGCATAAAAATGGGATAATATGAATTATCCACTATAATAATGGTTGAATTAATGTCAGATTTAAAATAATCCATTATTTCTTTAGAAAATCTGAGTGAGATATGTAGAGATTGTCTTTCAAATTACTCTCTTCTTACCATCATCCAACATAATCTTTCCTCCCTATTCACTTTCATTGCAGGATAATAATGCAAGAAATTTTAAAACTTGATTCAGGTCAAGACCACTCCCAACTATTGCTGTACTTGCATGCTCCACCTCCTTGTCCTTGGAACTTTTACTGCTAAGATTTTAAAAAAAAAAAAAAAAAAGCACATATGGCAATCTTGTTCAGCAATTGAAAGAAAATTTATTTTTCTTTTAACTCCAGAATGTTGAAAATTTTTTTTATTTTCTGGTATCTGGTAAAATGCTGTTTTCTGCTTCTTATCAGTGCCTTCTAATTTCAAAAATTGCATCTTTTTCCAGTAAATGGCAACTGTAAATGTTGTCTCTCCTCCCACTTTTTTTTGTCTTATTAGGAGCAGCAGCTTCTCTTCAGCTCCAATTACAGCCTCAATACAACCATAACTTGAAACTTCAATTGCACTTTTATTCCATTCTTTCCATGGCCCAGTTTTTCTCAATTCAGAAAATAAAAAAAAAAAATCTTTTTTTTTTCTTTTTCTTAATATAAATTTCAAAGGCTGTCTTATGACTAAAATTTTAATTTTAGACTAATACTTCTATTTGAGGATGGATTGATAATCCATAGTCTGACATATAATTTTGATCTGAAATTTTTACTTTGATCAGTAATTAATATTCACCACTGATTTAAGTGCATTCACAAGGGAGATAAATATTTGTTGTGCTTTCATCATTAGGCTATGAACCAGATATGTTACATTCACATGCTTTTACTGTTTCAAGTTTCTTCAGATATTGCAACCTATAATAAATCTCAATGAAACCATTGTTCACTGGTTTTGAATTTTTAACATTGCTTAACTGTATCAACCTACTCAAATTTGTTTGGAATTGCAAAATTGGAAAAATCCGTTTCAATTTCATCCAAAACTAAAAATTCTTTTTTTTTTTTTTTTTTTTTAAATGATCAATAATTTTAAATTTATACATGCTTATCCCTTTATTTTTGATTTTAATATTTTAAGTATCTGTTCTGACAATGTGAATAATATTGCAAATTAACAAAGCTTCATAATCAAATAAAGTAGCAACAAATAGGTCTTTTAGAATTTAGTTTAAAATCACAATCAATGTTTAGCCATTAACAACTAAGTCTACAATTGCAAAATGTCATGCAGTAAATCAAAAGTACTGCAAAGCAACAATTTTTTTCTCAAGGAATATTGATGCAATTCTAGCAACTCTATTTTTTTTTTTTTTTTTTTTTTAATACCGCTACCAAATCTTTACATAGTAAGTAGCTTATCTTGTAATATTGCAAATTATAAATTGTTTTTCTCGTAAAATGCAGATGCTCTAAAATATTTGTAATTGTTATTCATTTACTTCAAAACTTGCTTGTCACTGCATTGGCTTTTTATTATCATAAAACCTAGCCTATCACATGAAAAATACTTTTATTATCAATGTTGCTATCTTTATTAAATAATGATAAAGAACATACAAATTTGTAGACTAAGTTGGAGAGTCATTACAAGAATTGCAAACTTGACTCAACAAATCAATTTGTAGAGAAATTAAAAAAGTGATTTTTGCCACCCAATTTTATACAGTGCACTCCATTTTTAGTAGCAGCTTCTTTTTGCAATAACAATTTCCAGTCACTTTGGATAGTTTGTGACTAGTTTTATGTACTGTTCATTTTAGCCCACACTTCTTTGCAGTACTACTCCAACTGAGTTAGGTTTGTTGGTGATCTTGTGGTGGACAACATATTTCAGATTCCTCCAAAGTTTTTTTTTTTTTTTTTTTTTTTTGTTTGATAGGATTCATATCAAGACTGACTTAACCAGTGACTTTAAGTTTTGTTTGTTTTTTTGTTTTTTTTGTTTTTTTTTCCCCCAAAATAACTGGGATCATTTTCTTATTAAATATGAATTTCTGCCTAAACTTCTTGCAGACATGAGATTTTCTTCTAGAATTTCTATCTGACAATGGTCATAGACAAGCTCCCTTGTGCAAAAAGAAAACTGCCTCATAGTATTATGCTCCTTTATTCTGTATATGGGATGGGCTGGATTAACAAAAGTATTGCCTCTACACCAAACATACTTGTTGGAATTTAGCCTAAATGTTCTATTTTTGTTTCATCAGAACAGATAACTCTTTCTCAAATAACTGGAGGGTCTTTTAAATGTTCAGTAACATCTAGATGAGCTTTGAAGTGATTTCTCTTTAAGTGTCTTTCTTGCCACAGCCTCATAAAGACTTTTTTTGTGCAGAATGATGGACAGACTTCAAGTCTTCTGGAATGACAAAAGGATTGGCTTTAGCTTGCCAGATCGGTTTGAACTTGATTCTTGCTTTCATCTTTGAGACACTTTTTTGTTTTGAGATTTGCAGTGGTACAATAAACCTTTTACTCTTTGACCACAGATGCTACAGTACTTTTAATGAATTGGGTTTATAGATTCTCACTGTTTTTTGCATTTTTTTTCTCAAGTATTCTGACGACTAAAATTTCATGATTTAAACACTTGTTTAACTGATGAGCACAGTGCAGTTTTAGACAACAGAATATTGTCCAATATAAATCCCTCCCTTCCAACATGTCACTCCCGAATGGATAACCATTTGTGACAATGTGAAGAGTTTGTAACGATAGTCTAAACCAGAATTAGATCTTTTGTTACAGAGGATGTGAATATTTATATAACATAGGTTTACCAATTTTGGCAAATAGTTTGGGGTAAAGAGTGTTTAGTAACATTATTCAGTTATATCCAGTTAAAATTATACAATTCCCTATTTTAAAAACTATGGTAAAACTCTATTTTCATTGTTTCTTGCCAGGCATGTGAATACTTTGCAACCCACTGTTATTTACTTTTGTTGAATAGTTGGTTTATCATGGATTCTTAGTAACTGACTCTCATCAGGACACACTAAGTATCATCTACTCTCTCTCTCTCTCTTTTTTTTAAATATTTTCTAACTAGCAACCAAGTACAGTTCATTCAGTGAGAGCATCCATCTATCTATTTAATTAAGATATTAAGTGAGATCTAAATTCACCTCCTGCCACTCCCTGCAAAAAAAAAAGTACTTAAGTGAAAAAATGTAATTATTTTTAATAACAATGACAAATAACCTAGTGATTTAAAACATTAGTTCATGAATTTGGTGGCATAGTAATTGTAAGTTCAATTCCTGGCCAGGTACTACAAACTCTGTAGAAATAGAGCAATCAGTAACTGAGCAGTACTAAAAAGAATAAAATGATATTCCTAGACCTGAACAGCTGAATGAGAGCAAATCACTCCTGATAAAGGGAAGAGTTCAGTTTGAAATTCCCAGATCAACAAGCATCAGAAAATGGCCAAAATGTTGTGATAATAACAAAGATGTGGACATTAGTCTAAATGTAAATAAGAGAAAATGAAAATCTAACAAATATTGTTAGAGAAAAAAAATTCCTTTCATTGATTGAAAATAAAACAATCAAATGACAATTGAGTAAAGTTTTTGGCAATATCTTTTTTCTCTCCATTTTAAAATAGTTTTAATGCAATGTTTTTGAATGTGGGTGGGGAGTTTTTGCTTTGATTTTTATATCTGTACCAAGAAAAATTGCATGTCTTTGTGTGTGTGCGCGCGTGCCTAGACATTTGATAGCAACCTTAGCTTTGTGCTGCATTCCTGTAAACTTTTGTAGGAATAAAACTAGAGATTTTTGTGTGGGTAGGTAGCTCTTTGCACAACATGAGGAGGTGGGCAGAGGGAAAAAAATTCTGCAGATATGAAAACAGAAACTGAGGAAAGTTTTTAACAAAAGTTGCAGTTTCTATTTCTTTGCTATTTAGAGAAAATCCTCTATTTTATCTTTGTCTCTCTGTCTCTCTCTCTCTCTCTGTATTTATAAGCTGGTTCGGGCCAGCACAAGGTATGGAGCGACAGTTGGGCCAATTACCTGGTCTTGTGACTTTGAAGGGGTGGGGGTTATTCCTTTGGTAGGATGGTCCTCTATTAATTATAAATACATTACTTACACTACATATTTGTGTGTGTGTGTGTAATATATAATCTCACTGTTTACAAATATACTTAATGAAAATTTTGAAATTATGCCAGCAGTTCCCATTTGGCCTATAATCAGAAGTTGCAAAATTCCCTGACCTTAAGTCTTAACTATTTTCGCACATTCTATTAATGACTCCTTAGTTCCACCAGTCCTGACCTTCATGGCTAAGACTTGCCATGCCATGCACCACACTTATTCCTTTGTGTTTCCTTGGTGAGATGCAAGTTCCACTCAAGCAGCTTCCCACAAATCACTGCCTTGTTGAACTGACTCCTAATGACCGATGGTTGTGTCCTTAATAGCTCAAACAAGAATCCAATTTCTGTTAAATGTAAAGATGAAAATATTTAAAAAAAATAAAAAAAATAAAATAAAATAAAAATTTATTTCCATGATGAAAGTGAAGTCTGACCTTGGTGACCTCAAGATGTCAAATCATTAAAAGCCTTATCTTAAACAGGTAAAATGTCTTTCCATTTAACAGTATCTCTTGTAAAATTGCTTTGGAACAATAAAGTAGATAAGTTATTAATGCTGTTGAGTGTTTTCAATGAGAACCCTTTTTGCAATATTATAGAAAATAGATTAAAAAAAAAAGTAAAGGTATTTATTTTTGTTCATTGTAATCTAAGAATTGTTGGTCTTATTAAATGCATTAGGTTTGCTTAGTAAAAACTAAATGTTGCCTTGTATAGAAAGGAAAAAAAATTATGAGGACATTTGAAATTACTATTTTCCCAGAAGAGTATGGCAGTAATGATGCAAAAAAAATCAATAATCTATCAGGATTGGTACTTGGCCCCACCACCACTACTGCAGGTGGAATTAAGATTGCAATCAATATCTATTTATAGACTCTGTACATTCTTGCTTCTCTTGCTCTTGTGTGAAGTGCAAGTCTTTTTGAAGTTGATTTTTCTCTCTATACATTTCTCTATTTTTCTTTTTAATTTTCTGCATGCTAGATTTTTCTATAAATCTATATGGTCAAAATCATCTTCAGATTTAGTATACCCTTATAGTTGGAGTAATTTATCAGCTGAATAAGATTGTGCAGCCACTGGTGTAGTATATTTCTATTACATGCCTAACTGATTAAATTATGAGTGGATAATGTTAGTCTAATAATTGGTTAATTTTGGAGAAATATGATAGGGGTCTAGTTTATCTCCCTTGGTTCTTATTTGGTAAATAAATTTAGCCAGAGTTCAGTTCAACTTTGAAAAGTACATAAATGAATAGAGGGAAGGTGATGTAGGTGGAGTTGAATTGAAAATTTTTATTATTTAGATTTTGATTTCTCAGATGTATTAAGGCAATTACTTCCCATGATCAGTTGCTTCAGTGTGGAGAGGATGCTAAATGAATTTGAATTTCTTTTCCTGTCTGAAAAGGTTCAAATTGGAAATGCTCAATTAAGTATGTTAATTTAGACAAAGTAAATCATGAAATAGCATTTAAAAAGAATTCCAATAATTTCAATTCAGATATGAAATAACTTATTGTAATAACTTCAAAAGCAACACTTTGTTAACTGATTATTATTAAAAAAAAAAAAAAAAAGATAGGAATCTTTCCGGAACAGTAGATTCCAGAAGAACACTAGCAAAAACTGGTGGTGTTCTGTCTACTATTGAGCTCTAAGAGTAAGATCAAGTAAAACTGTTCCGTTACCAAATTGCTGGTCTTAAACAATGGCATTTAAGAATTTTTGTGGCAAAATTAAAAGTAATTTTTAGAAGAAAGAATGTTAATCTCTTATCCCAAGTATTATGAATGATGTAAACAAAAAAAAAATACAAGACAGTGTGAAATCTGAAAGACATTTATTAAATGTCATTATGATTAATATTAACAATAATAATGCAGAATACAAGTTTTATAAAAGCTTACCTTTTGTGCACCTAGCACTTTGGCAAAATAAATTCAAATTACAATTTTCTTGGTCTCAAAACCAACTATAATTATCAAAATATTCACTTTCATTCATGAAAAGTTAGGAAAAATGTCATTTCACTGGTGTTGCTGGATTTCTGGTATGTTTTCTTATCAAACAATAGTTCAGTTTTTCAAACTGAATTTCTGAAATGAGATAAGTTTTGTTTTTTCATAAGTTCAAAATCAGGATTAATACCTTGTGACACTTTCACAAATAACTATAGAAACATAACTGCATCTCTCTAAACATGTGAAATCTTATTTCTTTTTTTTTTTTTTTTTTTTTTGTCATCAATTGTCTTACTTCAAATCAGTTATTTGTCTGCAAAAGCCAAAAAAACCCTTACAGCTGTCAGACAAACCAGACTTAAATAGTCACAAATCAGTATCAAATTTAAGAAAAAAAATTGAAAACCATGTAGAGGTGTAATTTAGTTTCCCCATTAAAAATCACAATGTATCTCTTTAAAAACCATGCCTGTTTGGTGTTTGCAAACGTTATTCTGGTGGGTTTTCAGACCATCCGATTTGAGCCTTGTCTTATACAAATTAAAAAAAAAAAAAAAAAAAGCAACAAAACTAAAGTGTATGTGTGTGTGTGTGTGTGTGTTATTATTTTTTTTAAACTATCAGGTTGTGCTTTTTTGTTTCATCTTCATCAGGTCGTATACAAATTTTTACACAAACATTTTTAAACATTCCCATCAAAAGTTTTCTGAATAAAAACCTCGTGTGTTGTATTATTTTGTAATTGTTTTCGCCGTTATTTTTTATAACTTAAATTTTTTTTTTTATTTATTTTATTTTTTTTTTTTTTTTTAATACAATCCACCCCAACCTCGCACTACTAGCAACGTTTTAAAAGCAGAGTTCCCAACATAAAAGCTTACAGATAAAATCTCTTATTTGGGTTTTTTTAAGGTTTTACTTTTACCGATGCCTTTAAAAATGGAAAGCTAACAACACAACAGTAACACTAAAACAGTAAGATAAGCTTTTAAAAAAACTGTGAGTGTACTGTAACACTACTTAAAAAGTTAAAATTATTTAATTTGTCTTATTCCAGATCTGGAGTTATTTTGTTTTTGAACTGACAAAGGGGGTAAAAATGGCCGGTGCTAATTGTCAAAATGACAGTTGAGAAAAAAAAAATTACTTTAGTTTTGACTTTTGAGTTTCTATTTCTTAAAGAAATTTTAATTCATATGTAATTCAATTCAATATATTTTTTTTTTTATAACCTACCATGAGGAAGGTATAATTTTAGTAATGATACACTTGGCGACTTTCTAGATAAGCAGCAGAAAATGCAACTTAAAATAAAACAATTTCTGAATATTTTTTTGAGTGTCACCGTCTTTGTCTCCCTCTCTAGTTTTTTTTTTTATTTTTTATTTACTTTTTTTTTTCAGTACCGGAATTGGCCAAATTGTGGTCACATGTTTGTTTTTAAACGTCACTTCCGGGTTTAATTATCTTTCTTTCTCTCTCATATTCTTTCTTCCATTCCATCTAGCCGTTCTCCCTCTTTCCCACTTCGATTTTGTTACTTCCTCCTCCTACGCATGTTCCCCTTCTCTCTCTAAAAGTAATGTAGGTATTTCAGCCTACCTGCCCGCTTTGGCAAGAGTGGGGAGGAAGGTTCTCTGTTAATTGTAATTATACAATGCAGTTGTCATTAAATTACAAAAAAAAAAGGAGGTGGGGAAGGACATTGATGAAATCAGCAATGCTACCTTTTTATTTACTCTTTCTACCTTCCCCCAATCTCAGACTTGAAAACGTGTGCTTAGTGCTATCGAATCGTCATATTTTTCTTTTTTTCCCCGACTCTCACGGATAGATATATATATATATATATACACACACACACACACACACACACACACTGTTATTAGTGCTGATTTTGTGTTACCAGTGACTACCGTTTTTCTTGCTACTTGCCTCATTAATCAGTATTACTGTCGTTTTGTTTGTCGCTTTCTTTCAAGGACACTTGACCGGCCGTTCATTTTCAAAAGAAACTCATTTGCCCCTTTTTAACCATTTCTAAGAACCCTTCCCCACAAAAGCTACGAAGGAATACTACAATAAGCGACTACATTTGGTTGTAGTTCTTGTATAGAGTTTAGACTATTTTTCACATGTCAAGTAAGTAATCGATTTGATTGCTTTGAAAGCCTTTAAAGTATCTCTCAATAATACTCTTCTTTTTATTATTTGAAGACATACTCGTATTTATTTTCTTTGTCTTTTAAAAATAACCTCACACTTCCAAGTTTCTTTGACTCTTAAAAAAAAAAAAAAAAATAATTAAAATTCTTTTAATTTTTTTTCTTTTTAATTGCATTGTTTTATCAGTGTTTCCCTTTTTTCCTGTTTGTGTTTGGCGTTTTTGGGTGATGCCAGCAAATTCAATATATTCAGTTTAGAAAAACTTTATAATTTTTTTTTTTTTTTTTTTTTAGTTTATTTCTCGCATACAATTATGTGACCATAAAAAATATTTATCGCCATCGTTTAAAAACAAAACCGGTAAATCGTTATCAAAGACACGAACCCTTAAAAAGTGTTATAAACTGCATACAAATTTCATATTTTTTTGATAACATTTTTTCATCCATATTTTATCAATAAATTTCCGTCCAGTGAAAGTGCGTAAATTTCTAAATTTAAGGTAGACTGCTTCTTTCGTATTTCTAGAAACTGTTTTACTTTAGTTTTTTTTGTCAATATATTATTTCCTCTGGAGAAAATGACCCGTTTTGTAGCCATAAAAAAAGAAAAAACTGAACTTTATTTTAGGTAAAAATAATGTTTTTCTCCTTAATAAAGGTACACCAGCAGTACAAAAATGACCTGTTACAAATTAAATTTTATCTACAATGCAAAATTTAAATTATTTTTCTAACATGACATTTTTTTATTTTGCAACTTAAATTTCTCTTCAACTTTACATTAGGATTTAAAAAAAAAAAAATGATTTGGAGGGAGGGTGATTTTTTTTTTTTTTTTTTTTTTTTTTTCCACGATGAATGGTCGCTAATTACTAATGATTCACTCACTTGGACACGTGCCAATCCCTGTTAGGTACATAATTACACACCTGATGTGACCTTACCCTTGGTACAGATTTTACTAGTACACGACTGCACAATATCAAAGCTTTTCGATAAAAAAAGATTCTTTCAATTATCTGCCTGAAACAATTAATTTTAGCCTGTCAAAATACTTTTACATTTTTTTTCCCTTAGCCTCATATTCTGAGTACACATTAGTAGCAAATTTAGAAACTAGCTAGAACCAGACTTTGGAAAACGAAAAAAAATTTTTTTTTTTTTTTTTTTTTCACGAGATCAATTAACTTACTTGAAATAAATTCTTACTTCAGATGCAAGACGTCATATTCAAAGTGGGGAAGGAAGTCCCACTTTTTCATTTTATGAATTTTAAATCTTTATTAAATGTTGAATATGGTTATATTTTTAAAATGTGCTCAGAATATGAAGCTGGATAATTCAATATAAGGGAGTTAATTCAGTATTTAACCATGCGAAACTGAAAGCCAAAATATTTGCTTACAATGTAACCGTTTAAAATTACTTATTAGTAGTTAGTGTAGTTTTCTTTTCTGTATACAGTTTTTTTGTTTTTTTTTAATTTATGGTATGATTATCATAAAATTTCACTTTCTATAGCTTCTATTCATTTCAGCTGTTTTAGTTGAAATCTAAAAATATTTTTCCATTCTAATTCAGAATGATTAGAGTATTTTGAGAGAATTCAGATTCTAGTAAATTCTGTAAGCTCCTTATCCAAAGATTTACGATGTAACCATAAGTTTTATGCTAATTTATTTATTTTTTTTTTTTTCCCCCACTTGTGGAACTCTTCTATCCTTATTTCCAGTTAAAAATTTAAATGGAATGTTATCTTAATTCCTGTTCTTTTATTGTTCTCTTCCTTAATGTTTTTCTTTTTCTCTTATTCTTTCACACTCAGTAACCCCTGCTCCTCCCGAATCTTAATGAATTTATTGCCTTGCGTGGATTGTTATGATTTAAAAAAAAAAAAAAGATAGTTCTGGTAAATATTAGGGAAAAAAAATCAATCAATTGGTATTAAGACTTCTGTAACAATGTATCCTCACCCCACTGGACACATGCACTCCACAAAACTAGCCATTGGTCAAGTATTAACAGATTAGACACAAATCTCCGGTTCCCAATGTCAATTTGAAGCCACACTCCAGCCATGTTGTGATTGTTTTGATCTTGAGAGTGGTCTTTAGATAGAAATCCGGAAGCTCTCCATTGGTCCACCTGCAAGTTCGTCAGGTGAGAATCAGGTTAACAGAAAAATAAATATATAACCAAGTTAATTCTGAAACCGTTTGAAAGGACAAAAGAGATGTGTGTGTGTATATATATATATATATATATATATATAACCAAACACAAATACTTTGAATGATTTTGGCAAAGGAGAGATGTGGCCTTTGTTTTAACCCCTTTTTGGTCTGTTCTTAGCGCAATTACTGCAACCTTTAATCTTCCCATTCTCAGTAGTAGTAATAGAAGTAGCAGTACTTGGATGTTAGCAGTGATGTTTCACTTTTTCACCCTCAGCTTCAGCAACACACAGCAGACTATTCCTTTTCAATCTCTGATGTCTCTCCACTCAGTTTGACTGCATTCAAAGACTGAAAAAAATAAAACTCTCTACCTCCTCCGGTTGTCTCAACTCTTTATTAAGAGAATGGCCTCATGTGTCCCAGACTGGTGACTTATCTATTTTTCTAGTGTGAACATACTGACATCCTACCAAAGTACAACTTCACTCCTCCGATAATAAACAATTTCCTTTTTCATTTATTGGTTTCCAAGGTTTACAACAAGATGCTATTGTTTATCACCTCGCTATTAATTATTCTGCCGCTCTAAACTAGATTCTTGTTTTAAAAATAAATTCTAGATCAAAACATCTTTAATTTTAACTTCGATTCTTATAGTGTCAAAATCAATTTCTTTTTCTAAAAGTTCCAAATTATTGTTCCAGTAATTTTCTATTAGTAATCTGATATCCTTTGTACACTTACAAAAAGATTGTATTTTGTGTTCTAAATTAACTTTCTGTAACATTTACATTTCAAAGTCTTTGCAGCATATTAACATCTTGGTTATTCGAAAACGCCTCTCTTCACTTGGTGTTTTCTGTTTTACGGCATATCCTCCTTTATTATCATCGTAATTCCTATTTCAGAGGTGATGTTTCCTCTGTCACATCTCTCCCTTACCCTTTTTCATCTATTACTCATAATTGACATATATAGTCCAGTGACTATTAAAAAAAGCAAAAAAAGAAAAGAAAATTCCACTAATGCAATTGTCCATTGTGCAGGTATTACTTCATCCAAAAGTAAAAAGGAAAGAAAAAAATTTAAAGTTTCTTTAAATCAATTCAAAGATTAAAGTTCTTGTCAGTTTAGTAGCCCTCAACAGACCATAGCAGTTCTGATATTCCACATGTGGAATAATAATTCTACTGTAAGGTGTGTGTGTATAAAATATATATATATATATATGTGTGTGTCATCCGCAGACAGTTTTGCTGTATCACAGCTCATCAGTGTGGCTAGACGTCTGGTTGCCTCTAGCTAGGATCGAAATCCGACTGAATTGGTGTCAGTTGGGAATTCTACCACTAAGCTGTTGGCACATGGCAGGGATGAAGGTGAATCTTCAATAAGCAAAATAACAATTTCTATTTCAATTACTTATGGAGCCCTCAGTATTCCTTACTGCTCAGTTAGTCACAGTCTTTATTCACTTCTCTTTTTTTATTCACTTCTCTTTTCTGCCCTGCCTTGATTTAACAGGGGGCTTGACGATCTCTATTGTGGATTCGGGGCATTCTCCAACAGTTGTTGGTTCAACTCGTAACTCCATGGTAGGTTTGTTCACATCTGCATTGGTTATGCTCTTATAAAGTTCACCTAATGGAATCCCTCTTTCGCTTGGGTACTTACCAGCCAGTTCACTCTGTTTGCATGATAACTTTGCTTGCCTCTTTATCCACAAGATTATTACTCCTAAAATAATCAATAAGGAGCCCAAAACAGTCAGCCAAACTATCATAGTACTCATACTCTCCTTCCAATTCGAACTAGTTCTTCCGACCATGCTTAATTTAGATTCCAACTCTTCTAGGGTAATTTTTTCGAAGGGGCTTCAAGAAGTCTGGCATTTTCTTTAAAGAAATCTTGGGAATTCCTTTACTGTAGGTTCCCATAATTCTTTCCATTCACTCACATTGATTGGCATTAATTTCAGGAAAGATTCGTTTTCCTCAAATTTTTCTTCTGCCTGGTTATAAGGGGGAAGTGACATCAAGGATCCATGGGTGCTACACCTCATTGGTAATTCTACAATAAATAATGGTGGCCCCACTCTTATAGTTCTAGTGGGCTTTTCTTCACAGACCTCCAATAATTCTCTTTGGTGGCTACTGCCCAAATGCCATCCCATATGCGAATTGCTGAAGAAAATGTAATACTGGGCAATACTTCTATTTGACAATTCTCCTTAATTCCTCTTTTATTTTTCCTAAATAGCTGAAATACACCCAGATCATGACTACGAGTCACATAAATTGGGTTTGCAGATACACAGGTGCTTAAAGCATCAACTTTACCTCTATTTCTTCACTCGTTAACAACATAAATTTTGTTCTGGCCAAATTCAAGGCTAAAAAGTCTGCTTCCACCTCGTACCTCGCCACAGCTTCTAATTTTTGATTTGCATTAGGATATGGGATAGGAAGATTTCTTTTTATCAGGTATATTTTGAAGGTACTATCCCTACCTAACAGACTAACTGATAATAGTATTAATAACTTATTTTCCAATAAGGTGGTACACTCTAGGGCACTAATAATTCCATAATTGCTTGGTGGGGTCTACAAGTAACCTAAGGTGATGAGGTAATCTAGCCTGTATTCCCAACAACACTTCTCTTAACCAGGTTGTTGTTATACTTGGTGATAGCATATCCAACTGAGCTCTCACATGCTCTAGTAATACGGTTAATGATTGACTGGTTTGACGGACTTTACTTGTTATCGACAACTGGAAATATTGTTGTAAAAACCCCTCTAATCCTCTCAGTTCCACTGCTGGGGATCCTGTTACATTGAACACCTCTTTAAAACTTTGCAAATGGAAAATTAACCAATTAATGCTACCTCTGTTCTTAGCTAATTCCAACCTTGTAACATTATGAATGGATACACTCTCTCTAGCTATTTGATCTATTGTTGATTCCTTTCCACGTCTTTCAATTTCCTCCTAATCATCCTTACATCATCTTCTGACACTTCCAAATAATACACTTAATGCCTTCCCTACAATAGGTAGTGTTTTTTTTTGTTTTTTTTTTTCCCCCTTCTAGTGTGTAATAGCTCTACCTCCTTCAGGTATAGACTCGTTTTTCCATTGTCTATCAGGGATTCTTGGGCCAAGGGATACATTATATGGTGGTACTCTTCATTCTGTAACTAATTCTGAGCTACTTGTGTTCTAGCCTTACCAAGCTTTATTTCCATTTCTAAATGAGCTAATAATTCTTCATATGGTTGCAAATCTATCACTAGGGTTATCAACCATTTTGATCTTTTTAAATACAGTATTTTCGCTGCGCTCCCAGGCACTGTCAAAAGCAGTGCCAGTGCTACCAGTGGTTTTTCCTTTGTCCATATCTGCAATGAGATGAGGGTTCACTTTTACTTTTGTTGCCTTCTGTCACTTCTTATGGTTATTGATCTGCATAAGCATCCGAGGAAGTAATCCAGTCCACAGCCAGTAGTGTCACGCATGCAATGGGGGGGGGGGGCTCATTGCCTCTCCCCTTCCACCCTTTTTCTCCAGACAGTTACTTCTCAAGTGTCTAACCTTTCCACATTGCCAGCAGCTTCGCCCTTTACAGTTGGCTGAAAAATGTCCTGCCACACCGCATGTCCAGTAATTCAGAGGTCTTATTTTTATTGGGGCCACTCTGCCTCTTATTTCTCTACGGGGGTCCCACTGTCGTTTTCCCTCGCTCTTCTTGGGGGTGGGGGAGGGTACTAGAGTGTCTTTTTGCTTAATCCACTTTCTGTGCACCACTTTGCCTTGTGGCCAAAACTTCCGCACTTAGTGCAATTCAGACCAAGAGATCTGGGGTTTCCTCAATTGGTGGGACAGTCTCTGGCTCTGTGTTCTCCATAATTGCAGGTCCAGCATATCAGCCCATACTGGCCAGGAGTGGACTTATAAAATTCATACTGTATTTCCCGTTCCTTCTGGTTGTGGTCAGCCTCATCCTCCCAATCCTCTTCATTCGTGTCTACTGGGTTTTATGTTCACTATCCCATTCCTGGAGCCCTTCTCTGTACTTTTCCACCCCCTAGGTCTTTGGGTTCCCTGGTCTCTGCCATTTCTTACCCTCTCCCAGATCCTCTCGCTATTTTTAGTTATCCCTAGAGCCTCTCCTTCAGGACGTCACCACTCACATCATTATCATGAATGGTGTCCATGAATGCATCTGCTAACAATGCCTGAATGGCCTCATTTTCTCTTCTTTCCATATTCGGGAATGCTAAACCCGCTAATCTCATCATCCTATCTCCAAGGTCTTCTAGAGTTTCCCCTACTTCCTGTTTAATCCTAAACAATTTTTGAAATGCCTCTATGGTTGTTCATTTGCTAGTATATAGTCTGATTAGGGTTCCCTTCAGCTTGTCCCATGTTATCTGTAAGTTTTCCCTGTATAAGCCCCTAATAAATTTTGAGACTGGTTCTGCTGCTGCCTCATATGCCAACAGCACTATCTCCCCAGTCTGTCAACCCATATACCAGCTGTTTCTATGGTACAGCTACCAGCCAATCATGAAACTCAGCTGGGTTGCTTTTGGTAGGAGGGTAATATTCATCCCACCTAACAGTCTCCTAAAGGCCGCCATTATTTAAAGGACCGTAGCTTATCCCTCTGTACTGTCTGACCCAGCAATACTCATCTATTCTGGCAGTGTTCCTCAATTAATTGCTTCTGCTGCTGTTTTGTTGTTCCTGTAACTATTGGCTCTTTGGATCAATATAATCTTTTGATTCCAATGTCTTCTCGGTAATTCTTGGGTATAATCTTTGATCGCAGCGTCAATTGTAACTCTTTTCCTTTAATGTCCTCTGGTATCTCTTGGGTCAAATCTTGGTCACGGCAAACAAATTTTAACACTGTATCCTCACCACACTCAACCCATGCACTCCACAAGACTGGTTGTTGGTCCAGTATTACAGGTTAGACACAACTCTCTGGTTCCCAATGTCAATTTGAAGCCACTCCCAACCACGTTTTGATCCTGGAGAGTGGTCATCAGATTGGAGAAATCCAGAAGCTCTCCATTGATCCACCTGTGAGTTCGTCAGGTGAGAATCAGGTTAACAGAAAAATAAATATAACTAAGTTGATTTTGAAAGATTTTGAAAGGATAAGTTATATATAAGCAAACACAAAAAAAGTTGATTGTATGTGAACAATAACCAAACAAATACTTCGAATAATTTTGGTAAAGGAGAGATGTGGCCTTTGTTTTAACCCTTTTTGGTCTGTTCTTAGCACAATTACTACAACCTTTGATGTTCCCATTCTCAGTAGCTTTAATAGTAGCAGGAGTAACAGTATTTAGATGTTAGCAGCAGTATTTCGCTTCTTCACCCTCCACTTCAGTAACAGTCTTTACAACATATTAACATCTTGGTTATTCGAAAACACCTCTTTCACTTGTTTTCTGTTTTACAGCATATCCTCCTTCATTATTATTTCATGGGTGATATCGTCCCTGCCACATTGATGAATGATGACTCTGGTTTGTTTAAACTTTGATTAATCTGGCAATTAAAATCCTATTGGTCTTAATAGATATTAAAATCAAATTAGCTTATCTGCAACTTTTCTTTTTTATCACTTTGCCAAATTTCTGCAAGTATAACTTGGGAAATGCAGATTTTACACTTTTTTTTTTAAAATTTTGCAGTAATGTTAATTTTCATATTTATGAAATTATAAAAATTGGAATATCTAATTGTAGGATAATTATACTCTAAGCTGGCAAGAAAAGTAGATGGGATTCGACTTTGAAAAATCAGATTCTTTGTTAAAATGCTTAGAGATCTACCAAAAGAAATTACTTTGAACAAATGTATTTTTATTTTCTAAATGCAAGTAAAGACCTTTTGTCCTTAGCCAAAAGTTTTATTCTTGATTAATGTATGACCCAAACTCTTGAAAGGTCTTTATAATATAAAAAATGCATAGTAACGAGAGAAATATTACTGGCCTAAGGATATTACTATATTAGTATGTTTATACAGGGTATGGCAGAAATACCTCCCACATAATGGTAAGACATGAGCTTGATAAAGACACTATTGCCACTGATGTCTTATGTGGTAGGCATTTCTGTTGCACACTGTAGAAATTTATTTTTTGTTTTTTTATCTATAGCAAATTTGGATTACATGTCAGTTTGTGTTAGGCAGAAAATATGCCATTCAACAAGACATTTTACTTCTGTAAGTGAAAAATTGATAACATCCTGTAAATAAGAAAATCATTAGGTTAAATCTAACAAAAATACCTGAATTAATATCAGCTTAAATATAACTTAAATATTTTATATATATATATATATATATATATATATATATATAGTAGACTCTTCCCTCGTATTTGATGTATGAGGGTTAAGCAGCTCAGTCCGTAGGAACCGGCAGTCCAGACACCAGCATATATGATTTGATTATAGTGGTGAAGGCTTTGTGCAGAACTAACCACACTTTTTGAAGGGCTGAATACAGAGATCTGCTGCAGTATGTGCTACAAGGTCTCCAAATAGCCCTCTGCAAGTTTTTGAATTCAGAGTTTCCTTCTCCTAGACTAGTTACCATCCAGGCTATAGAGCCCAGTCTGTCCTATTTGGCCATAACTGGAGGGAGAAGAGGCTTAATACCTTTCCCAAAGAGTATTAGCACATAAGTGAATGTAATGGATTTACCTGGAATTCAAACTTGGCTCTCCGATTCCTCAATTCTATCCACTACTCCACCATATTACTCCTACTATCCACTATATCCTATATATATATATATATATATATATATATATATATACACACACACACACACAGGGTGTAACTTAGGTACCTCCACGAGATCACTAAAAAAAAAAGCATAGCATGATGAAAAAGACACCAAACTTGAAAAAAACAACATTTTATCATCTAAATGTTTATTATTAAGAGGAAAGGTCAAAGTATTTTGGGGTATTTTTTTCCATTTTTAATCGTTCTAGCACGTCCAAATTTTCGTTAAAAATCTAGTTTTTTGAGTCAGCAAAATTGACCATTTTTTTTCCATTTTAAAAAAAAAAACTGGAAATCTGACTTTGAAATTTTTTTTAAATATCAATTATCATTTTTCAAAACTTATTTTAAGAAAATCAGAAATTATAATGTTTATTTAAAATATTTTGAACCAAACTTAACTTAGCTTTTGTGCCAAAAAAAGATGTAATTTGAAAATAAAACAAAAAGCAGGTCATAAACTTTCACGTCTCTTGACATGTGATGAATGATATATTTACAAATTCCATGAGGCTAATTTGTTCTACGGAAGGAGAAAAGTGAAATAATTTACATTTACGTAAACAAATTATTTGCCCCGTTATTTTCAACACTTTCAGCGGCCTATTTTTTTTTTTTTTTTTTTTTTTTTTTGTACTTAGTTAGCTTTCACCTTTACGTTTATGATGCTTTATGGGAAATATATTGTAAAGAAATTAAAATAAAACTGTTAAGAGTGACATTAAATTTCATATTTCTTAAAGGTATCTAATTAATTTATAGGTACCTTTCTTATGAAATTTTATCAGAATTGTACATAAAATACTATAATTTTATGTACATTTATTACATTCTACTGTTATTTGTATTTGCATTCATTTTATTAATTTTGATATTTCATTTATGGAAAAAATGTCGTAACTGAAATTAATATAAAAAATAAGATCATATAAATTTCATAAGATGATACTGATACTTGTAGGTACCCTTCTCAGTTGAAATTGAAAAATCAAATTAACTTCTCCACACATGTTTCATAAAAGTAAAGGCCTTAACAGCGGAGAACAATGCTTAACTCAAATAACGCAACTTAATTATATTCTGGTTGGTCTTCCGTATTTTATAATTACAGCTCGATTATAAGCACAAAATTACATTTCTTAATTACTGGGTATCTTCTGATTAGTCAAAATGATACAATTTAGAACACGCTAAAAAAAGATCTATCTCATAAGGACACTTATGAAAGCCGATCAAACTTTTAACTAATTTTATAATATTTTAACAACTTAAATGTAAAATCTATTATAATTAATGAAATAACAAATAATTGTATTAAAAATTCATTTTCATCGAAAAAATTTTTTGCTTTCAGAAAATATTGTCCATATTCATAAAAACAACTTAAAACAAATAAAAGCATTTGAAATTAAATAATATCTTTGTTTTATTGAGTTTTGTATGTTACAATTCAGAGCTGATTTTCAGGTACTGCGTATCAATTAAAACAAAAAAAACATGATTTGCATTCCTCAAAGCCCTGTGCTTTTAATTATTGTAATCACTAAAATGGATGCGATCAATTTCTAAGCGTTTTCATAAAATTAGTTGGGGGGTAATAAATATTTTTAAAAAATATTTCTACCATGACTTTCATAAAAAAAACATAATAATTTCGATCATCTGTGAATAGTTCCTGAAAGTTTCATTAACATCCGATAATTATTTCTATTTTTGCACGATTTTTCAAATTAATGTGTGTCATACCAAAAAAACATGCTAAAAATTCTGTTATTTACTAGTTCCGCTGATACAAATAGAAAAAAGTTTTTTTTTACTCAAAATTTAGAATGTTCTAAAAAGAAGGAAATTTTTTTAAAATAATTAAAAAAAAAACCCAAAAAACTTTGGTCTTTCCTCTTAATAATAACATAAGCATTTAGACAATAAAATTTAGTTTTTAATTTTCAGTTGGGTTCTTTTTCATCAAGCTATGCTCTTTTTTAGCGATTTCATTGAAGTACCTAATGTAACTGCAAAATTGTCCAAATCATGTAACAGCAAAATTATTCATTTGCTAGATTAAGTTTTGGACTGTTCAATCTTTGAAAATGATTAATGATATCTTATTGGAATTCTGATATTTTTATAACATTATTGGACTCTACTCTGAGCAATGAAAATGTATAATTGCTCTCCAAGCTTAACGGAAGAATTGTGATAAACAAAAATGACATGTTCATTAATTCATCATAGCTAAAAAGATCGGAAGCTCATGAAGGATTGAAATAAAGTTCAATTAATATACATTTTATTCGAATCATTTTTCCAACTTATTCAAATGATCTTCACCCTCTCTAACCTAACTTTCTGTCCTGGAGTAACAAGGTGGCTCAGATGTTTCATTTTTGACTCCCTTTTGGGCCGTCATAGATAAAACTCCTCATGTGCTTATGTATTGAGTTGGTTCTTTTCTAATTGATCTCTTTAGCTCTAAGTTGAAATGATGATCCCTCTTCCTGTTGTGACATCCCAATCCAGTTTTCCTCTCTGCTGTTCTTTTTTTTACCATTCTTTTGATGGTTCTTGAATGGATTTTGAAGATGGAAGCCAGATTATGAAGTTGGTACCATTACTGAAGGCATGAATGATTTTTATTCCCCACCCCTCTTTGATTCATAAATATCTGAGCTGAAAACCTGGAAAAAAATTTAAGATATTAAATCATTTTGTGGGATGGACAATTATGCTGTAACATGATTTGGACAATTTTGCTGTTACGCCCTGTGAATGAATGAATGAATCAATCAATCAATCATGGGAAATGGATTAAATCTGGCAAATATTTAATATATTTTCTGCTTATAGGATACAGGTTCGATTCCTGTCAGAGAACACATTTTCTATGAAATTTCTCAACATTCAGACTGGTAAATATAATTAATACTATTTAATTAAAGAACAGAGCATTTACTCAAATAAGGTATCCATTAAAATATATAAACACAAGTGTGTGTGTGTGTATATATATATATATATATATATATATATATATATATATATATAGGGAACAAACTTCAGACCACCAATATAGTTTATCAATTTTGTTCCTCAATAAGACTGATTATTGTAATAAACAAAAAAAATTGGCCAGACAATGTCATAGACTGACAAACCAATTAAGCCATCTGAATTTGATAAGTAACATTCATACATCACTACCTCATCCTGTAATAAAAAAAATCTTTGTAGATAACCTTGTCATTCTAAAAACATCTAATTGTAAAAGACATTTAAATATAATTGAAGCACTTTATATAAAAGCAATTTAAGCAAAGTCTCAATCTTACTTTTTGAAACTTGGGTGAAAAAAAGGTTGGTAGTATGTTAAATGTGTCCGCCAACATAAAATTAATACTCCCATCCAGCACCACTTAAATTGCTATGACTTCTCCAAAATACAACTTAGTATATTTTCTGTGTTTATATTCTAACAAGGAACCTCTTGTAAATGGCTAATGAATTGGTTGAACCTGCTTGGGACCAAAATCACTACAGGCGGTTTGTGTGGGGGGGGTCACCAGTCAGTCTTGAAAACCTGGATCTGTACATAGTTATGCCTCAGCCTCTGATGGTGGTGCAGCATCCATTATGGCTGTACAGACTCACACTGAAGGTGACAGTCATGATTGCATGTGAAGGCACTCTTCCTGATGTCACCTTGTTTTTTTTTGTCTCCTGGCAACAATACATCGTTTCTCCTCCTCACCTCCAGCCATTGGTGTAAATCACATTTCCAGTGTGAGCAATCATTGGCAAATATCCATTGCCCTTATATTCCTTTTTCAGATGTCCTTGAAGCAGTGATGAGGTTGTCCTCTGCCAGTGGCCAGTTCTTCGTACAGAAGGATCTTTGGAATCCTCCCATCCAGTATAGTGTACATGTCGAAGCCATTGGAGCCAGCACTGTTGGATAAGGGCATAGACTGGGTAACTGTGCACAAGTGAGAACTATGGCATTGGTGACCTGGTTGGAGCAATTGATGCCCAGAATGCATCTTGGATAGCAAAAAATGAAAGGTGCTGAGGCATCTCTACTCTATGACGTAAAAGGCTACAACTCTCACCGTTGTAGAGTAGCATGCCCTATAGACTGCAATTTTGGTATTTGTTTTACTATTGCACAAAAATTAATAATTCTTAGTTTTGAAAAATTAAGATTTAACTTGTCTGGAAGGAAAGTTGAACTATGGTGCTTCAAAGTCTACAATATGCCAAAATTAATAGAAAGTTTTACTGTATAATGATATCGCTCTAATATTCACCAGTAAATGGACAAGATTGTTAAATATTTTGTCTGACACGTTTTTCTGCAAATGTATTGTGCTTTTTATATATATATATATATATATATATATATATATATATATATATATATATATATATACAGGATATTGGATATAAATCATTGATATAGAAGACCATGTAGTTTTGTATATAACTCATTCTGTGTAAGACTTGTAATATGGATATTTGTTGAAGGCTTAGCCTTCATTTTTGGCTCATTTCTTTTGTTACATAACAAACATGGCATCAAAGTACAAACCAGTCAAGATCCCCATCCAACATTGAAAATAAAAATTGATTCTTACGGGAAAACACACTAAATAATGAGGAATAATTTAAATATATTTACATTATTTAATCAGATTACTGTTCTCCTCTTTGTTACCAGTTTATCAGCTGTTGTGCTCTCTGGCCATCTTCTGGTGCTTGTCAATCTGAGTAACCTCCAGGCAACTTCGAACTCATCCTTGGGGGTAGATTGTTCTTGTTCTGCTATCCAAATCTAGGGATATTTCTTTACTTAGTACTGCTCACCCTGTCTCCTTTGTCTGCACCAAACAGCCCAGTGATTGAACTTGTTATATCACCATATTCATCAACCATTGCTTTAATCCACTAAGCTATTGTCAATGTGAGACAATCCCAAGTCTAGAACTTGGAACCTTAAGCCTAATCTAGCTGTAATTGACATTGTTACTGCTCATGCTTGATTGCATTTGTGGTTCAAAACTAACTGGAATTGGACCTTTCCCTTGAAAAAGAAATATGAGAACCCTGATGGAAATATTGATATTCTGTGTACATTCTTCCAATTAGGGTCTGATATACAAAAACATGAAAAGGTCTGGCTAGGTGTTTGCTCTTGATACCAGTGATGGTGAACATAAAAATACTTTGAGGATATGGCTTTAGGAATGGCACCACTAAGGCCAACAGGATGGCTGAGATATATAGATGACACACTCATACTCTGGCCTCATTAGGAAGATATGCAATACTACAGAACTATATGAACTTTGTAATTACATTTCACAATGGAAGAAGAAAATGTTATCTACCCTTGCTGGATGGACTAATAACTTGCACAGAGAATGAGTTAAATACATTTGTATATTGCAAGCCAGTGCTGCAACTTTGATTCCCTACCATCCATACAACAAAATGATTGTCTAATGCCTCCAACACAGTGTAAATATCAAAGGCAACAATCTGGACACATACTAACAGATGGTTAGCATCAAGTGTACCCTTCAGAATACATACCACCCTGCAAACAATCTCAACCTCTTCAGGCAGAGGCAGAAGTGTTGAGGAGGATTGAATGGATTACTTCTATGGTTGTCTCCCTTGTCAAGAATTATCAGAAAGGATTCAAAAGATCTGCAGTCCACACATCAGTCAAGCTCAACATGGAGGACAATATTACCAAGAACTGTGTGTATTCCATCCTTTGAAGTTTTGGCAAAGGTGAAATTGGCTGCTCCTTAAAGCAAGGCTGAAGGAACATCAAAAAACCATAATTAGGGTCAAGACATTAAAACTAGGAGGGGAGTAGTCTCCAACCCCCTATAAAATGAAGTAAAAAAAAAAAAACACAAGAAGAATACTGGAGTGAGATACCTGAAGGAATCATTATATATGCTTGGCTACAAGGGCCTCCTTAGTTGGCTAGCATAGAAATAAATACCATATCTAAGCTGTTAATAAAGAAAATTGATGGCAAGGTTTAAACAATAGCAGCTGTGAGAAAAGTCTCAACAACTACAAAGGTGCAGCAGTGGCACTGTCATCAGCAGACAGATTCTCTGCTCCAGATTGTCCCAATAGCTTAGTGGTTTAGTGTCGGTTTGTGAGTTCAGTCACTTAGTGGAATATGGGCAAGCAATAACTGAGCAGTACTAAATTTCCTTAGACAGAACAATCTACTCCCCTGCTCCCGATTACCATATATTAAAGGCTTGTTTAAAACTCCCTAAATATCACCTGAATCAACAAGCACTTGAAAGTCTCAACACAACAACCAAAACATTGTCATAACAACAATGACTCTGGCAATGTAATGTAAATGATAACACCTCGTATTAGAAATTTAGATGTAATTCCCAAAAATGAGAACAATGGCTATAAAAATACTGTTGGTATTTACTAAAAGCATAGTACAAATGGAACAACAGAAGCCTGTGACGGTCTGAAGTAAAAGATTGGAAATGATTAAGCTTAAATATGGATTATAAATTTTGGATTAAAAAGAAAAGTGTGTGAGAGAAAGATCTTGAATGGAAACGTGAATCTAATATGTAATATTTAAATTAAATACTTTATTATAAACCAAACAAAATTGTTGCTTCAAAAGCTTTATAAACAGAGTATTTCAGAACAACAGGTCTGGAGCTTTTTAACTGATTCCTTGCCTTAATTCTTGGTCTGTCTCCAGGGCACTGGGCTGAGCTGTCAGTAATGCCTAGAAGCCTTCAGCTTAGATGGAAGGTGAAGGACGACTACAAGGTTAAATGCATCTGGTTTTTTCCTTTGCAGACATTTTCCTCTAGGATTACTGCAGCTGCTGCATCATCCCATGAGGAGCTGGTTGTCTTTTTCTTCAGGGCTGCTGCACTTAATTTTAACTGTGTATTATGGCTGTTGTCATGGTAATAGATTTTTTTTTTCTCTTTCTCTCTCCCCAAACTGCACCAAGTTGACTATTTTCTTTCTATGTGTGTCTACAGAAGCAGTTTTTACATCGTGAGTCCTTGTTTGAAAAGTCAACAAATTTTAATAGCAGTTATGGTCCATAAATGAATGGTAAACACTTTCAAAAAGATAAAATCAATATTTCTCCTTAGTTACATAATTCTGCTTGTGGTGAATGTTGTCTCAAAAAAAAAAAAAAAAAAAAAAAAAAAAAAAATACTTGCACAATTTATCAACTTCAAACTTTGTAATTCTTTATTTCTCTCTCTCTTTCTGTTACCTTCAATAAATTGTCTGTATATTTGAGTTGTAATCTTTGTCTCCTTACTTATGTAAGCATACTTTATCGGCTTACAATTTTTTAATTTTTTTTTTTAATTCCAGAAATGTTAATGAAATACCATAGTAATTCAACAAAATATTGAAAACTGCATCTTTTACAGCAATGTATAGTCTTTAATAATTTGGTTTTCTATCTCTGCATCCATGCAACTTGAGGCGTACACAAGCCAGAAATGTTATACCGCATTCATTCATTCAAAACCATTGGGTCAAAACTTTTATTGCTGATCAAATAAATGAACATCAACATAATCAGCTTTGTTTCTTTGATGGATATTGCAGCTAAATCTTTGTTTTCTTTAATGATCCATTTAAAAAATTGTATAAAGTACTTGTTCATTGTATTTTGTCCAAACTTTCATGCTCAAATTACTTTTGCTTCAGTTGCTTTTATGCCCTTTAAAAAAAAAAAAAAAAAAAAAAAAAAAATTATATACATATATATATATATATATATATATATATATATACACTTTAGCATAATGAGTTTTGAGTTTTTATGCAAAATATAGGCGTTAATACTATACACATGTAATTTTTGTTTTTCCTTTTTCTGTAGGGTTTTGCAATATACATGAATTTGGCTTAGCATGTATGATATACTTAATATATTTCTCTAAAACTCAAGATTTTGGGATGGAATTGAAAATTTGTTTATATTTTCTTTAAAAAAAAGACTAGATGTTTTACCATAATTTGGCATATGGGTCCATTTTAAAAAAAAAAAAAAAAAAAAAAGATATGTAATTACCTATTTCTACAAAATGTAATGGTTTCCTTTCAGGCTTCCACCACCAAAAAGAATAAAAACACTATGGTTTAAAATGCATTTAAAAAAAAATTAAAAACTTTTCTCAATTTTTTTAAAATTTAAACAAATAATTGTTTATTTATTTCTAATGAGGAAAATATAAAATTTAACAATTCTCTGATTTTTGTTTAGAATTTTATGGTCCTGTGTTGATGCCAGACAGGATTTTAACCAAAATTTCCTAGAGTTGAAAATGACAATTTTTTTTTTTTTTTTTTTTTTTTTAACCATTTTCTTAAAAGAAAATGGTTATACTTTTTTAATTTTTGCAAACATGCATTGTCTTTTTGGTGGATTTCCCCTGCTCATTAAGCTGTTTTCAAACATAACATTTTTTTTAAGCAGGTATCTATTTGCCTTTTTTTTTTTTTTTTTTTTTTTTCATGTATTAGAACTTTCCACTAACATTTTTACATTTTAATCTGTTCAGTGGATGATGAACCCTATACCCTGAATAGTTTTCGTCAAAGTGGGTGAAGCAGGCTGAGAAAAACCACAAATTCCTTGCAATATATGCTGATAAAGTTAAAAACTGATCTATGGAATAGGCATTAGTGATATAACTTTATTGGAACTTTTATCTTCACTTCTAAAGGAAGGACCCTTATTATGAGTACCAAGGCCAGCAGGTTGCAGTATACTATTACTCAACTTTTTGTATTTACCAAGTCATTGGTATTGCATCTCCATCCAATGCTGTAATAACTTTTTTTGTTATAAGCAAAAGTAAAACTAGTTATTTTGATGGCCTTTGTTGGACGATATTACACAAGTGGCATCAACATTTTTCTTTTAGATGGGACTTCAATATAATACCACTTTCAAGAGATGATGGGATATGGAGTATACCAGGTTATAAACAAATCAAAAAGTATTTTCATCATTTTATTCCAGCGTTTTTAATTTAAAAGATAAATATGAGTTTAAAAAAGTTTTGCAATAAGCATTTGTTTGAAGGATTGACCAATGATTTATTTTAAGAAACAAATTTCTGTTTTATTATTTCCTTTTCCTTTTTGACAAGTGGTACTTGTATTACAGAGAAAAATATTTTGAATTTCTCATACCCAAATTAGTAAAGTTTCAAGTACCTCAGTGGATACATCTTTATAGCTGGATTCAGGATGGTATACTTTTTATCTGTTTGTCAAATTTGCTTTTGGCAGTTTTACATGGTAAATAACTTTTTGGTTTGACGACTTTTTTTTTTTTTTTTTTATTGATGTACTACTGAAAAAAAATTTAACTCTTTGTTGTGCTATGAATCAGAAAGTTGCATAGCATTAACTGTTGAAATGAAACTCGTATGAGCCGTCAGAATTGCCCACAGGATGTGTGATATTTTCATTTCTGAGAATGCAATATTTCAATGTTTATCCTGATCTAATAATTATTGATTCTATTAGTATTATAATTCTTTTGCAACCTATGACATTTATGATTTTTTTAACCAGTCTGAAACCTGCATCTTCAGCTATACACTGTTTAAATTCACTTCTAGCCTAATAGCACCTGGGATGGAAAGTTCTGATCAAATTTAAAATGGTCAGAACTTCATTGTTAATTGTGCTAACAAGATAAATTTGATACTATTTTGTATGTGTTGAGTTCTTTTTATGCCTGTATTAAAGGTTTCTTACTAAATATGAAAAGTTTACAATGTATGGCCTATTTTACTTTATACAGTAATAGAATATGTACTTTTCTTTTTGAGTTAAGGAGGTACATATTGTGTAAAATGTGTTAAGTTTTTGGGTTTTTTTTTTTTTTTTTTTTATAATTAAAAATATGCTGTTAATGAGTTGGTCTCGGTCAATATTGACAAATTTTCAGTTCTTGGTATCCTTTGGGATGACTGATTCGGGTAGTGTATTGTACTAATTTTTTTTTTTTTTTCCTGCTTTGTCATTTGTAAGAATATATAAGCAAGGATAGCATTGACAACTAAATACAAACAATTATTTCAATTTATACATCTGTTTAATGTTAAAATTCCTCTCTAGATTTACAAATAAGTTTATGCAGTACAGATTAGTTTTATATAATACAATACAGCAGGATCTTTAATTTAACATCTGGGATAAATGCAGGTTTATGAAATTTTCTTGCATTCCTGTTAACAGTAGCAGTGGAAATATATATGGATTGGATGGTGTTCAAGGATAAGGCGGGGGATTTTCTATATAAGGTGGGGACATTTAGATTAAATGATTGTTCTGCCATGAACATAGTTGCTTTTTAAATCACTCTTTATTACTAATAGTTAAAGATGTAAATGTGTGAAATTTCAATTTTGCTTGCTTTTTGTTAAGGGTGTACTTTTAGAAACTAAAATATTTTGATGCACTTTGTAAATTAAAATTTTTTTATTTTTTTTTTTTTTTTTAACTACTTTTTCACCCAATACAAGGCCCATGTGCCACTCAAGGTAGAGGGTTGCTGTGCAGTTGTATTAGAATACGGAGGGTAATTTTAACTATAGACTTGAAAAGTCAAGATTTAATTAGTGAATAAAATTTCAGAGTTCAGGTAGATATTAGGCGTATAGAGTTGGAGTAGATTTTAGAAGAAAAGTGAAAACCCAATCCTAAATGGAAAATTATCAAATATTTCTAAATGCTTGCTAACAAAATCCCTTGTATAATAAAATTTGTATATTTTGAAAACCAGAAAAAAAAAATGAAAAATAAATATTAGTATATTTTTTTTTTTTATGACTCTACAATCAATCACTCTTTTTGTAATTGATTTGAATTTCATTAATATCCTTCCTAATGATCTTCTATTAGCCAGTGAAAACAAAATCTTGGTTAATTGACATTTTTTTCAAATTGGAATTTCTTTTTCTTCAGTTGATACCATTATAGAAAAAAACTCCTGCACTTTGAAAACCCCACAACATTCTAATAAAAAATAAAAAACAACAAACTTAAAACTGCAACTTCCCTTCAAAAATTACAGACAGCAGGAAACACTTTTGTATCACAAAACCTCTACAAATGTAATCAAGGTAAATTTAAAAAAACTTCATAAACAGATCGGAGCCCCACACACATAATTGCCCGAACACACTAGTCTGATCATACACACATATCTACGGAGAACGAATATATATGTACACATGCATACATACATACTATAAAAACAAACCCACTAGATAGGCCACACACACACTGTATGTGTGTAATATATAGGTTGCCCTGACGATTGCATCTAGTATGAAACGGCCTGTCTTACCTCAAATGTGAACCCGAAGTTCAATTTTATATTTACATACACTCTATCTCTGATATTGAGCACTTTACCCCATAAATATAGCATGCAAAACACACACACACATATATATATATATATATATATATATATATATATATATATATATATGTGTGTTTTTTTCTTATAGTAAACAATGTATGGAGAAGGAATATGTATTCATATACTAGTAAAATGCACACACATAATACATGCAAATGGAGTTAAATTTACAAAAACTACACAGGTCATAAAAGATAATTTGAATTATAAATATACAAAAGACAATGAATTAGACATAACCAAAAATTAATTCCTTTTAAATATGTGGAAAATATTCTCCTTCACCTAGTGTGTTTAGGACCTGAAATGAATGAATGAATACATATATATTCCACATTATAAAAAAATGTTGCATTTCTCTCTTCACTTTATAATATGTATTTTCTCTCATTGGAACAATTATATGAAAAGGTATAAATCATAGTGTTTAGATTTGATTTTCCCCCCCGGAAGTGTGTAATAGCTCTACCTCCTTCAGGTATAGACTCGTTTTCCATTGTCTATCAGGGATTCTTGGGCCACGGGATACATTATGGTGGTACTCTTCATTCTGTAATTAATTCTGAGCTACTTGTGTTTCTGTGCTTGTCAAGCTTTAAAAGATTTCTAAATGAGCTAATAATTCTTTCATGGTTGCAAATATTTATCACTAGGGTTTATCAACCATTTTGATCTTTTTAACACAGTATTTTGGTTGATATCCCCATATTGTCAAAAGCAGTGCCAGTGCTCTGTAGTGGTTTTTCCTTTTCCATATTTTAATGTCTGAGGGTTCAAGAATACTTTTGTTTGCTCTTCTGTCACTTCTTGGTTATTGATATATATGAATCCAAATATTAATCACAAGCCAGTGATGCTGGAAAATATAAAAATTATAGGGGCTCCTAAAACTTCCAATTTTTTCTCCAGATGTTTCATTCGATTAACTAACCTTTCCATATTGCCAGCAATCTATCCCTTTACAGTTATATATATAAAATATGTCCTATATATATATGTCCAGTAATTCAGGGTCTTATTTTTATTGGTTCCCTCTGCTCTTTTTCTCTCCCCGGGGGTCCCACTGTGCGTTTTCCCTACGCTCTTCTTGGGGGTGGGGGAGGTACTAGGAGTGTCTTTTTTGCTTAATCCACTTTCTGTACCACTTTGCCTTGTGGGTCCAAAACTTCCGCACTTAGTGCAATTCAGACCAAGAGATCTGGGTTTACTCAATTGGTGGGACAGTCTCTGGCTCTGTGTTCTCCATAATTGCAGGTCAACATATCAGCCCATACTGGCCAGGAGTGGACTTATAAAATTTATACTGTATTTCCTGTTCCTTCTGGTTGTGGTCAGCCTCATCCTCCCCAATCCTCTTCATTCGTGGTTACTGGGTTTTTATGTTCCTGTCCCATTCCTGAGCCCTTCTCTGTTTCTTTCCACCCCCCTAGGTCTTTTGGTTCCTGGTCTCCTGCCATTTCTTACCTCTCCCAGATCCTCTAGCTATTTTTAGTTATCCCCTAGCCCTCTCCTTCAGGATGTCACCACTCACATCATTATCATGAATGGTGTCCATGAATGCATCTGCTAACAATGCCTGAATGGCCTCATTTTCTCTTCTTTCCATATTCAGGGAATGCTAAACCCGCTAATCTCATCATCCTATCTCCAAGGTCTTCTAGAGTTTCCCCTACTTCCTGTTTAATCCTAAAACAATTTTTTGAAATGCCTCTGTGGTTGTTCATTGCTAGTATATAGTCTGATTAGGGTTCCTAGCTTGTCCCATGTTATCTGTAAGTTTTCCCTGTATAAGCCTAATAAATTTTGAGACTGGTTCTGCTGCCCACCTCATGCCAACAGCACTATCTCCCAGTCTGTCAACCCACATACCAGCTTGTTTCTATGGTACAGCTACCAGCCAATCATGAAACTCAGCTGGGTTGTTTTGGTAGGAGGGTAACTTCATCCCACTCTAATAGTCTCCCTAAAGGCCGCCATTATTTCGGGACTTTCGCCCTCTGTACTGTCTGACCCAGCAATACTCATCTATTCTGGCAGTGTTCCTCAATTAATTACTTCTACTGTTGTTTTGTTGTTCCTGTAACTATTGGCTCTTTGATATATATAATCTTTTGATTCCAATGTCTTCTCGGTAATTCTTGGTATAATCTTTGATGCAGCGAGAATTGGTAAATCTTTTCCTTCAATGTCTACGGTATCTCTTGGGTCAAATCTTGGTCACGGGTAAACAAATTTTACCCAGAATCCTCACCACACTCAACCCATGTCGTCCACCAAGACTGGACTTTTGGTCCAGTATTACAGGTTAGACAGTAAATCTCTTTATTCCCAAAAGTGAATTTGAAAAATACTCCCAACCCGCAAAGATCCTGAGATTGGTCATCAGATTATTCAGAATAGGAAGCTCTCCATTGATCCACCTTTGAGTTAAGCTAGGTGAGAATCAGGTTAATGATGTTAAAATAAATATAACTAAGTTGATTTTGAAGATTTGAAAGGATAAGTTATATATAAGCAAACACAAAAAAGTTGATTCACGTATGTGAACAATAACCAAACAAATACTTCAATAATTTGGTAAAAGGAGATGTGGCCTTTGTTTTAACCCTTTTTGGTCTGTTCTTAAGAGACAATTACTACAACCTTTGATGTGTTTATTCTCAGTAGCTTTAATAGTAGCAGGAGTGCTCCAACAGTATTTAGATGTTAGCAGCAGTGGTTGTTGTTTCACCCTCCACTTCAGTAACAGTCTTTATAACATATTAATATCTTTGTTATTCGAAACACCTTCTTTCACTTTGTTTTCTGTTTTACAGCATATCCTCCTTCATTATTATTTCATGGGTGATAACGTCCCTTAAACATTGATGAATGATGACTCTGGTTTGTTTAAACTTTGATTAATCTGGCAATTAAAATATATTGGTCTGTTTTAGATATTAAAATCAAATTAGCTTATCTGCAACTTTTCTTTTTATCACTTTGCCAAATTTATATAGTATAACTTGGGAAATGAATGTTTTAGAATTTTTTTTTTAAAAATTTTGACAGTAATGTTAATTTTCATATTTAAGGAAATTATAAAAAAATTGAATATCTCTAATTGTAGGATAATTATACTCTAAGCTGGCAAGAAAAGTAGATGGGATTTTACTTTTGAAAATCAGATTTTTGTTAAAATGCTTAGAGATCTACAAAAGAAATTACTTTGAACAAATGTATTTTTTATTTTCTAAATGCAAGTAAAGACCTTTTTGTCCTTAGCCAAAAAAGTTTTATTCTTGATTAATGTTTGTTTTGAACTTTGAAAGGTCTTTTAATATAAAAATGCATAGTTATTAGAGAAATATTACTGGCATTCAAGGATATTACTTTTAGTATTTTTATAGATGTATGGGCAGAAATACCTCCCACATAATGGTAAGACATGAGCTTGATAAAGACACTATTACACTGATGTCTTATGTGGTAGGCATTTCTGTTGCACACTGTAGAAATTTATTTTGTTTTTTTTTATCTATAGTTTATTTGGATTACATGTCGTTTGTGTTAGGCAGAAATATGCCATCGAACAAGGATTGGGTTACTTCTGTTAGTGAAAATTGATAACATCAAAAAATAAGAAAAAATCATTAGGGCAGGGATCTAACAAAAATACCTGAATTAATATCAGCTTAAATATATCAAATATTTTATATATATATATATATATATATATATATAGGTATTTTTAGACTAGTCCTCGTATTTGATGGTATGAGGGTTAAAAGGTATATAATTCCGTAATAACCGCAGTCCAGACACCAGCAATATATAAATAGATGTAGAATTGGCTTTGTGCAGAACTAACCACACTTTTGAAGGGCTGAATACAGAGATCTGCTGCAGTATGCCACAAATGTCTCCAAATAGCCCTCTGCAAGTTTTTTATTTAGTTTCCTTCTCCAAGACCAGTTTCCATCCAAGGCTATAAAACCCAGTCTGTCCTACTATTTGGCCATAACTGGGGGGAGAAGAGGAAATACCTTTCCCAAGAGTATTAGCACATGGTGAATGTAAATGGATTTACCTGGAATTCAAACTTTTTGCCTCCCATTCCTTTTCAATTCTATCCACTATTCCACCATAAAATTACCCTGCTATCCACCATTGCTCAACATATATATATATATATATATATATATATATACACACACACAGGGTGCAAATTTAGGTACCTCCACGAGATCACTAAAAAAAATAGCATAGCATGAAAAAGACACAAACTTGACGAAAACAACATTTTATCATCTAAATGTTTATTATTAAGAGGAAAGGTCAAAAGTATTTTGGGGTATTTTTTTTCCATTTTTTAATCGTTCCTAGCACGTCCGAAATTTTCGTTAAAAAATCTAGTTTTTTTTGAGTCAGCAAAATTGACCATTTTTTTTCCATTTTAAAAAAAAATCTGAAATCTGACTTTGAAAATTTTTTTTAAATATCAATTATCATTTTTCAAAACTTATTTTAAGAAAATCAAAATTATAATGTTTATTTAAAATATTTTGAACCAAATCTTTAACTTAGCTTTGTGCCAAAAGATGTAATTTGAAAATAAAACAAAGCAGGTCATAAACTTTCACGTCTCTTGACATGTGATGAATGATATATTTACAAATTCCATGAGGCTAATTTGTTCTACGGAAGGAGAAAGTGAAATAATTTACATTTACGTAAACAAATTATTTTGCCCTGTTATTTTCAAATACTTTCAACTTTTTTTTTTTTTTTTTTTTTTTTTTTTTGTACTTAGCTTAATTTTTTGTTTATGATGCTTTATGGGAATATATTGTAAAAGAAATTAAAATAAAACTGTTAAGAGGACATTAAATTTATTTCAAGAAAGGTATCTAATTAATTTATAGGTACCTTTCTTATGAAATTTTATCAAAATTGTACATAAAATACTATAATTTTATGTACATTTATTGGCATTCTACTGTTATTTGTATTTGCATTCATTTTTATTAATTTTGATATTTCATTTATGGAAAATGTCGTAACTGAAATTAATATAAAAATAAGATCATATAAATTTCATAAGATGATACTGATACTTGTAGGTACGCTTCTCAATTGAAATTGAAAAATCAAATTAACTTCACACATGTTTCACAAAAGTAAAGGCCTTTAACAGCGGAGAACAATGCTTAACTCAAATAACGCAACTTAATTATATTCTAGTTGGTCTTCCGTATTTTATAATTACAGCTCGATTATAAGCATAAATCACATTTCTTAATTACTGGGGTCTTCTGATTAGTCAAAATGATACAATTTAGAACGCGCTAAAAAAAGATCTATCTCATAAGGATTACGTATGAAAGCTTCCGTGCGGCTTTTAACTAATTTTATAATATTTTAACAACTTAAATGTAAAAATCTATTATAATTAATGAAATAACAAATAATTGTATTAAAAAATTCATTTTCATTCGAAAAATTTTTTTGCTTTCAGAAAATATTGTCCATATTCATAAAACAACTTAAAAGCAAATAAAAGTTGATGAAATTAAATAATATCTTTGTTTTATTGAGTTTTGTATGTTACAATTCAGAGCTGATTTTCAGGTATTGGGTATCCAATTAAAAACAAAAAAACATGATTTGCATTCCTCAAAGCCCTGTGCTTTTAATTATTGTAATCACTAAAACCGATGCAATCAATTTCTAGCGTTTTCATAAAATTAGTTATGGGGGTAATAAATATTTTAAAAAATATTTTTCATAAAAAAAAATAATAATTTATAATAATTTTGATCTGTGAATAGTTCCTGAAAGTTTCATTAACATCCGATAATTATTTCTATTTTTGCACGATTTTTCAAATTAATGTGTCATACCAAAAAAATGCTAAAAAATTCTATTTATTTAGTTCCGCTTGATACAAATAGAAAAGTTTTTTAATCAAAATTTAGAATGTTCTAAAAAGAAGGAAAATTTTTTTAAAATAATTAAAAAAAAACCAAAAAACTTTTGGTCTTTCCTCTTAATAATAACATAAGCATTTAGACAATAAATTTAGTTTTCGCAAAGTTATGTCTTTTTTACATCAAGCTATCTTTTTTATTGATTTCGTGAAGTACTTAATGTAAATGCAAAATTGTCCAAATCATGTAACAGCAAAATTATTCATTTTCTGTTTAAGTTTTGACTGTTCAATCTTGGAAATGATTAAAAATATCTTATTGGAATTCTGATTTTTTTTTAACATTATTGGAAAAATTTAAGCAATTTCTATGTATAATTGTCTCAAGTCATTTGTTTTCCAATTGTGGATAAACAAAAATGACATGTTCATTAATTCATCATAGCTAAAATCAATCTCACACAAGGATTGAAATAAAGTTCAATTAATATACATTTTATTCGGAATCATTTTCCAACTTATTCAAATGATCTTTTGACCTCTCTAACCTAACTTTCTGTCCTGGAGTAATAAGGTGGCTGATGTTTCATTTTGACTCCCTTTGGGCCGTTAGATAAAACTCCTCATGTGCTTATGTATTGAGTTGGTTCTTTTCTAATTGATCTCTTTATGAAGCAAGTTGAAATGAGATCCCTCTTCCTGTTGTGACATCCCAATCCAGTTTTCCTCTCTGCTGTTCTTTTTTTTTACCATTCTTTGATGGTTCTTCGGATTTTGAAGATGGAAGCCAGATTATGAAGTTGGTACCATTACTGATGAGGAATGATTTTTTATTCAGGACCCTTTTGATTCATAAATATCTGAGCTGAAAACCTGGAAAAAATTTAAGATATTAAATCATTTGTATGGACAATTTATGCTGTAACATGATTTGGACAATTTTGTTGTTACGCCCTGTGAATGAATGAATGAATCAATCAATCAATCATGGGAAATGGATTAAATCTTGGCAAATATTTAATATATTTTCTGCTTATAGGATGTTGTGTTGGATTCCTGTCAGAGAACACATTTTCTATGAAATTTCTCAACATTCAGACTGGTAAATATAATTAATACTATTTAATTAAAAAAGAACAGAGCATTTACTCAAATATGTATCCATTAAAATATATAAACACAAGTGTGTGTGTGTGTGTGTGTGTGTATATATATATATATATATATATATATATATATATATGGGGACAAACTTCAGACCACCAATATAGTTTATCAATTTTGTTCCTCCAATAAGACTGATTATTATAATAAACAAAAAAAATTGGCCGAACAAATGTATAGACTGACAAACCAATTAAGCCATCTGAATTTGATAAGAACATTCATACATCACTACCTCATCCTGTAATAAAAAAAAATCTTTGTAGATAACCTTGTCATTCTAAAAAACATCTAATTGTAAAAGACATTTAAATATAATTGAAGCACTTTTATATAAAGCAATTTAAGCAAAGTCTCAATCTTACTTTTGAAACTTGAGTGAAAAAAGGTTGGTAGTATATTAAATGTACTAAACATAAAATTAATACTCCCATCCAGCACCACTTAAATTGCTATGACTTCTCCAAAAATGCAACTTAGTATATTTTCTGTGTTTATATTCTAACAAGGAACCTCTTGTAAATGGCTAATGAATTGGTTGAACCTGCTTGGGACCAAAATCACTATGGTTTGTGTTTGTGGGGGGGGTCACCAGTCAGTCTTGAAAAACCTGGATCTATGCATAGTTATGCCTCAGCCTCTGATGGTGGTGCAGCATCCATTATGGCTGTACAGACTCACACTGAAGGTGACAGTCATGATTGCATGTGAAGGCACTCTTCCTGATGTCACCTTGTTTTTCTTTTGTCTCCCTGGCAACAATACATCATTTTTCTCCTCCCCTCACTCCAGCCATTGGTGTAAATCACATTTCAGTGGAGCAATCATTGGCAAATATCCATTGCCTCATATATTCCTTTTCAGATGTCCTTGAAGCAGTGGGGATGAGGTTGTCCCTTCGCCAGTGGCCAGTTCTTCGTGCAGAAGGATGCTTTGGAATCCTCCCATCCATAGTGTACATGTCGGCCATTGGAGCCAACACTGTTGGATAAGGGCATAGACTGGGTAACTGTGCTGAAGTGAGAACTATGGCATTGGTGACCTGGTTAGCAATTGATGCCCAGAATGCATCTTGGATAGCAAAAATGAAAGGTGCTGAGGCATCTCTACTCTATGACCCGTAAAGGCTACAACTCTCACCGTTGTGGAGTAGCATGCCCTATAGACTGCAATTTTGGTATTTGTTTTACTATTGCACAAAAATTAATAATTCTTAGTTTTGAAAATTAGATTTAACTTGTCTGGAAGGAAAGTTGAACTATGGTGCTTCAAAGTCTACAATATGCCAAAATTAATAGAAAGTTTTACTGTATAATGATATAAAAAATATTCACCAAGTAAATGGACAAGATTATTAAATATTTTGTCTGACACGTTTTTCTGCAAATGTATTGTGCTTTTATATATATATATATATATATATATATATATATATATATATATATATATATATATATAGTATTAATGTAGCATACAGGATATTGTTAAATCATTGATATAGAAGACCATGTAGTTTTGTATATAACTCATTCTGTGTAAGACTTGTAATATGGATATTTGTTGACTTAGCCTTCATTTTTTAGCTCATTCTTTTGTTACATAACAAACATGGCATCAAAGTACAAACTAGTCAAGATCCCCATCCCAACATTGAAAATAAAAAATTGATTCTTACGGAAAACACACTAAATAATGAGAATAATTTAAATATATTTACATTATTTAATCAGATTACTATTCTCCTCTTTGTTACCAGTTTATCACTGTTGTGCTCTCTGGCCATCTTCTGGTGCTTGTCAATCTGAGTAACCTCAGGCAACCTTCAACTCATATCCTTGGGGGTAGATTGTTCGTTCTGCTATCAAATCTAGGGATATTTCTTTACTTAGTACTGTCACCCTGTCTCCTTTGTCTGCAAAACAGCCCAGTGATTGAACATTATATCACCATATTCATCAACCATTGCTTTAATCCACTATAAGCTATTGTCCCAGGAGACAATCCCAAGTCTAGAAACTTGGAACCTTAAGCCTAATCTAGCTGTAATTGACATTGTTACTGCCAAAGCTTGATTGCATTTTTGTGGTTCAAACTAACTGGAATTGGACCTTTCCCTTGAAAGAAATATGAGAACCCTGATGGAAATATTGATATTCTGTGTTACATTCTTCAATTAGGGTCTATATACAAACATGAGAAAGGTCTACAGGTGTTTGCTCTTGATACCAGTGATGGTGAACATAAAATACTTTGAGGATATGGCTTTGGAATGGCACCACTAGGCCAACAGGATGGCTGAGATATAGATGACACCTCATACTCTGGCCTCATTAGGAAGATGTAATACTACAGAACTATATGAACTTTGTAATTACATTTCACAATGGAAGAAGCAGTTATCTACCCTTGCTGGATGGACTAATAACTTGCACAGAGAATGAGTTAAATACATTTGTATTGCAAGCCAGTGCTGCAACTTGATTCCTTACCATCCATACAACAAAATGATTGTCTAATGCCTCCAACACAGGTAAATATCAAAGGCAACAATCTGGACACATACTAACAGATGGTTAGTATCAAGTGTACCTTTCCAGAATACATACCACCCTTGCAAACAATCTCAACCTCTTCAGGCAGAGGCAGAAGTGTTGAGGAGGATTGAATGGATTACTTCTATGGTTGTCTCCTTGTCAAGAATTATCAGAAAGGATTCAAAAGATCTGCAGTCCACATCAGTCAAGCTCAACATGGAGACAATATTACCAAGAACTGTGTGTATTCCATCCCTTTGAAGTTTTGGCAAGGTGAAATTGGCTGCTCCTAAAGCAAGGCTGAAGAAACATCAAAAACCATAATTATGGTCAAGACATTAAACTAGGAGGAGTAGTCTCAACCCCTATAAATGAAGTAAAAAAAAAAAAAAGACACAGAAGAATACTGGAGGAGATACTGGAAAGAATCATTATATATACTTGGCTACAAGGGCCCTCTTAGTTAGCCTAGCATAGAAATAAATACCATATCTAAGCTATTAATAAAGAAAATTGATGGCAAGGTTTAAAAACAATAGCAGCTGTGAGAAAGTCTCAGCAACTACAAGGTGCAGCAGTGGCACTGTCATCCGCAGACAAGATTCTCTGCTCCAGATTGTCCCAATAGCTTAGTGGTTTAGTGTCGGTTTGTGGAGTTCAGTCCCTTAGTGGAATATGGAGAAGCAATAACTGGAGCAGTACTAAATTTTTTAGAGAACAATCTACTCCCTGCTCCCGATTACCATATATTAAAGGTTGTTTTAAAACTCCCTAACATATCACCTGAATCAATAAGCACTTGAAAGTCTCAGCACAACAACCAAACATTGTCATAACAACAATGACTCTGGCAATGTAATGTAAATGATAACACCTCGTATTAGAAATTTAGATGTAATTCCCAAAAATGAGAACAATGGCTATAAAAATACTGTTGGTATTTACTAAAAGCATAAATACAAAATGGAACAACAGAAGCCTGTGACGGTCTGAAGTAAAGATTGAAAATGATTAGCTTAATATGGATTATAAATTTTTGGATTAAAAAGAAAAGTGAGAGAAAGATCTTGAATGGAAACGTGAATCTAATATGTAATATTTAAATTAAATACTTTATTATAAACCAGGCAAAATTGTTGCTTCAAGAAAGCTTTATAAACAGAGTATTTCAGAACAACAGGTCTGGAGCTTTTAACTGATTCCTTGCCTTAATTCTTGGTCTGTCTCAGGGCACTGGGCTGAGCTATCAGTAATGCCTAGAAGCCTTCAGCTTAGATGGAAGGTGAAGGACGACGACTAAGAGTTAAATGTATCTGGTTTTTTTCCTTTGCAGACATTTTCCTCTAGGATTACTGCAGCTGCTGCATCATCCATGTGAGGAGCTGGTTGTTCTTTTTTTTCTTCAGGGGCTGCTGCACTTAATTTTAACTGTGCATTATGGCTGTTGTCATGGTAATAGATTTTTTTTTCTTTTTCTCTCTCCCAAACTGCACCAAGTTGACTATTTTCTTTTATGTGTGTCTACAGAAGCAGTTTTTTACATCATGAGTCCTTGTTTGAAAAGTCAACAAATTTTAATAGCAGTTGGGTCCATAAATGAATGGTAAACACTTTCACAAAAGATAAAATCAATATTTCTCCTTAGTTACATAATTCTGCTTGTGGTGAATGTTTCTCAAAAAAAAAAAAAAAAAAAAAAAAAAAAATACTTGCACAATTTATCAACTTCAAACTTTGTAATTTTATTATTTCTCTCTCTTTTCTGTTACCTTTAATAAATTGTCTGTATATTTGAGTTGTAATCTTTGTCTCCTTACTTATGTAAAGCATACTTTATCGGCTTACAATTTTTTAATTTTTTTGTTCCAGAAATGTTAATGAAATACCATAGTAATTCAACAAAATATTGAAAACTGCATCTTTACAGCAATGTATAGTCTTTAATAATTTGGTTTCATATCTCTGCATCCATGCAACTTCTTGAGGCGTACACAAGCCAGAAAATGTTATACCGCATTCATTCATTTCAAAACCATTGGGTCAAAAACTTTTTATTGCTGATCAAATAAATGAACATCAACATAATCAAGCTTTGTTTTTTTGATGGATATTGCAGCAATCTGTTTTTTAATGATCCATTTAAAAAATTGTATAAAGTACTTGTTCATTGTATTTTGTCCAAACTTTCATGCTCAAATTACTTTTTGCTTCAGTTGCTTTTATGCCTTTTTAAAAAAAAAAAAAAAAAAATTATATACGCTATATATATATATATATACACACTTTAGCATAATGAGTTTTGAGTTTTTATGCAAAAATATAGGCGTTAATACTATACACATGTAATTTTTGTTTTTCCTTTTCTGTAGGTTTTTGCAATATATGAATTTGGCTTAGCATATATGATATACTTAATATATTTTCTAAAACTCAAGATTTTTAGGATGGAATTGAAAATTTGTTTATATTTTTCTTTAAAAAAGACTAGATGCTTCCACCATAATTTGGCATATGGGTCCATTTTAAAAAAAAAAAAAAGATATGTAATTACCTATTTCACAAAATGTAATAGGTTTTTTCCTTTCAGGCTTCCCACCACCAAAAAGAATAAAAACACTATGGTTTAAAATGCATTTTAAAAAAAAAAATAAAAACTTTCTCAATTTTTTAAAAATTAAGCAAATAGATTGTTTATTTCTAATGAGGAAAATATAAAATTTAACAATTCTCTGATTTTTTGTTAGAATTTTATGGTCCTGTGTTGATGCCAGACAGGATTTTTTATTAAAATTTCTAGAGTTGAAAAATGACAATTTTTTTTTTTTTTTTTTTTTTTTTTTTTTCATTTTCTTAAAAGAAAAATGGTTATACTTTTAATTTTTGCAAACATGCATTGTCTTTTTGTGATTCCCCCCTGCTCCCTTAAGCTGTTTTCAAGCATAACATTTTTTTTTGCAGGTATCTATTTTGCTTTCTTTTTTTTTTTTTCATGTATTAGAACTTTCCACTAATATTTATATTTAATCTGTTCAGTGGATGATGAACCCTATACCTGAATAGTTTTCGTCAAAGTGGGTGAAGCAGGCTGAGAAAAACCACAAATTCCTTGTAATATATGCTGATAAAGTTAAAAACTGATCTATGAATAGGCATTAGTGATATAACTTTAATGGAACTTTTATCTTCACTTTCTAAAGGAAGGACCCTTAGTTATGAGTACCAAGGCCCAGCAGGTTGCAGTATACTATTATCTAACTTTTTGTATTTACCAAGTCATTGGTATTGCATCTCCATCCAATGCTGTAATAACTTTTTTGTTATAAGCAAAAAGTAAACTGGTTATTTTTGATGGCCTTGTTGATGATATTACACAAGTGGCATCAACATTTTCTTTAGATGGGACTTCAAATATAATACCACTTTCAAGAGATGATGGGATATATATACCAGGTTATAAACAAATCAAAGTATTTTCATCATTTTATTCCAGCGTTTTTAATTTAAAAGATAAATGAGTTTAAAGTTTTTTAATAAGCATTTGTTTGAAGGATTGACCAATGATTTATTTTAAGAAACAAATTTCTGTTTTGTATTTTTTTCCTTTTTTTTTTTTTGACAAAGTGGTACTTGTATTACAGAGAAAATATTTTGAATTTCTCATACCCAAATTAGTAAAAGTTTCAAAATTACCTCAGTGGATACATCTTTATAAATAGTTCAGGATGGTATACTTTTTATCTGTTTGTCAAATTTTGCTTTTGGCAGTTTTTGTGGTGTAAAATAACTTTTTGGTTTGACGACTTTTTTTTTTTTTTTTTTTGATGTACTACTGAAAGAAACATTTAACTCTTTGTTGTGCTATGAATCAGAAAGTTGCATAGCATTAACTGTTGAAATGAAACTCATGTATGAGCCGTCAGAATTGCCCACAGGATGTGTGATATTTTCATTTGAGAATGCAATATTTCAATGTTTATCCTGATCTAATAATTATTGATTCTATTAGTATTATAATTCTTTTGCAACCTATGACATTTATGATTTTTAAACCAGTCTGAAACCCATCTTCAGCTATACACTGTTTAAATTCACTTCTAGCCTAATAGCACCTGGGATGGAAGTTCTGATCAAATTTAAATGGTCAGAACTTCATTGCTAATTGTGCTAACAAGATAAATTTGATACTATTTTGTATGTTGAGTTCTTTTATGCCTGTATTAAAGGTTTCTTACTAAATATGAAAAGTTTACAATGTATGGCTCATTTTTACTTTTATACAGTAATAGAATATGTACTTTTCTTTTGAGTTAAGGAGGTACATATTGTGTAAAATGTGTTAAGTTTTTGGGTTTTTTTTTTTTTTTATAATTAAAAATATGCTGTTAATGAGTTGGTCTCGGTCAATATTGACAAATTTTCAGTTCTTGGTATCCTTTGGGATGACTGATTCGGGTATGTATTGTACTACTTTTTTTTTTCCTAGCACATCATTTGGAATATATAAATAAGGATAGTATTGACAACTAAATACAAACAATTATTTTTTATACATCTGTTTAATGTTAAAATTCCTCTCTAGATTTACAAATAAGTTTATGCAGAGATTAGTTTTATATAATACAATATTAATAGCAGGATCTTTTAATTTAACATCTGGGATAAATGCAGGTTTGAAATTTTCTTGTTCCTAACAGTAGCAAAATATATGGATTGATGGTGTTCAATAAGAGCGGGGATTTTCTATATAAGGGTGGGGGAGCATTTAGATTAAAATGATTGTTCTGCCATGAACAGTTGCTTTTAATCCACTTTTATTACTAATAGTTAAAGATGTAAATGTGTAAATTTAATTTTGCTTGCTTTTTTGAGGTGTACTTTAGAAAACTACAAAATATTTTGATGCACTTTTGTAAATTAAAATTTTTATTTTTTTTTTTTTTTTTTTAACTACTTTTCACCCAATATACAAGGCCCATGTGCCACTCAAGGTAGAGGGTTGCTGTGCAGTTGTATTAGAATACGGAGGGTAACAACTATAGACTTGAAAAAGTCAAGATTTAATTAGTGAATAAAATTTCAGAGTTCAGGTAGATATTAGGCGTATAGAGTTGGAGTAGATTTTAGAAGAAAGTGAAACCCAATCCTAAAATGGAAAATTATCAAATATTTCTAAATGCTTTTAACAAAATCCCTTGTATAATAAAAAAACGATATTTTGAAAACCAGAAAAAAATGAAAATAAATATTAGTATATTTTTTTTTTTTTTTTTATGACTCTACAGTCAATCACTCTTTTGTAATTGATTTGAATTTCATTAATATCCCTTCCTAATGATCTTCTATTAGCCAGTGAAAAACAAAATCTTGGTTAATTGACATTTTTTTCAAATTGGAGATTTCTTTCTTCAGTTGTGATACCATTATAGAAAAAAAACCTGCACTTTTTTTGAAAACCCCAAAATCATTCACAATAAAAAATAAAAAAACAACAAACTTAAAACTGCAACTTCCCTTCAGAAAATTACCAGACAGCAGGAAACACTTTGTATCACAAAACCTCATAAATGTAATCAAGGTAAATTTAAAAAAACTTCATAAACAGATCGGAGCCCCACACACATAATTGCAGAACACACTAGTCTGATCATACACACATATCTACGGAGAACGAATATATATACACATGCATACACATACTGGCAAAAAACAAACCCACTAGATAGGCCACACACACACTGTAGGGAAGTGTGTGTAAATATATAGGCTGCCCTGACGATTGCATCTAGCATGAAACGCCTGTCACCTCCAAGTGTAGACTTGAAGTTCAATTTTATATTTACATACACTCTATCCCTGATATTGATACTTTTACCCCAAAAATATAGCACATTAAAAACACAAACACATATATATATATATATATATATATATATATATATATATGTGTGTGTTTTCCTTAGTAAAACAATGTATGGAGAAGGAATATGTATTCATATACTAGTAAAATGCACACATAATATATGCAAATGGAGTTAAATTTACAAAGATACAGGTCATAAAAAGATAATTTGAATTATAAATATACAAGACAATGGTTAGACATAACCAAAAAAATTAATTCAACTTAAATATGTGGAAAATATTCTCCTTCACCTGATGAAGGTTGCAAGACCTGAAATGAATGAATGAATATATATATATTCCACATTATAACCAAAATGTTTAAACTTCTCTCTTCACTTTATAATATGCACTTTTCTCTCATTGGAACAATTATAACCTCTCCCTTGTGTGTGTGTGTGTGTGTATATATATATATATATATATATATATATATATATGTATATAAAAAAAAGAAAGAACAGTAAGATATAAAATCCGGTGTTCTTATAGATATTTTATTTTACAAAATAGTGCTCAATGTAAATTTACAGAGCATTAATATTATAAATTAATTGATTTAAAATATGGTTATTTTAGCTACACAGTTCAACCATGTTTCAAAAATAGAAGCTAAAACCCTAATTTTATTTTTGCAAATAAATTAAAAAGCATTAGTTCTATTTCATCTTCAAGCGAATTTTGAGTAACTTTTAAAATTTACTGGTTTTAAATACACAGCTAAAATCACGTTTCCATGGTTACAGAATATTCTACTCAAATTGAACACGGGGTGTCTAGATTTTCCTTATGACAGTATCATTGTATCAGTTATTAGCTACATTTTGGTAAGGGGTGAGGATGTATTTTACACTGAAACCTGACGTCGGTTGAATGGATGTCGTCTGAATTTAAAAAAAAAAAAAAAAAAAAAATAACGGTAAAAAAATTTTCAACGTCATCTTTTAAAATTAAAGATTTTTTTTTTACAATACTTTTTTATTTAACTAAAATTTGAAATATTTTCCTTTTTAATTTTTATTTTACTATATTCTTTTTAAGAACAGTTAAATGTATTAGAATCCATTATATTATGTAGGATTATTTTAACATTAAGTTTAAGTATGTAATGCGTTGGACTTCGCCACCCACTTACGGATATTACAGAAGAAGAAAGGAACATTATTCTGTTAGCAAAAAAATCAGTACTTATACATAAAGGTGAGGAATGGGTTAAGAATTCTTACGACAAATTTGACATCACAATGGGATCACTAGACTCAGCTGAGTCTTCTGATCTCATTGGCCTCTTTATATTATATAAAATCTTACAGCACACTATGAAATTAATACAGATGATATTGGTTTGTACAGGGACGATATGGGCTAATGGTCATTAGAAACTCAACGAACTTCAAAATAGATAGAATTAGAAAGTTATTATAAAAGAATTTAAAAGCATGGGCTTAAAAATTACAGTTAGTACTAAATTAAAAAAATAGACTTCTAGATATAACTTTAGATCTAAATAAAAATACATACACACCTTATAAAAAACCAACACCAATCCTTTATATATATATATCCTAAATCAAATCACCCCCATCTATAATTAAACATATACCGTTATCTATAAGTAAACAATTAGTACAAATTCAGCTAATAACAAGATTTTTGATGAGCATATCAATGGCTATAATAAGGCTAAAAAGATAGTGGCTACAAAAACCCAAAACTAGTGTATATAAAAAATGAAAATGGAAAACATAGAAAAACAGATGTAGAAAATTATTTGGTATACTCCCCCATATAACCAAATGGTAAAGAACAGATTAGGACATAAATTCCTCACATTAATAGTCAAGCATTTCCCTTGAAAATAAACTAAGTACTATTTTCAATAAAAACACACTAAAAATTAAGTTATAGCTGTACAAAGAACTTAGAAAAAATCATTAAGAACCATAATGCTAATATCTTAAATAAACACTTATACCAAAACCAAAAAAAATTTAGACAATAGAAAAATTAAGATAAAAACTGATGTAAATAAACAAAAAACTATGTAATTGTCGAAACCCTCAAAATTGCCCACTACAAAATAAATGTTGCACTGAATCATTAGTATACCAATGCAATATCTCTTCGATTGAAAATCCTGATAACATAAAAATATATATAGGTTGCACTAGCCATGAATTCAAAAAAAGATTCAACCAACATCAAACTTCATTTAGAATAAATAAATATAAAAATCAAACATCTCTCTCAAAATATTTCTGGCATCTAAAAGAATCAAATAAAACACCTACAGTAAAATGGAAGTTAATAAGAAGAGCTAGAATTTGTAGATCATTAAACGACCCGTGTCCTCTATGTATACAAGAGAAACTATATATTACTAAGTTTATAAAAATAAAAAAATTTACTGAATCAGAGAAATGAAATAGCTATTATATGCCGTCATTGTCAAAAAAATTTTCCTTAAATAATATATAAAAAAAAAAAAAAAAAAGTCTATTGAATGGCAGGAAAATGTTTTAAACTGTTATTTAAAATTGTGGTTAAAACGTATTAAAACATAAACACCGTTTAAAAAATTGTAGTTAAATAAAATGTATCCCTACAAACACCTCTATAATAAATGTACTACAAACACTTGAATGAATCCGATAAACACCTCCTGAAAAATGAAATTATAACTAAAGCTAGATGATGTAAGGTAATGTATGACCCATTGTTCTTTGTACATACATATGAAACTTTATTACTCAGGTTACATATATTTAAAATAAATAATTTAATTAATTAATACATTTTACTAAATCTGGAGAAATGACTTAGATAGTTTTGTAGTCTCTGTGCCATTTATATTACTTAAATATTTAAATATAATAGTTTAAAAATTGTAATTTACATATACTTTGTTATGGAAAATAATTATACTTACTATGAGTAATTATCCTTCTGTTATAAAATAATATAGTCAATTAAAACTAACCATGAAAATATTTTAAAATTTTAATGTGGTAATTTTAAAATTGTAATTAAAATTGTAGTTAAATAAAATGAATTCTAACCTGTTCTTGGTACATACATATGAAACTTTACTACTTAGGTTACATATATTTAAAATAAATAAATAAATTAAGTAATAAATAAAGTTTACTAAATCCGAGAAATGACTTGGCTAATTTTGTAGTAAGTTCCATTAATATTACTAAAATAATATTTTAAAATATAAAGGTTTAAAAATTGTAATTTACATATACTTGGATATTGAAAAATAATTTTACTTACTATGAGTAATATTCCTTCTGTTATAAAGTAATATAGTCTAATATAACTAACAATGAAAATATTTCAAAAGTTTAAAGTTTGTAATTTTAAAATTGAAACTAAAAATAAAAGTTAAATTGAATGAATTCTAACCTAAGTTTCTTTTAAATAATACTACACGCACTAAAAGAATCCCAAAAAACAAATATAGTAAAATAAAATTAATATGAAATGCCATAAGATGTAAGCTTTTGAATGACCCATGTCCTTTGTACTTACATGAGAAACATTATATCACTAGGTTTATATATATATATATAAAAAAAAAAAAAAAAAAAAAAAAATGTAACCTCATATACATACTTAAACTTGAATTAATACATAAAGTTTACTAATTCTGAGAAATGACTTAGATAGTTTTGTAGTCTGGGCCATTAATATTACTTAAATAATATCTAAATTAAAAGTTTAAAATTGTAATTTACATATACTTTGATAGGAAAAAATTTTTACTTACTATGAGTAATTATCCTTCTGTTATAAAAGTAATATAGTCTAAATTAAAACTAACAATGAAAATATTTTTAAATTTTAAGTTATAATTTTAAAATTGAAAATTAAATTAAAATTGTAGTAAAATAAATGAATTCTAACATGTTATTTATACATACATATGAAACTTTATTAATTAGGTTACATATATTTGAAATAAATTAATTAATTAATAAATAAATAAATAAAGTTTACTAAATCTGAGAAATGACTTAGCTAGTTTTGTAGTAAGTGCCATTAATATTACTTAAATAATATTTAAATTTAAAGAGAAGAAAAAAAAAAAAAAAAAAAAAAAAAATTTACATATACTTTGATATGGAAAAAATAATCTTACTTAATATGAGTAATTTTCCTTCTGTTATAAAAGTAATATAGTCTATTAAAACTAAACAATGAAAATATTTTAAAATTTTAAAGTTGTAATTTTGAATTTGTAATTAAAATTGTAAAAATTGAATGAATTCTAACCTAAATTTCTTTTAAATAATACTACACGCATTAAAAAAGAATCCAAAATAACACCTATAGTAAAATAAAATTAATATGAAATACCATAACATGTAAGCTTTTGAATGACCCATGTCCTCAGTACTTACATGTGAAATATTATAATAATAGGTTTATATAAAAAAGAAAAGTTTACTGAATCAGTGAAATTAAGTAACCATTTCTGCTGTCATAGTCATATAAAAAAAAAAAAAAAAAAAAATGTAACCTCATATACATACTTAAACTTAATGTTAAAATAATCCTACATAATATAATGGATTCTAATACATTTAACTGTTCTTAAAAAAGAATATAGTAAAATAAAAATTAAAAAGGAAAATATTTCAAATCGTAGTTAAATAAAAGTATTGTAAAAAAATCTTTAATTTTAAAAGATGACGTTGAAAATTTTTTACCGTTAACAATTTTTTTTTTTTTTTTTTTTTTTTTTTAAATTCAGACGACATCCATTCAACCGACGTCAGGTTTCAGTGTAAAATACATCCTCACCCCTTTACCAAAATGTAGCTAATAACTGATACAATGATACTGTCATAAGGAAAATCTAGACACCCCGTGTTCAATTTGAGTAGAATATTCTGTAACCATGGAAACGTGATTTTAGCTGTGTATTTAAAACCCGGTAAATTTTAAAAGTTACTCAAAATTCGCTTGAAGATGAAATAGAACTAATGCTTTTAATTTATTTGCAAAAAATAAAATTAGGGTTTTTAGCTTCTATTTTGAAACATGGTTGGAACTGTGTAGCGAAAATAACCATATTTTAAATCAATTAATTTATAATATATATATATATATATATATATATATATATATATATATATATGTGTGTGTGTTACCAATAGGATTAAATAAAATTAATAAACATTAAATCCTAAAGAACTATATTCTAATATGCATTGTCTGCACTGGCTTTTTTTTTTTTCTTTTTGTTTTGTTTTTTTTTTTTTTTTTTTTTTTTAATCACATGTTTTGTGACAGTAAATATGTTAAGCAAATGTTAATCAATTTGTTTCTACAAGTGTTTCTGGAATTCTCAACTCTTCAGAATTCATGAAAAATTATTCTATTAACTTAGTACCAAAAATCTTTGTCAATAATATATAATTTTTTTTTTTTTTTTTTTTTTTTACACAATTTTAGCCTAAAAACATTGTAAACCTCTTTCTGCAGTCTTTTGCTAAATTAGATTTTTTTTATTTCTAAAATAATCTTGTCACCTGGAGAGATTTAATGATTATATTATTAATCTGCTTTAATTCTAAGCTGAGGGGATCCCTATAATATGTGAAAATGTATGCTTTTTATTTTTTTTAATCAGATTTGTATGAAGTGACAGATGCTCCTTTTAAATAAGTTTCCTCTGCACTCTGTCTTTTTGAATTATTGCAAATGAATAGTTAATGAACCTTTTGACTGTTATTTTCTATTCACATATAAATACACATACAAAATGACAACCAGTCTTGACTGCTGATTCATAAGCAGTCAGGGAACATTGCTGCACCTCTTTACACCTGATGCCATGTGATTATTACTATCCAGTTGGTTTTCTTACAGGGTGTATCCTGGAACACTCACTCAATTTGTGACTCAATCTGAGAGAGAAAAACAAACAAAAACTACTCCCCCGGTTACTGTTCTCTGGGTTTGGTTTTCGCTTATGAGTCATCTTGGCTGGTAGCATTGTAATAAATGGATTACTTTGCTAAATTGATTTGTTTTCAAGTAAAACCTATTTAATGAATAAGTATAAATACTTGTTATAACTTACTTTATTCTGAATTGAGAGATATTAATAAAGAGGTGGGGATTCTTATTGATTAGGCAGGAAACAGGTCTTGTGGTTTGACAGGGATTGAAAGAGTTTGAAGATGTTGCTATATTTGCATGGCTGCCTTGAGGATAATTTTTTTTTTCATTTTATGACATTATTTAGTTCCTGATGATTGAGTAAAAGCCTAAGATACCAACCTGTGGATGTTACCTGCTGGATTAAATTTGTCTCCATGGTAAATAGTGTAGCTTTTTCTAACAAGTTTTATAATTATATATTATGAAAATTCTCATACTTTTAATAATGTGTCAACCATCTAGTGCAGCAGTTAGCAGGAAGGAAAGTGAGCCAAGTTCAAAAAGTAGCCAAATCAATGGCATTCATTTTTGCATTTTGATTAAATAGCAGGACATACTGATTCTCTAGTCTTGGTTAGTAATTCACAGTTGCTTTTTCTTTCCTAGTGTATTCTCTAAGAATAGTCTGCTAGCCAGTCTTAAAATCGGTCCTCTTTCTCTTAGAGAGGACAACAACTCTAAATTCAAAACTGGTTGAGTGTAAGTTTACCCTGTAAAACATACCTTAACAGTAAGTCTACAGATTCAACCAACCAACATGCACTAGATATTCACAACAAACATGCTCTAAAATATAGGCATACACTCAACCACTACTGTTTGTGTTAACTGGAAAAGTGCCTGAGACCCTTCAGGTCACAGGTCTGTAAAACACTGGAGGACCCCCTCCCCCCTACGCACACTCCAGCTGCAGGTCTATGAGAACCCCAACACCCCACCCTGGTCTGTAAAGCACAAACTATTGATATTTTCTTTAGTTACTAACCTTTTAATTTCACAATTCTCTGAGAAGGCTATATACAAGTATATACTAGAAAATATATTTAAATCATACAGGTAAAAGAAAATTTTAATTCTTGATTTAAAGTGGAGATTTCTTTTGCTATAGATCTTTTGTTTCCTGTACAAAGAGCCCTTTTTAGGCCCCTGTTTTTATGTCACTACCGAAGAATTTACACGAGTACAAAATGCCGTAACGGGGTTCACTCGTTTGGGGTTGGAAGTGACAGAGAGCAAGAGTAGGAAAATTTCTGCCTAAACAATTTCGGCTGATCTAAGGGAAGTAATTCGTGGATCTTCGTCTGCACCCTACAATATAGCAGTCTGCTTTCTCACAGCTTTGTTGACGAAGTTATCTGGATTCATACGGGTTCTATTTCTATCTCTTGGTTCAGATCGGTCTTCTTGATGCAGGACAATCGACCAACAGACCAGACCAGCAAATTCCAACAAGCTGTCTCTTCCGCGTTCCAATCTCTGTCTGCGTTCTCTGCGATCTGACTAACTCAAGTGTGCAGGCAGCTTAAATAGAGAGGCGGAGCTAAACCATCTTTAGGCACCGCCCCCGAATTTTAATATGCAAATTGCCTTTGACCACCATGCAAGCTTTTCTGGTCCCCGAAACTCAGCGGGAACCCAGTTTTCAAGAGATACTAAAATCGGATTCGGACCTCCTGCTGGGTCTTCCGCAGCCAACGTCTACTTAAGTTTTGCCAAAACCACTTATCCTGTCTGGTTGAATTCCGCCATTCAGACCACCCAAAAAGTCCAATTCGCCATTTATCACAAACTTTACTTTAACGAATCCGTCTCTTAATCACTCTGGAATTATTACATTTAATTAACTAATAACTCAACCACAGAAACAATTATTGAGGGAAAAAATAAAAAAATAAACTTATTTCTGGAATTACTCCAGAATCCCTTCTACTCAAGTAATTAGCACCTTCATCCTAATTCTTTAGCACTGTTGATTACTAAATCCACCTCACTCACTCAATAAACCACTTTGTATTGAAGATGGATTTCAAATCTTAGCTTACTGAGTATGATGAAGGAATCAAAATGATTTAAGACTTATCTGTCCCTGTTATGTCAGGTCACTCTGATTACTTCTGGTACATGGTCAGATCATTGGCTTTTCTGGGCTCTATAACTATGGGTGCAGCTAGTGCAGTGATAACAACACAGCTTTGCTGTACAAAAGGTTTCCTGGGATGAAGTTAATGGCCATGTGCCTGTGACTAAGTTGAGCCTTTGTGTAGGAGGAAATCAGGTGTGGTTTGACCTGAAGAGTATTGGGCTCTGCCAAGTCTACGTAAATGAATGTCTCTTCAGCTTTCAACCTAGATATGTGGAGGGAATTAATCAGTTTGAATTTCTAGTTATTTACTAAACTTAGATTTGGCACAAGGCAAAACAATTATGAGGAACCTTATTTCACTAGGAATAGTATGTTAGCCTACATTGTTAACCATTTCATTACACAAGGTACAGTTGGAATTTTCAGTTAAACCACCTGTTCAATCCAGTACCAATTATGTGTATGTATGTATAGATATGTCAAAAGTAAGCTTTTTTTTTTTCTTTTTCTTTGTGTGTGTGTGTGTGTTCTCCTACACTTCCTTATAAAATGCACATGTAGCATGAAATAACTTGTTCACAAACTGACATTGCTCGCTTAGGTCCACAAATCTGTTCCTTTTTAGTTATAGCTGCCACATAATAGAAAGCAATTTTAACATGCTGTTTGTGTGTGGCAAACACAAACCTGTTGGCCAATGAGGCTTGCTGCTGTCAAATTGGTGACAATAATTGCAATCTTCACTAATTTGATCACTCTTGCCTTCTCTGGATTTGATTGACTTACTCTTGCTAAAGTTGGTTGATATGGAACAATTTCATTGTGTGCTGTAATTCTAGCTTGCAACTCGAAATCATGGATTTTGAGTGGTCTGTCCTAAATCAGCTTAATGCAGTGGATATAGCTTAATGGGTTAAAGCACATCATGTGTGTGTGGAAAAAGATGTTTGAAATATAATTTTTGGGTGGATATTGGATTTAATTTTTTCTTATAGAATTTGGTTTGAAATAATCTAATTTACTTCATATTTTTTTCATCTTGTATATAAAGTACGGTATTTGTGTGTCTGTTCAAGCAACTCCTCCACTCACACTGTTCCAATTTCAATGATTCATAGCTCATTCAAAAGCTGTAGAAAAGTTAGGTGCAGGGAATGATTTTTGTTGAGCTCAGATTCAGGGTTGCCAGATTATGCAAGGTTAAAAATATATATATTAATATATTATACTAGCTATTATCATTGCTTTCATGGTTCAAAGGGAGTAACTCTTACTTTCGTATCACAATAGCTAGAGATGAGATGTGTAGGCATCAATAAACTACAGAAGAACTCAAAATGGATTGCTGCATTTAAATATTGAATTAATATTTAAGCTTATATTTTAAAAGTTCAAAGGTAATTCTTCTGCTGCCACTTAATTTAAGGATTTGATGTATCTACATGCATCCTTATTTTCTGTACAATTTTTTTATTTCATGGATAATAGAACGGGACAATTTATAACATAAAATTAACATAATGTAAAGATGAGGAAAATAGAAATTAGAATTAGTTATATGTTCAACATCTGAAGAGTTAGAAACTAACTAATTAAGTAGAACCTATATTATGGAATCTAAATGTGAAATTGGAGCTCAATTTTCCCATGAGAACAGTAATTTGGTATTTACTTGACCCAGATCTCCCCAAAAGCCCATGAAGTCTTGTGATACAAGGTCAGTTTAATGTGGGAAGTCCAAGTGCGTACACCTGGGTTAGGAACAGTTGTATCTCTGTCCTGAGCACACTCTGCCCAAAGAAAGATGCAAACCAAGAGATGATAAATAGGGTGTTACAAACTACTTGAGAGCAATTTACACTCCCGACTGAGACGAGACGTGACACAAGTTCTTTAAGGTGGGGACCCAAGTGCGAACACCCGGGCAAGGAACAAAAATTGCCCACAGACACCGCAACTCTGTTGTGTGGCCTCTGTGTGAGCGCTCTGGCCACGGGCACCTGTTCCCCCAGGGCCGGGCACCTCTCAGTATAATTTTCTCAGTTGCCCCTCTGTCCTTTGACAGAGTAGCCTCTGAGCGCACTCTGCCCAAAGACAGGCATACAACCAAGAGATAAGTAATGTGTTGTAAACTACTCGAGAGTAATTTACACACTAAAAGCTCTCTATGCATGGATTAAATATTATCTACTTCTAGGCAATATCACATTTCAGGCTTATCTAATATGCATATTGATTTTAAAGTTTTTTTTTATTAATTAACTGTCCTTCTTTACTGTTCTTTTTGTTTGAGGATTGTTTTGATTTTCATATCAAAAATAATTCTGTTTAGGAATATCTTATATAGTGCAGAAAAGTGTTTGAAACTTGCTTTAAAGTTTACTTGGCCTTCAACATATTGGGATCTATTTGTAAAACTTAACTATAACAATTCAATTTATGAAAGATAAAGATTTTGATTCAAAGATTTCAAGTAGTGAAGATATCTTACTTTGCTAAGTGTTAGTGAACGAGTGATGTCTACTAGTTTTTGTTTCTGTGTGAAATTGAGTAGATGGAACTCTTGGGGACCATTTGATGGCTGTCTTAGCACAGTCACAAGTCATCATGACCAAGGTAAGCAACTGCAATAGGTATTGGCTAACCACCCTAGTAAAAGGGTACCCTCGAATACGAGATTCCAGCTATCAATGTATTACATAATCTGTCTGTCTGTGTCTCTCTCTCTCTCTGTATGTATGTATATATATATATATATATATATAATGCGCGTGTGTGCATATGGACACATGGCCAAGTGGTTAAAATGTTCACTTCCTGACCATGACTCTAGTTCGAATCTCATCACAGTTCATTTGTCAGGAAGGAGACTTCCTAATGTTATCAATCTGGAGGGGGACGATCCCAGCGTGTGGTACCTTTTGGTAAGTGACTGAAAACCATACCACTGGTTGACCCAAACCTTGAGTGAAATTGGGTAAATAGAACCTTTGTTAATCATGCTAGATAACATGCTCTCTCCCAGAAACTAAAGTTCTACTCAGCATAATTGCAGTATAAACCACAGGTGGGCTCTGTGGTTGTTGAACAAATACAAATGTGCCTGAGTGAGTGTCTGAATTAGAGATTGGCTAACTGCTCTAGTAGACAGGTATCCTTGAACACGAGTAATATATATATATATATATATATATATATATATATATATATGACATTTTTTATGTTTTATATGTTCTTTTTATAGATACAAATATGCTGTTTATAATAAACAGTATTAACATTTACATTTAAAAATGCTCTGTTTATAATAAACACATAACAACTTTTACAGGCCTGAATGTCAGAAATTTTCATAGAAAATATGCATCCTCTGACAGAAATCAAACCTGTACCCTATGCGTAACCATCATATAGCCTGACATGCCTTAACTGATTAGGCCACAGAGGAGCATTCGGTTAGCAAGGTCGATTTTACTGTTTTTAAACAATTCTCCATGATTTTCTTTCATTCATATCTACTCAATGCGTATGCAAATGTAAACAAATGACATCGTACATTATGAAATGGACAAAGTCCGGCAATTATTTTTTGAGACATTTTTTTATTGAATAAAAATTATTATAAAAAGAACATATAAACATTCTCGTGGAGAATTGTTTAAAAACAGTAAAATCGACCTTGCTAACGCTCTTCTGTGGCCCAATCAGTTAAGGCACATCAGGCTATATGACGTTTCCGTATAGGATACGGGTTCGATTCCTGTCGGAGGACACATATTTTCTATGAAAATTTCTTGGACATTCAGGTTGTTAAATGTTGTTAATACTGTAATACTGTTTATTATAAACAGAGCATTTACTTAAATATTTGTATCTATAAAAAGAGAATGTATAAACATAAATGTCTTAAAAAAAAAAAAAATTGTCAGACTTTCTAGACAGCTTTTTCTGAGATGTTTGTCGGTTACTATAGTGCAAACCCTATGTGCTAGGGAAAGGGGGATGGATTTCAGACAGCTTTCTGGCTGATGACTCTTTGGTTAAGCAGGGTGACATTTCAGCTTCAACCTGATTTGCCCTGTTTTTCTCTATCGTTTTTGCATAGACCTTTAAGAACTGCAGCCTTGGTATTTACATTTGCTATCATTCAACAGGAAAGTTGTTTAACAACAGGAGGTTTGATGCAAAGTCGAAGGTTCATTTGTCGTAGATCAGGGATTTGCTATATGCTAATGACTGCGATCTTGTGGTTCACTCGGAAGGAAATATGCAGCATCTCATAGATGCTTTTTCTAATGCATGCATTGCATTGGGATTGACTATTAGTTTGAAAAAGACAGTAATCATGTACCAGCCAGCTCCAATGAAGTGATATCTTGAACAAAGCATCTTTTGTCTATGGTAAAAGGTGGAAGGCTGCTCAATGTGCTCTTAGGAGCACATTGAGCATGTCCCTTGATCTTTATGTAGGAATTTGAAACAGCATACAAAAAGCTAGTGACGCACTTGGAAAACTGAATAAACATCTGTTTAAGCACATTTCAGTGAGTACAAAGCTAAAGGTCTATCTTGCATGTGTGTTTACAGCACTCCTTTACACTTGAGACTTGAGTAGTCTGCTGCAGACAAATGAAAAGACTTGAGATTCCACCAGTACTGCTTATGTCATATCTTTGGTATTACCTGGCAAATGTTTGTAGATGTGCTAGAGAGGAGTGGCTGTGATAGTATTGAGTTCTTGATAC